>CM060915.1:795035176-795635176 GCA_030737875.1 Allium sativum | reverse complement strand
GTCAGCGACTTACCAGCCCTGACATTTTTACTTATGTGGATGATGGATTATGAGGTACCTCGGGTTTTATAGGTTGTTTGTAACAACAAGGAAATGCGAGCCAGTTTAAATTTTTTTATTTTGGCAATTTTAATGAATTTTGAACATTTAAAATGAATTATTTTAAAATAATATCGACGAGAAATTTATTTTGAAATGAATTCGACGTATATATTTATATACGTCGTCGTTAGAATATAAATAATTATATATAATTATAAAAGGAATTGAAAATGGCGCGGCAGTTCGATAATTCGATTTCAAACTTCAATTGAATGTACTGGATGCAAAATAAACCGGATTTTAACGAAACCAAAAATAATAGGATCTATTTGAGGATATCTTTCCAACAAATCTGAAAAATTGAAATTTCATAGCGGGAATCTAAAGATATGTCCAGTTGAAAATTCTGAATAGTCGCTATGGAATTCAGGCCCTTAAAAATAGCCATTTTGCAAACGACCTCGGATTTCGACGAAACCACTTTTGTTGGATCCGGGATGTCAAGTTATTGCTAGGTTTCAAATTTCATAATTTTTTGAATCAATATGTGAGCGTGGCAAAGGGAAACGCGTTTGACCAGCTTCAATTGATTTTAATCAACTAGAAAATGGCCATTTTCAAATGATCTCAGAATTCGACGAAACTAGTTTTGTTAGGACCGTATCGTCAATACGAAGCTAGAAAATATTTTTCTGTAATTTTTAGGGACTGTATGCGGCCTCGGTAATTTGAAATGTATGTTTAAATTGAATATACAAAGAATTATACTTTGATTTAAATGAAAACTGATTGTAACAGCCGAATCAGCTTAGGGTACATATCCCATTGTGTTCGGAATGGGGGTAATTAGCTATGGACGACAGGCGGTGGGCCTCGTTTAGAGGTCGTATAAAAAAGTCAACTTTTTGAAATTAAATAATATAATTTATTTTTATAAAAACCCTTTTATACCCCCCATTTCATTTTGCAGATCGAATTAAAATAAAAAAAGAAAAAAAAGAAACGGAGAGGGGCGACGCGGGGGGGGGACCACCGCCACTTCATCGCCCCCCCCCCCCCCAAGGTGGTGCGCCTCCTCCCCCTTTCTTCTTCTCCCTCCTCCACGCGAGACATCAAGACCCCCCCTGTTCTGAAAACCGCCGCCGCTCCCTCCTCTTCTCCTTTTCCCTTCTGAAACTCGCGTCGCCCACCCACTGCCGCCTGCTACGGCTGCCGCCGCCCCCTGAGACGCGAGCCACCAACCTCCGACCGACGACCAACACCCATCACCCCCGCCTCCAATCCAATTTAGGTCAGTTTTCTATTTTTGTTTTGTTTGTTTTAGTTTATAGAAGGACTGATTTTGAGCTAAGAAAACTATAATTTTAGTTTATAGAGAAAATATGATTTTTCATAGAAGGAAAATACGATTTTTAATTAGGTAAAAATATGATCTTTTTATATATAATAGCATTGTAAAAATATAATATTTTTATATAGAATAGCATTGTAAAAATATAATCTTTTTATATAGAATAGCATTGTAAAAATATAATCTTTTTATATAGAATAGCATTGTAAAAATATAATCTTTTTATATAGAATAGCATCGTAAAAATATAATCTTTTTATATAGAATAGCATCGTAAAAATATAATCTTTTTATATAGAATAGCATTGTAAAAATATAATCTTTTTATATAGAATAGCATTGTAAAAATATAATTTTTATATTATAGAAAGGCTAAAAATATTATCTTTATGTGGGAGAGAGGATAAAAATATAATCCTTTATATTGTAGAAGAATAAAAATATTATTTTTATATAATAGAGAAGTTAAAAATATAATTTTTATACTAGTGGCATATTAAAAAGGCGAAATCTTTATATTTGAAAAGGCGAAATCTTTATATTTGAAAAGGCGAAATCTTTATATTTAAAAAGGCGAAATCTTTATATTTGAAAAGGCGAAATCTTTAAATTTGAAAAGGCGAAATCTTTATATTTGAAAAGGCGAAATCTTTATATTAGAAAAGGCGAAATCTTTATATTTGAAAAGGCGAAATCTTTATATTTGAAAAAGCGAAATCTTTATATGAAGAATAGCGTGATAAAAATATAATCTTTATTATATGAACATCGATGTAAAAATAGAATTTTTATCTATATAGTAGCGTTGTAAAAATAGAATTTTTATCTATATAGTAGCGTTGTAAAAATAGAATATTTATCTATATAGTAGCGGTGTAAAAATAGAATTTTTATCTATGTAGTAGTAGTATAAAAATATAATTTTTATATACATAGCAATAATATAAAGATGTGATTTTATATATGTAGTGGCTACGGGCAACGAAAGTGACAAAAGGCGAGAATAGTGATGATTCCCTACATTAGAAGTGTTGTGGAGATGGGATAGCTTTGGTGAGAACTTCTCACTCTAAATTTCTTTTTCTAGTTATATATATATACTAGGATGCAGATGGTGCTTAGCAGCACCCGACACCCGTCATCCATAGACCATGGATGGCTTGTTTGTTTGATTGATTTGTTGTGAAAATTGTTTGTGATGTTGATGTGAAATCGATAATAAATTGTAGATGGTTGAAATAAATTAATTATCGTTAAAAATATAATTTTTAACGTGAATGTGAATAAATAAATAATTATAAACAAATCGGCCGATTTGTTTATATACACTGATTTGACTGATATTGATTGGGTCGGTAAATTTTACACATCGCCCAACTGCACAAACAAAAATCTGTGTTTGTTGATTTGAAACCCCACACGGGTGTTGGGATGATATTTGGGTACACTAATCCCAATCAATTAATTGTATGTCGATCGATTAGTCGACAGACTGTGTAAGCGTTGATTATTTATATTTGATGCTTATGCAGTTGTGTGGTGCACTTTGGATGATTGTTGATTATTTATCGTTGCTATTTATATACATGTGTTGTATGGAATCCATATAATTAACATTATATGGTGATTGATTGGGCCTCATTCCAATCGAGAAAATAATGAATATTATAAAAGAAAATTCATGTGTTGAATATAAAAACAGTCATGTGTTGACGATGTTCAGGTGTTGAAACTATTTATGTGTTGAGTAAAATATTTTAATAATAAAATTTACATCTTTATCATATTTACGATTAGAATCTACTTTACGGTTGGAGTCTGATTTGAAATCAAACGATAGATACCATAATTTTATAAAATATTTTACATAACAAAAATAGTCGTGTGTTGACAGTACTCATGTGTTGAGATTAGTCAGGTGTTGAAAGAAATATATATTCATGTGTTGAATGGAATAAATATTCATTTGTTGAATAGAATAACGGATTTATTGAAATATATATAAAGCCGTGTTGATTAGAGTTGCGCTATTTTGACGTGAACGATATTTATATCGATTATATTCGTTTTTATAATGAATATAGAAAAGATAGTGATTTCAAAATATAACATTTTGAAAATATTATCATTTATATCGGAATGATATGAAATATTCAATTTTGATTAGAAATTGAATATAGAGTTGAAATGGTTTTGAAAACGAATTTAAAACGATTTATAAAATAGTTTTAAAAAGGAAATCGAAAAAATATATATAATATATATATATATATATATATATATAATGGCCTGAATAGAACACGCCGCGCCGCGGCAATTCGTGAATTTCGACCATTGACTTCGAATTGACGTTGCGGGAGATCCGACCGTTGGATTCTCCTAAAACCGGAACCGTTGGGTTCGTATCGAAAAGAGCTTTCCAATGAATATTAGAAATTTGAAATCTAACGGTTGGATTTGGAATTATGTCCAAATCAAATTTAGAAAAGGTCGCTGTAAGTGCAGTTCGATGGCCGTTGATGGAAATCGACTGTACGGGCCTTGATAAAATTATTAAAAATATTAATAATTTGTGTAAAATCATAATATATGAATTGGAAAGAATTGGGATGAAAAATTCCACATTTGAAAGGATAAAAATATATTTTTGTCGAAATGAACTAGTTTTGAACTAGAATTAAAATCAATTTATTTTTGAAATAAATAAATTGAATTTGAAAGTGATTTTAAAAATAATCTATAACACCCCACGTCCGTTAGTGTCACTCACAAAGGGAATGCACCAAGTTCTGTGGAGCATTTAGGGTAAAAGATGCAGATAAATTACAAGACAGACAGAAATTAAACAGCGGAAAATAAAACTTTGCTTTATTGATAAAATAGTTTGTACAAGGATTTCTTTACAATATCAGAGTGTAATCTATCTTACAAAATAAAGAAGCATAAAAATACATTTATATTCCCCGATTTTAGCAAGAGCTAGCCATAGCATCTGGAACGAGAATCCAAGCAAACTTCGACAAATCTTTAAGCTGAGAAAGAGTGACATTCCAACTTATCCTGAGCTATACTATTCCCTCCTCTACTACCTGGGGGGGAAACGGAAGAAAAGAAGACGAAAGGAAAACAGAGTCAGACATAAAGCCTGAGTAAGTTCAGTAACTTCTAGCATATGAACATGGAACAACAACAAAATGACATGAATTAACTGAATACAAGATAACACCATGATGATAGGGTTGGCAAGATTAGACAAGACTAACACAAGATGTGCTAAGCTAAGATAAACTGGATATGCTCTAATACTTTCACCGCTTCGCTATTTCCTTGTTATACGGGTTTCTATGTCTTTGCACCACCTAACTAGTGTCCCAACTAGTAACGATAACGTGATCCCAATCCCTGTATTTTCCATCGCCTTCAGGCATCCATTTATTTATTTGTTACCTAGATTTAATCTAGGGTTTTCTACCAAGTACTTTCTAGATTCCTCTAAAGTTTACGCTATCTGCTGAATGCTTCTCGGATTCAGGATTTATGCCACCTAGTCCAACTAGGGATTACGCTACCTGACGAACGATGCCCCCAAGTCTAGGACACACTACCTAGAGTGGTATATGTTCCTATACTTCCCCATGCATGTATCGCGAATCGTTATCGCTTGTTTAGATGCACATGTCCCATAATGTGTGGTCCGAGTCCTGTGTCAGGGCAAATCAAGGAATACAGAACTCGGTCGGGAGCTTTCAGATATCTGCCGATGCAGATGCTAAGGTCTGTTTTTATTTCAGTGGCTATGGTCCCACTTGACCCCTCCCTCAACTAATGAAAGGCACACCTTGAAAAATGAGAACTATACGCCGTCCCCTGGTGCCCCACTATCCTATGGCCATCCTCACCCATAACTAGATAGCAAGTATATGGTCTTTTAGAGTTCTCCGCCTTTCTGCTTCACGTATCTCGATTGACTCAAGATGGATGGTAGACGACGAGTCGCTATCACAGGGCTACCGTTTTCTCGCCGAATCACACCGGTCCATCCTAGTCTTTAGGTTGCCATGTATTGCAACCAAGGCATACCCCTGGTTCTTCTACGCATACCTTAACCTCTGTGGACTCAGGCGGATCATTTGCAGCCTCACAGAGGGATACCAAGAGTACCCTCACGTCCCCTCGAAGCCTCGGGCTTCGTAACCCAATTCGTTGGAGCCTTCTTTCTACTCAGACGGACATTCGCTCCTTCCCGCGTTATACTAAGAAATACTACTTAGTTTTATTAACTAAGATTTACCACTTAGTTTCCAAAATCGTTGTTTTCTTAACTAAGGTTTACTACTTAGTTCTCTTTCCCGTCAATTTGGATTGGTTAAGTGTCATTAGTCTATTCAAGCCAACTTAACCCTCTTCATTCATCCTGTTAAACTGGTTAAGTGTTTTTAGTTGACTTAACCCGACCACAAACCAAGTTATATTGGTTAAGTATTTATTACTTAACCCTACCCATTTTGAGACGACCCGAACTTCCCCGTGAAGGAAAGCACGGATAGAATTGAGTACAAGACAAAATAGAGCGCATACGGAAGAACATTTCATTGTATATTACAACAATTCCATCAGATACAAGAATATACAGAGTATAAATGAATAAATTACATTCGATAAATACCAGAGATTACAATAAATTACATAGCAGCGGAAAATAATACAAAAGCACAACTAGAAGTGATACACGGATACAGAGCTTTCCGAGCATCGTTCCAGCTGTAAATCAGGACCCTGTGAATATAAATCTGCAAGACCAAAACTACTAGCTGCCCGTGCGGAAAATAGGGGCACCCAGAGTTTAGGTTAAAACAATAAACTCCAGGTCAGTCATGTGATTGGTGTGAGAACTAAAACAGTTAATATTCTTTGTTTTTAAAGTTAGGTAAATCAAGGGACCACGCCGTATAACACGGAACGGGTTTCCTCCCAAGAATACCAGTGCATAGAACAAACAGCGCAATGCTAAATAAAGAAAAATGAAGCTATTATAAGACCCAGGTCCCATCACACAATGCAACGCAAGCCGGAGGATAGGGTTTTCCCTTATAATAGCCAAACATGCTTGGTACGTCAAAACAAATCATTTGATACTATTATAAGTGTATAGTGTCAAAACAATTTTCAATCATAAATATCAATCATAGACGGCATGGGTACCATATATCATGTCGCCATACTAGTTCTACAATTAAAACCGCAATATCACGTATTGGAAATTGGATTTCCGTCATGAGCCGAGGCAAGGGGCAAGCTCCTCTCCGCGTTCGAGACACTCTAGCAAATGTCCCAGGACCCCACTATGATCCTTGGATCTTCAGGGCCGGTCCTCTCTTACTTTTGAGGATTAATTATTCCTGAACACACGTTTCCCGGTCCTTACAGACCTATATCCGAGGCGCCTCGCATTCCAACAACCACACAGGTGAAAAGTATATAAATGTCAGGGCTGGTAGGTCGCTGACACCACCCTAGCTAGAAAGAAACGTCGTGCTCTCCCTGCAGTCACTATCCCGTTTTTGACTCATACCGAGGTGTGAGGCTCGCGAATTCACGTTATACACAAAGCTACGCCACACAGGCCGTGCTTTGATCATCCACCACAAGACTTTGCTTTTCAACAGAAGCCCTGATCAATTGCCACTTACGCATGCCACACAGGCAATTCACTCCATGCGTTTGATATCCATCAATATATAACCCCTGAGCTCGTACGTCTCAGAGAAGGGCGTTAAGCAAGAGAATAAATTCTCCGCCGCCAAACAGATATATATTTAATAGAGATCAATCACACGGACTAAAATCCAATGTCGGACACACAGTCCATTTACAAGTCTGTTCTGGGTCTGAACGAAACCGGAGGCACTTTCCTCGCATATCCATCGATCTCCAAGTACGTCTGGACGATCACCGACTGTTTCCCTCATCTTGGGTGTACAGCCCAATCAAGATCATCAGTAATCACCCAAACGATGTGAAGACTTCCGGTCTTCAACCACCGTCTTCATCTTCGACATCTCGTCGAATCGGTTATTCAGAATGGGTATAAACCCGGCCTTTCTGAATAACCCACGTATATGATAAACAAATGTTACACAAACACAGCAAACGCCTCATTCCAATTCAGAATATTCTTTTATTCACAAAATCACATTCTTAGGGGAAATGTTCCCATTAATTTTATCCAAGATAAATTCTTCTAAATTTATCCTACAATCTTCCTTTGGATATCATTTCAAACTAGTCGGGATTAACGAACCACACCGAAGTAATTATTTAGTTTATTTCCCAATCCCAACCTATATATCCCCTGGAGAAAACTGGTAATACTCCACATCTAACACCACTGTGTTATCGGTAAAATTAGTTACCATTTCACGTTCAAATCTAATTAAAGATTTAACTATCGCTTTGGAGCAAAACTGGTGGTACTCCACTCTCGATCACTTTTCAGATTTGATAATTTAAATCATCAATTCACATTTTAATCTAATTAAAGATTCATTAAAACTCCACTTAGTTTTAATCTTTTCAAAAATCAATATCCTGCCTTTAACTGGGTTAAAGAACCAATGTCATCAAAACACGATTCACGACAAACCCAAATCACATTTGATATTAAATACAAGGCTCTGAATAGAAAATATATCGACTTATATTCAATATCAAATTCTTAAACCAACAAATATCGTATTGGAAATAACGATATAAAATATCTTTCAAATCCCCATAACAATATTTGTATAGTCACCAAATCCAACATCGAAATATCCCGAAGATAATTTCGATTCAGCTCCAGTCCAATCCACGTATTGGAAATTATCGATTATTTTCAAAACCACTATCAAATTCAATTTATTTATTTTAAAAATAAATTGATTTCAATTCTAGTTCAAAACTAGTTCATTTCGATAAAAATCTATTTTTATCTTTTCAAATGTGGAATTTTTCACCCCAGTTCTTTCCAATTCACATATTATAATTTTACACAAATTATAGATATTTTTAATAATTTTATCAAGGCCCGTACAGTCGATTTCCAACAACGGCCATCGAACTGCACTTATAGCGACCTTTTTCGAATTTGATTTGGACATAATTCCAAATCCAACCGTTAGATTTCAAATTTCTAATATTCATTGGAAAGCTCTTTTCGATACGAACCCAACGGTTCCGGTTTTAGGAGAATCCGACGGTCGGATCTCCCGCAATGTCCGTTTGAAATAAATGGTCGAAATTCACGAACTACCGCGGCGCGGCGCGTTCTATTCAGGCCATTATATATATAATATATATATTATATATTTATTTCGTCGATTTCCTTTTAAAACGAATTTTATAAATCGTTTTAACTTCGTTTCAAAAACCATTTCAACTTTCTTTTCAATTCAAATTTTAATTCAACTTGAATTCATTTCAATTCACTTTCAATTCATTTCGAAATCGTTTTCAATTCAATTCATTTCGAAATCGTTTTCAATTCAATTCATTTCGAAATCATTTTCAATTCAATTCATTTCGAAATCGTTTTCAATTCAATTCATTTCGAAATCGTTTTCAATTCAATTCATTTCGAAATCGTTTTCAATTCAATACTCGTTATACAATGAATAAAATCGATATAAATATCGTTCTCGTCAAAATGGCGCAAAACTAATCAACACGGCTTTATATTTTCACAACTCCTTTATTCTATTCAACAAATGAATATTTATCCCATTCAACACATGAACATCGTCAACACATGACTATTCTCAACACATGAGTACTGTCAACACATCACTATTTTTGTTATGTAAAATATTTTATAAAACTAAGGTATCTATCGTTTGATTTTAATTAGACTTCTACTAGGAAGTAGTTCTAATTTTAAATATGATAAAGATGTAAATTTTTATTATATAAAATATTTTACTCAACACACGAATATTTTCAACACATGAATATCGTCAACACATGACTATTTCTATATTCAACACATGAATTTTCTTTTATAATATTCGTTGTTTTCCCGATTGGAATGAGGCCCAATCAATCACCATATAATGTTAATTATATGGATTCCATACAACACATGTATATAATAGCATGGAAAAATAATCAATCATCAACCAAAGTGCACTACACTGTATAAGCATCAAATATAGATATCTGACGCTTACAACAGCCTGTCAATCAATCGATCGACATATTCAATCAATCAGGATGAGTGAACTTCAAATTTCATCCCAACACCCGTGTGGGGTTTCAAACAATCAAACACAGATTTTATTTGTCCAGTTGGGCGATGTGTAAAATTTATCAACCCAATCAATATCAGTCAAATCAGTGTATATAAACAAATCGGCCGATTTGTTTATAAATATTTTATTTATTCACTTTCACGTTAAAAATTATATTTTTAACGATAAAATATTCTATTTCAACACTTGAATTTCTATTCATTTCATTTACACAATAAAAATGATATTTTTATTTTTCTAACATATTTTAGAAAATTTCGGCGGCATAACGGCACGATACTAGAAACGGGACAAGGCCTAGCCTTATCCCCGGTCTAGTGAAGGCCCACGCCATTCACACATCAATCAAATCACTTTCGTTATGCAAACCACAAAATTTGGAGTAAGGGTCTAACCTAGCCTTACTCCTTCGCCTTATAACGGCGCACGTCTAATCCTATTCAATTTATCGATTCGATTTTTCACACCACAAACCACATTCAAACCAATATCTCAATCAATCACCAAACATCCAAACAAACAAGTCCATGGTATGTGGACGGGTGTCGGGTGCTTCTAATAAGCACCGTCTGCATCCTAGTATATATATATATATCTAGAAAAAGAGAATTAAGAGTGAGAAGTTCTCACCGATAGCTATCCACTTCACGACACTTCATTAATAGAAATCTTCGCCTATTTCGCCTTCTTGTCGCTCTCGTTGCCCGTATTCACTACATATATAAAAATCACACATTTTTATATTTCGATGTCTTTTAAAAATAAAAATAAAAATCACATTTTTATTTGTTCGTTTTCAATTTAAAATCATATTTTTATAATCACTTCATATATTTAAAAATCGAATTTCTTTACTATGCTATTCAATATTAAAAATCCCGCCTTTCCTATTTTTAAAATCTAATCTTTTCTATTTTAAAAATATCGTCTTTTCGTCGATAAAGATTTTACCTTTTTTAAAATAAAGATTTCGCCTTTACTAAAATAAAGATTTCGCCTTTATAAAAATCATCACTTGACTTCAACGTATATAAAATAAAAATCAGATTTTTATTTTGCTACATATACAAAGATGATATTTTTATATTCTCCATCCTATAAAGACTATATTTTTATCTTTCTACAATGTAAAAGATTATATTTTTAATGCTTTAAAAATATAAAAGTCATATTTTTAATATTCCTATATAGTAAAGATTATATTTTTAATACTTTAAAAATATAAAAATCATATTTTTCTTTCTTCCACATAATAAAGATTCCGCCTTTTCTATTTTAAAGTTTAACCCTTTTCTAATTTTAAAGTTTTCACCTTTTCTAATTTAAAAGTTTTCACCTTTTCTAATTTAAAATTTAAATCTTTCTCTAATTTAAAGTTTAAAAATAAAATCAGTTTTTAAGATCATAAAAATCAGTTTTTAACATAATATAATATAAAATAAATAAATAAATAAATAAACAAACTTACAGGGGGCTACTGGTGCGTCGGCGTCGGGGTTTCTTTGGGTTCGTCGGGCTTCAGGGGGGGGTCGCGGTGGTGGGACTGTGGGGTCGCGGAAGGTTTCTGCGTGGAGGAGGGAGGGCTTCGTCGAATTAGGGTTAGGGGCAGGCGGCGGTCGATGAAGCCGATGGGGGTTGCGGCGGTCGATGAAGCCGATGGGTGGTGGGGGTTGCGGCGGTCGATGAAGCCGATGGGTGGTGGGGGTTGCGATCGCGATTGGGGGTTTTTTCCTTTTTTTTTTTTATTTACCTTCTGATTTTAAAATGAAAACGAGAGAGAGGGGGGGGTTATGTAAAGAAGAATATATATTAATTTATATTTTTAATTTAATTTTATCTTCAAAAAGTTACTTTAGAAATTCGAACTCCTTTTTGAGCCCACCGACTGTCGTCCCTAGGGTAATACCCCCATTCCGAACACAATGGGATATGCCACGTAGGCTGATTCGACTGTTTGAATCAGTTTCTGTTAAATTTACACTTAATCGCTATATTGAATTTTAAACGTACATTTCAAATTACCGGGGTCACATACTAACTAGAAAAATTCCAGAAAAATATTTTCTAGCTTCTTATTGACGTTACGGTCCTAACAAAACTAGTTTCGTCGAATTCTGAGACCGTTAGAAAAATGGCCAATTTTCCAGTCGATTAAAATCAACTGAAATGGTCAAACACGTTTTCCTTTGCCACGCTCACATATTGATTCGAAAAATTATGAAATTTAAAACCTAGCAATAATTTGACATCACGGACCCAACAAAAGTGGTTTCGTCGAAATCCGAGGTCGTTTGCAAAATTCCCATTTTTAAGGGCCTGAATTCCATAGCGACTATTCAGAATTTTCAACTGGACATATCTTTTGATTCCCGCTACGAAATTTTGATTCTTCGGATTCGTTAGAAAGATATTCACAATTAGATCCTAATGTTTTTGGTTTCATTAAAATCCGGATTGTTTTGCACCCGGTATGTTCAATTGAAGTTTGAAATCGAATTATCGAACTACCGCGCCATTTTCAATTCCATTTATAATTATATATAAATATTATATTCTAATGACGACGTATATAATATATACGTTCTAATTTATATTCAAAATAAATTTCCGTTGTTTTTATTTAAAATAATTCATTTTAAATAAACAAAATCCGCCAAAATTGCCAAAATAAAAATTTCAAACTGGCTCGCATTTTCGGGTTATTACAATCTCCCCCACTTTAAACTTTTCGTCCCCGAAAAGGAACAAAGTCGAAAGTGGTTTGATTAATAAGCTCTACATTCGATCTGGCTTTCATTCTCCAACTTTTCAGTTTCTGAGAATTTTCAAAATTTCAAAAATTTGGCTAACACCCTAAATTTTCGAAAAATTTCGCCATAACCTCCCCTGCACCGGGAGCATCGGGGAATTTCAAATAGCTTCCCCGGTCCTTCAGATCTCAAAAAGAAAAAGAAAAAGCCAAGCGGCTAGCCAATAGGCTCACAAAATCATCATCACCCAAACAAAACAGGAAATTATGTAGTAAACATGTACCTATTTGTCGGGCAAACAAATTTTATTCTCTGCTCTAGCCTCCTTGCTATGACCTGTTCAATGTAAGTATATGTATGTGCAAGCAAACGCATCCAATTATCAATATAATTCAATATTTGATTCTATTAGGCATAAATGGTTAAAAATTAGCAAACAATTAAACAAACAACACAAACATCAATCAATTACTGGATTAGAGTTTCAAATTCATAAATTTGATATATATACAAAAAATCATGTTTTTGATGCCAATTCACAACAATGTGTTCTAACTATATTAGTTTTGGTTCTCACACCAGCCTAATGGAAATATATAGAAATCACACCTTCGAAACACGAACATAAATTCTGATGATGATATATCAATCATCAGAACCATCTCCGGGTGTCTAGAATGTGATTCTATATCTACCCAGTATATTAAAACTTCGAATATACGTTCATGACGCGTATACGCGAAATCTATATATACTCGATTGCCCATATTCAAAAATAAATAAATTTTCAAATACGTATAAAACGATTTAAATTTTCAAAACAAAATTGTTTTCATTTGAAAAATATACTCTTCACACTCGTTCTAGGATACTACTGATCCTATCTCTAACGAGTCATTCTAATTGGATATTTCTAATCCAATATCTGATGAATTCTTTCGTATGGTTCTAATGTGTCTTGTTCTCGAGCTCTGTAAACCAAAGCTCTGATGCCAAACTGAGACGACCCGAACTTCCCCGTGAAGGAAAGCACGGATAGAATTGAGTACAAGACAAAATAGAGCGCATACGGAAGAACATTTCATTGTATATTACAACAATTCCATCAGATACAAGAATATACAGAGTATAAATGAATAAATTACATTCGATAAATACCAGAGATTACAATAAATTACATAGCAGCGGAAAATAATACAAAAGCACAACTAGAAGTGATACACGGATACAGAGCTTTCCGAGCATCGTTCCAGCTGTAAATCAGGACCCTGTGAATATAAATCTGCAAGACCAAAACTACTAGCTGCCCGTGCGGAAAATAGGGGCACCCAGAGTTTAGGTTAAAACAATAAACTCCAGGTCAGTCATGTGACTGGTGTGAGAACTAAAACAGTTAATATTCTTTGTTTTTAAAGTTAGGTAAATCAAGGGACCACGCCGTATAACACGGAACGGGTTTCCTCCCAAGAATACCAGTGCATAGAACAAACAGCGCAATGCTAAATAAAGAAAAATGAAGCTATTATAAGACCCAGGTCCCATCACACAATGCAACGCAAGCCGGAGGATAGGGTTTTCCCTTATAATAGCCAAACATGCTTGGTACGTCAAAACAAATCATTTGATACTATTATAAGTGTATAGTGTCAAAACAATTTTCAATCATAAATATCAATCATAGACGGCATGGGTACCATATATCATGTCGCCATACTAGTTCTACAATTAAAACCGCAATATCACGTATTGGAAATTGGATTTCCGTCATGAGCCGAGGCAAGGGGCAAGCTCCTCTCCGCGTTCGAGACACTCTAGCAAATGTCCCAGGACCCCACTATGATCCTTGGATCTTCAGGGCCGGTCCTCTCTTACTTTTGAGGATTAATTATTCCTGAACACACGTTTCCCGGTCCTTACAGACCTATATCCGAGGCGCCTCGCATTCCAACAACCACACAGGTGAAAAGTATATAAATGTCAGGGCTGGTAGGTCGCTGACACCACCCTAGCTAGAAAGAAACGTCGTGCTCTCCCTGCAGTCACTATCCCGTTTTTGACTCATACCGAGGTGTGAGGCTCGCGAATTCACGTTATACACAAAGCTACGCCACACAGGCCGTGCTTTGATCATCCACCACAAGACTTTGCTTTTCAACAGAAGCCCTGATCAATTGCCACTTACGCATGCCACACAGGCAATTCACTCCATGCGTTTGATATCCATCAATATATAACCCCTGAGCTCGTACGTCTCAGAGAAGGGCGTTAAGCAAGAGAATAAATTCTCCGCCGCCAAACAGATATATATTTAATAGAGATCAATCACACGGACTAAAATCCAATGTCGGACACACAGTCCATTTACAAGTCCGTTCTGGGTCTGAACGAAACCGGAGGCCCTTTCCTCGCATATCCATCGATCTCCAAGTACGTCTGGACGATCACCGACTGTTTCCCTCATCTTGGGTGTACAGCCCAATCAAGATCATCAGTAATCACCCAAACGATGTGAAGACTTCCGGTCTTCAACCACCGTCTTCATCTTCGACATCTCGTCGAATCGGTTATTCAGAATGGGTATAAACCCGGCCTTTCTGAATAACCCACGTATATGATAAACAAATGTTACACAAACACAGCAAACGCCTCATTCCAATTCAGAATATTCTTTTATTCACAAAATCACATTCTTAGGGGAAATGTTCCCATTAATTTTATCCAAGATAAATTCTTCTAAATTTATCCTACAATCTTCCTTTGGATATCATTTCAAACTAGTCGGGATTAACGAACCACACCGAAGTAATTATTTAGTTTATTTCCCAATCCCAACCTATATATCCCCTGGAGAAAACTGGTAATACTCCACATCTAACACCACTGTGTTATCGGTAAAATTAATTACCATTTCACGTTCAAATCTAATTAAAGATTTAACTATCGCTTTGGAGCAAAACTGGTGGTACTCCACTCTCGATCACTTTTCAGATTTGATAATTTAAATCATCAATTCACATTTTAATCTAATTAAAGATTCATTAAAACTCCACTTAGTTTTAATCTTTTCAAAAATCAATATCCTGCCTTTAACTGGGTTAAAGAACCAATGTCATCAAAACACGATTCACGACAAACCCAAATCACATTTGATATTAAATACAAGGCTCTGAATAGAAAATATATCGACTTATATTCAATATCAAATTCTGAAACCAACAAATATCGTATTGGAAATAACGATATAAAATATCTTTCAAATCCCCATAACAATATTTGTATAGTCACCAAATCCAACATCGAAATATCCCGAAGATAATTTCGATTCAGCTCCAGTCCAATCCACGTATTGGAAATTATCGATTATTTTCAAAACCACTATCAAATTCAATTTATTTATTTTAAAAATAAATTGATTTCAATTCTAGTTCAAAACTAGTTCATTTCGATAAAAATCTATTTTTATCTTTTCAAATGTGGAATTTTTCACCCCAGTTCTTTCCAATTCACATATTATAATTTTACACAAATTATAGATATTTTTAATAATTTTATCAAGGCCCGTACAGTCGATTTCCAACAACGGCCATCGAACTGCACTTATAGCGACCTTTTTCGAATTTGATTTGGACATAATTCCAAATCCAACCGTTAGATTTCAAATTTCTAATATTCATTGGAAAGCTCTTTTCGATACGAACCCAACGGTTCCGGTTTTAGGAGAATCCGACGGTCGGATCTCCCGCAATGTCCGTTTGAAATAAATGGTCGAAATTCACGAACTACCGCGGCGCGGCGCGTTCTATTCAGGCCATTATATATATAATATATATATTATATATTTATTTCGTCGATTTCCTTTTAAAACGAATTTTATAAATCGTTTTAACTTCGTTTCAAAAACCATTTCAACTTTCTTTTCAATTCAAATTTTAATTCAACTTGAATTCATTTCAATTCACTTTCAATTCATTTCGAAATCGTTTTCAATTCAATTCATTTCGAAATCGTTTTCAATTCAATTCATTTCGAAATCGTTTTCAATTCAATTCATTTCGAAATCGTTTTCAATTCAATTCATTTCGAAATCGTTTTCAATTCAATTCATTTCGAAATCGTTTTCAATTCAATTCATTTCGAAATCGTTTTCAATTCAATACTTGTTATACAATGAATAAAATCGATATAAATATCGTTCTCGTCAAAATGGCGCAAAACTAATCAACACGGCTTTATATTTTCACAACTCCTTTATTCTATTCAACAAATGAATATTTATCCCATTCAACACATGAACATCGTCAACACATGACTATTCTCAACACATGAGTACTGTCAACACATCACTATTTTTGTTATGTAAAATATTTTATAAAACTAAGGTATCTATCGTTTGATTTTAATTAGACTTCTACTAGGAAGTAGTTCTAATTTTAAATATGATAAAGATGTAAATTTTTATTATATAAAATATTTTACTCAACACACGAATATTTTCAACACATGAACATCGTCAACACATGACTATTTCTATATTCAACACATGAATTTTCTTTTATAATATTCGTTGTTTTCCCGATTGGAATGAGGCCCAATCAATCACCATATAATGTTAATTATATGGATTCCATACAACACATGTATATAATAGCATGGAAAAATAATCAATCATCAACCAAAGTGCACTACACTGTATAAGCATCAAATATAGATATCTGACGCTTACAACAGCCTGTCAATCAATCGATCGACATATTCAATCAATCAGGATGAGTGAACTTCAAATTTCATCCCAACACCCGTGTGGGGTTTCAAACAATCAAACACAGATTTTATTTGTGCAGTTGGGCGATGTGTAAAATTTATCAACCCAATCAATATCAGTCAAATCAGTGTATATAAACAAATCGGCCGATTTGTTTATAAATATTTTATTTATTCACTTTCACGTTAAAAATTATATTTTTAACGATAAAATATTCTATTTCAACACTTGAATTTCTATTCATTTCATTTACACAATAAAAATGATATTTTTATTTTTCTAACATATTTTAGAAAATTTCGGCGGCATAACGGCACGATACTAGAAACGGGACAAGGCCTAGCCTTATCCCCGGTCTAGTGAAGGCCCACGCCATTCACACATCAATCAAATCACTTTCGTTATGCAAACCACAAAATTTGGAGTAAGGGTCTAACCTAGCCTTACTCCTTCGCCTTATAACGGCGCACGTCTAATCCTATTCAATTTATCGATTCGATTTTTCACACCACAAACCACATTCAAACCAATATCTCAATCAATCACCAAACATCCAAACAAACAAGTCCATGGTATGTGGACGGGTGTCGGGTGCTTCTAATAAGCACCGTCTGCATCCTAGTATATATATATATATATATCTAGAAAAAGAGAATTAAGAGTGAGAAGTTCTCACCGATAGCTATCCACTTCACGACACTTCATTAATAGAAATCTTCGCCTATTTCGCCTTCTTGTCGCTCTCGTTGCCCGTATTCACTACATATATAAAAATCACACATTTTTATATTTCGATGTCTTTTAAAAATAAAAATAAAAATCACATTTTTATTTGTTCGTTTTCAATTTAAAATCATATTTTTATAATCACTTCATATATTTAAAAATCGAATTTCTTTACTATGCTATTCAATATTAAAAATCCCGCCTTTCCTATTTTTAAAATCTAATCTTTTCTATTTTAAAAATATCGTCTTTTCGTCGATAAAGATTTTACCTTTTTTAAAATAAAGATTTCGCCTTTACTAAAATAAAGATTTCGCCTTTATAAAAATCATCACTTGACTTCAACGTATATAAAATAAAAATCAGATTTTTATTTTGCTACATATACAAAGATGATATTTTTATATTCTCCATCCTATAAAGACTATATTTTTATCTTTCTACAATGTAAAAGATTATATTTTTAATGCTTTAAAAATATAAAAGTCATATTTTTAATATTCCTATATAGTAAAGATTATATTTTTAATACTTTAAAAATATAAAAATCATATTTTTCTTTCTTCCACATAATAAAGATTCCGCCTTTTCTATTTTAAAGTTTAACCCTTTTCTAATTTTAAAGTTTTCACCTTTTCTAATTTAAAAGTTTTCACCTTTTCTAATTTAAAATTTAAATCTTTCTCTAATTTAAAGTTTAAAAATAAAATCAGTTTTTAAGATCATAAAAATCAGTTTTTAACATAATATAAAATAAAATAAATAAATAAATAAATAAACAAACTTACAGGGGGCTACTGGTGCGTCGGCGTCGGGGTTTCTTTGGGTTCGTCGGGCTTCAGGGGGGGGGTCGCGGTGGTGGGACTGTGGGGTCGCGGAAGGTTTCTGCGTGGAGGAGGGAGGGCTTCGTCGAATTAGGGTTAGGGGCAGGCGGCGGTCGATGAAGCCGATGGGGGGTGGGGGTTGCGGCGGTCGATGAAGCCGATGGGTGGTGGGGGTTGCGGCGGTCGATGAAGCCGATGGGTGGTGGGGGTTGCGATCGCGATTGGGGGTTTTTTCCTTTTTTTTCATTTATTTACCTTCTGATTTTAAAATGAAAACGAGAGAGAGGGGGGGTTATGTAAAGAAGAATATATATTAATTTATATTTTTAATTTAATTTTATCTTCAAAAAGTTACTTTAGAAATTCGAACTCCTTTTTGAGCCCACCGACTGTCGTCCCTAGGGTAATACCCCCATTCCGAACACAATGGGATATGCCACGTAGGCTGATTCGACTGTTTGAATCAGTTTCTGTTAAATTTACACTTAATCGCTATATTGAATTTTAAACGTACATTTCAAATTACCGGGGTCACATACTAACTAGAAAAATTCCAGAAAAATATTTTCTAGCTTCTTATTGACGTTACGGTCCTAACAAAACTAGTTTCGTCGAATTCTGAGACCGTTAGAAAAATGGCCAATTTTCCAGTCGATTAAAATCAACTGAAATGGTCAAACACGTTTTCCTTTGCCACGCTCACATATTGATTCGAAAAATTATGAAATTTAAAACCTAGCAATAATTTGACATCACGGACCCAACAAAAGTGGTTTCGTCGAAATCCGAGGTCGTTTGCAAAATTCCCATTTTTAAGGGCCTGAATTCCATAGCGACTATTCAGAATTTTCAACTGGACATATCTTTTGATTCCCGCTACGAAATTTTGATTCTTCGGATTCGTTAGAAAGATATTCACAATTAGATCCTAATGTTTTTGGTTTCATTAAAATCCGGATTGTTTTGCACCCGGTATGTTCAATTGAAGTTTGAAATCGAATTATCGAACTACCGCGCCATTTTCAATTCCATTTATAATTATATATAAATATTATATTCTAATGACGACGTATATAATATATACGTTCTAATTTATATTCAAAATAAATTTCCGTTGTTTTTATTTAAAATAATTCATTTTAAATAAACAAAATCCGCCAAAATTGCCAAAATAAAAATTTCAAACTGACTCGCATTTTCGGGTTATTACACATTTACCCTGTATTGGTTAAGTGTTCCTTTAACTTAACCTTGCCCGTCTGTTTTAACTAACAAGTTTTTAATGGTTAAGTATTACCCCTTCATGTTTTAGACTTAGCCCTATTCCTTTATCACAATCTGACGGTTAAGTGTTCAAGTTTACTTAACCCTATGGTCTTGTCCAGCTAACATATCAAATTTGCTAAGTGTATTAACTTTACTTAACCCCACCTTCTAGTCGTGTTAATTTGGCTAAGTGTATTAACTTTACTTAACCCCATCTTCTAGTCATGTTAATTTGGCTAAGTGTATTAACTTTACTTAACCCCACCTTCTAGTCTAGTTACCATGTGAAGTTGGTTAAGTGTCCCTATGGACTTAGCCCTCCCATCCTAGCTTAACTGTATGGCCCTAACCCCACCCACTAGTCTGGCTATTATGTTTAATTGGTTAAGTGTCTTAGTGAACTTAACCCTACCATTCTTGTTATAGCCTCAATTTAATAGATTAAAGCCACGACCACTCACATTAGACAGGTATTGTTGCGATTACTGGATGTGCCGGTTGGTTCCGGGCAGATTTACATCGCAACTCAGTCTAACCTCGGGTTAGGCCTATTCGCGTTTTCTAGTTCAAGGGTTTTGACTAATTTTCAAATCAGGTTTTGAAAGTAACCATCCCGTTCGTCGGATCAGTTAGGGATAGCCAGGGAGAGCAGGAAACTTGTATTTTCCAAACCCAAGCCTAGACACTATCCTCTCTGTCACCCTAGAACTTTCTGGCGTGTTATTAAAAGAGTTGTCGTTAATAAAACCTTTAATTCGTCCAAATTTATATTTCCTCATTTAGGCTAAATTCTATAAGTAAATTATTCCTAATTTACTTATTTCCTAATTTCTCTTTTAATGTAAATTGTCAACATTTATTCTTATGGCCCTTTTTCCCCTCTATATCATATTTATGCTTTTTGGTATGTAAACTATGCCAAATTAAGTGTCACTAACCATGATTTTACTAAACATGACAGTTATTCCCAATTATGGCCAATTTCACATTTATGCCAATATACTTACCGTGCCAAATTAGCTAATCCAATTCCGATTCAACATTCTAATTCACGTCAAACTAGACTTATTACTCTAGTTCACTATTCATGTAGATGCTAGATTTACACGTCAATACTAGATTCAAATTATATATCTTATAATTTATGTCAAATTCATCCAATTTGCATTTCTATGAACATACCATAATACATGTTCCCCACTTATGCCAAATTCCAAGTTTTACAACTATGTTCTAGTACATTTCACATCATGCCCAAATTGTATTCCCACCGTTCGTATAATTGCGATTCAATCTAGATTATGGATAAACCTAGACTCGTAGAAAATAGGGAATGAACCCAAGATGCTGTGAAAAAGGATGGACATAATAACTGGCATAAAAGGTTTGAATAACGACGTAGGTTCAAGAACATGGGTAGACCTAACTTAATAGGTAAATTCCCATAGTCTAAAACCAAGGATAGACAGAATAGAGACGCCGGTTCAAGAACATGGGTAGACCTAACTTAATAGGTAAATTCCCAAGGTCTAAAACCAAAGAAAACCAAGGACGAGCAGAATAAATAATCGAGTTAGACCCAATCTCATAATCACTGAACTTAAGCAACACTTTCCTAGTCATGAATCATAGGTGTTTAATCACAGATGTCCTTGTTTTGTCATAGGCAATAGTTTATGTTTCCTAATCAAAGGCATAGGTTTAGTCAAGGAAATATTCCTCATAGTCACAGTCATAGGCAATGTTCATAGTCATAGGCAATGTCCATAGTCATAGGCGATGTTCATAGTCATAGGCAAATGTTCATAGTCATAGGCAAATGTTCATGGTCATAGGCATATGGTTTTAAGGTCCATAGTTTCATAGTCATGGTCTATTTTGTCCTCGAATCATAACAGTTCTTAATTAGGTTCAAGAGTATAGGCACTGATTCGAATAGAGAGAGAGAGAGAGAATTGGCATATTCTTTTATTCCTTTAATTTCATGTCACGAACAAAGAAAAACGTTCAAATCTAGAAATAACTGACTTACAGAGATTAGATCAGAACAGAAAGATGGCGTTGCTAAGATTCGTAGAAAAACAGTTGTTGAAGTCGTTTGAACCTCCTCTTGAATCCTAGCTTGACTCGAACTTCTTATAGAAAATCTTTTAGCAGCACTTCGTCGTCTTGATTTATTTTATATATATTATTTATTTAGTCAAGAGGAGAGGAAGAGGCCATGTTTCACCAAGAATCTTTGCAGCATAAGGGTAGAGGAGAATTGTGAATAGAGAAGAGGACCAGGGCTATTTATATAGTGTTAGGCGGACGAACCTGGTCAGAATGGCGTCCAGCTACATCAGAACGAACAGGGTGCAGAAGGCTGGAAAAACGGGGGGGGGGGGGGGGGAGGTCGACCCCCAGGTCGACTATGTAGTCGACCTGGTTGCCCCAGGTCGACTACCCAGTCGACCTGGGTAACCCAGGTCGACTACCCAGTCGACCTAGGTGTCTTGGGCGGGAAAATTCCCGCCCTGGCCAATCCGGCCCGATTTGAATTCTGAACATGACCTGTTTTGAATTTTGAACTTCGCTGAATCTTCCGGAGGCCATATCTCCCTCATACGGACTCTGATTTACGCAAACTCGGATTCGTTTTCATGCAGAATTCCGAGACGAACGCAATGGCGTAGCCCGTTTCCCTTGATTTTGATTTTAACTTTTAATTCTGCCTTGATTCGTGAATCTTAGCGTTACAGAATTACGGGGTATTACATTCTCCCCCACTTAAAAGGATTTCGTCCCCGAAATCTTCAAGTTAGGAAGAATGTGTCCTACCATCCAATCACCCATCTACTCAACCATTCAATCACAGGCATTCATTGTCCTTAAAAGATTTCTAATGCTTTCATGTTTACATGCATAGTGTGTGTATATGTCTTTATCTAATGCAAAATCAGGCGGTCTACTGATTCAGTTGACCTCCTTAATGCAAATCATGTCAGTGCCATGCGTCCAATCATGTATGCAAGCATCCCTAGTCATGTAAATACTACATGCGTGCACAGCCATACATCCATGTGCAACATCCATATGATAACATATCAGGCTCAACTTACAAACAAATACATAAGTGTAAATGTAAGATGCAAGCGTCCGAACTTGACCTATTGCCTAATGCGTATGCATATGCATCCACGAGCAACCATTAGCAACCACTTGCAACCATCAACCATAACATGTTTCAAATACATGTTTACATCCATTGGCTTCTACCTAAAGATCGAAGATACGACCAAGAGGATATACTTTGGAAAGAGAGAAACAATTATGCGTAAAGCTCCTAAAACAAAGAAATCAAGGATGCACCATTAAGGAAAAGGGTATGATGCTAGTATCTAGCCTTCTTGAGCTTTACTCCACCGTATCCTAACTAATTTAACTTCACGATTGTGAAGTTTTTGATCTCCATTTCCAAAATAAACAGATGTCAATTACGGCACCAAGTATATGTACTAAGATGATTAGAGGTCTCCCTCTTATCCGCCATGCCATAATTATAAGGGTCGAAAGGTCACTACGTACTTTTTAGAGTGCCTGCCACAACTATTCATCTTTCACTCAAACCATCCTAGTCGAACTCGACATTCCTCAAGTACAAGCCCCAAAGGCCTAAACCAATATCAGACAAGCACCCAAGGAATATCTCCTCCGAATTTAGACGATCTACGTGAGATGATATAAGCAAACTCGATAGCTATTCTCAAATCCCTACTAACCAAAAATAAACTGGTCGGACCACCAATTGGATTTGAGACTCTAGTGGGATCTTTCTACTATACAAGTACTATGGTGCAGAGACTTAACTATGAAAATAGATATAAACAAATGCGAAGCGCTAGAACCTAAGGAAATAGTACGAACAGAAAACTAGACTCTTCCAACCAGACTACCTTTCTCCTAGGTACGCTTGGTGGCGAAAGCATGTACTTGTCCTTCTGAAAATCTTGTCCTCGTTCTTGCCCTTGTCCTTTTAATTATATGCCATATCCTACCCTAGCAAAAATACTTCCTCTTGTATTAGGTTTTACAACTTCTTCCTCCTTCGTGAGCTGAACCTACATCCATGAATTCCTCATCCTAGGGTTGTGCTCCTTAGCCAAACTCCTCTTCCCCTTCCGTGTGTAGTCATGTTGACAAATCTCTCGAAAACTACCTCCATCGTCCGGAAAACCCTATAAGCTTCGAAAGAAAACCGCCCGTAGATGAAACAACTACGGCTATGGATGGAAGCCGGGCACTACTTTGCCCTTCGATGAGGTTACCTCCCAGAAAGCCAGGAGCCCCAGAGACTCAAGAAAGAATGAAACAAGGATTCAAACAGAGGAAGAGAAGATAGTTCATATGGCTTTGGAAATATGCCTTTAAAAACAATCTTTTCTTTTGAAAATGCTTCTTTTAAAACCGTTTTGAAAATAATTTTTCAAATCCTTTATCTGATCCGGTAACCTTCAGCTCTGATACCACGTGTAACACCCCACGTCCGTTAGTGTCACTCACAAAGGGAATGCACCAAGTTCTGTGGAGCATTTAGGGTAAAAGATGCAGATAAATTACAAGACAGACAGAAATTAAACAGCGGAAAATAAAACTTCGCTTTATTGATAAAATAGTTTGTACAAAGATTTCTTTACAATATCAGAGTGGCATCTGTCTTACAAAATAAAGAAGCATAAAAATACATTTATATTCCCCGATTTTAGCAAGAGCCAGCCATAGCATCTGGAACGAGAATCCAAGCAAACTTCGACAAATCTTCAAGCTGGGAAAGAGTGACATTCCAACTTATCCTGAGCTATACTATTCCCTCCTCTACTACCTGGGGGGGACGGAAGAAAAGAAGATGAAAGGAAAACAGAGTCGGACATAAAGCCTGAGTAAGTTCAGTAACTTCTAGCATATGAACATTGAACAACAACAAAATGACATGAATTAACTGAATACAAGATAACACCATGATGATAGGGTTGGCAAGATTAGACAAGACTAACACAAGATGTGCTAAGCTAAGATAAACTGGATATGCTCTAATACTTTCGACGCTTCGCTATTTCCTTGTTATACGGGTTTCTATATCTCTGCACCACCTAACTAGTGTCCCAATTAGTAACGATAACGTGATCCCAATCCCTGTATTTTCCATCGCCTTCAGGCATCCATTTATTTATTTGTTACCTAGATTTAATCTAGGGTTTTCTACCAAGTACTTTCTAGATTCCTCTAAAGTTTACGCTATCTGCTGAATGCTTCTCGGATTCAGGATTTATGCCACCTAGTCCAACTAGGGATTACGCTACCTGACGAACGATGCCCCCAAGTCTAGGATACACTACCTAGAGTGGTATATGTTCCTATACTTCCCCACGCATGTATCGCGAATCGTTATCGCTTGTTTAGATGCACATGTCCCATAATGTGCGGTTCGAGTCCTGTGTCAGGGCAAATCAAGGAATACAGAACTCGGTCGGGAGCTTTCAGATATCTGCCGATGCAGATGCTAAGGTCTGTTTTTATTTCAGTGGCTATGGTCCCACTTGACCCCTCCCTCAACTAATGAAAGGCACACCTTGAAAAATGAGAACTATACGCCGTCCCCTGGTGCCCCACTATCCTATGGCCATCCTCACCCATAACTAGATAGCAAGTATATGGTCTTTTGGAGTTCTCCGCCTTTCTGCTTCACGTATCTCGATTGACTCAAGATGGATGGTAGACGACGAGTCGCTATCACAGGGCTACCGTTTGCTCGCTGAATCACGCCGGTCCATACTAGTCTTTAGGTTGCCATGTATTGCAACCAAGGCATACCCCTGGTTCTTCTACGCAGACCTTAACCTCTGTGGACCCAGGCGGATCATCTGCAGCCTCACAGAGGGATACCAAGAGTACCCTCACGTCCCCTCGAAGCCTCGGGCTTCGTAACCCAATTCGTTGGAGCCTTCTTTCTACTCAGACGGACATTCGCTCCTTCCCGCGTTATACTAAGAATTACTACTTAGTTTTATTAACTAAGATTTACCACTTAGTTTCCAGAATCGTTGTTTTCTTAACTAAGGTTTACTACTTAGTTCTCTTTCCCGTCAATTTGGATTGGTTAAGTGTCATTAGTCTATTCAAGCCAACTTAACCCTCTTTATTCATCTTGTTAAACTGGTTAAGTGTTTTCAGTTGACTTAACCCGACCACAAACCAAGTTATATTGGTTAAGTATTTATTACTTAACCCTACCCATTTACCCTGTATTGGTTAAGTGTTCCTTTAACTTAACCTTGCCCGTCTGTTTTAACTAACATGTTTTTAATGGTTAAGTATTACCCCTTCATGTTTTAGACTTAGCCCTATTCCTTTATCACAATCTGACGGTTAAGTGTTCAAGTTTACTTAACCATACGGTCTTGTCCAACTAACATATCAAATTGGCTAAGTGTATTAACTTTACTTAACCCCACCTTCTAGTCATGTTAATTTGGCTAAGTGTATTAACTTTACTTAACCCCATCTTCTAGTCATGTTAATTTGGCTAAGTGTATTAACTTTACTTAACCCCACCTTCTAGTCTAGTTACCATGTGAAGTTGGTTAAGTGTCCCTATGGACTTAGCCCTCCCATCCTAGCTTAACTGTATGGCCCTAACCCCACCCACTAGTCTGGCTATTATGTTTAATTGGTTAAGTGTCTTAGTGAACTTAACCCTACCATTCTTGTTATAGCCTCAATTTAATAGATTAAAGCCACGACCACTCACATTAGACAGATATTGTTGCGATTACTGGATGTGCCGGTTGGTTCCGGGCAGATTTACATCGCAACTCAGTCTAACCTCGGGTTAGGCCTATTCGCGTTTTCTAGTTCAAGGGTTTTGACTAATTTTCAAATCAGGTTTTGAAAGTAACCATCCCGTTCGTCGGATCAGTTAGGGATAGCCAGGGAGAGCAGGAAACTTGTATTTTCCAAACCCAAGCCTAGACACTATCCTCTCTGTCACCCTAGAACTTTCTGGCGTGTTATTAAAAGAGTTGTCGTTAATAAAACCTTTAATTCGTCCAAATTTATATTTCCTCATTTAGGCTAAATTCTATAAGTAAATTATTCCTAATTTACTTATTTCCTAATTTCTCTTTTAATGTAAATTGTCAACATTTATTCTTATGGCCCTTTTTCCCCTCTATATCATATTTATGCTTTTTGGTATGTAAACTATGCCAAATTAAGTGTCACTAACCATGATTTTACTAAACATGACAGTTATTCCCAATTATGGCCAATTTCACATTTATGCCAATATACTTACCGTGCCAAATTAGCTAATCCAATTCCGATTCAACATTCTAATTCACGTCAAACTAGACTTATTACTCTAGTTCACTATTCATGTAGATGCTAGATTTACACGTCAATACTAGATTCAAATTATATATCTTATAATTTATGTCAAATTCATCCAATTTGCATTTCTATGAACATACCATAATACATGTTCCCCACTTATGCCAAATTCCAAGTTTTACAACTATGTTCTAGTACATTTCACATCATGCCCAAATTGTATTCCCACCGTTCGTATAATTGCGATTCAATCTAGATTATGGATAAACCTAGACTCGTAGAAAATAGGGAATGAACCCAAGATGCTGTGAAAAAGGATGGACATAATAACTGGCATAAAAGGTTTGAATAACGACGTAGGTTCAAGAACATGGGTAGACCTAACTTAATAGGTAAATTCCCATAGTCTAAAACCAAGGATAGACAGAATAGAGACGCCGGTTCAAGAACATGGGTAGACCTAACTTAATAGGTAAATTCCCAAGGTCTAAAACCAAAGAAAACCAAGGACGAGCAGAATAAATAATCGAGTTAGACCCAATCTCATAATCACTGAACTTAAGCAACACTTTCCTAGTCATGAATCATAGGTGTTTAATCACAGATGTCCTTGTTTTGTCATAGGCAATAGTTTATGTTTCCTAATCAAAGGCATAGGTTTAGTCAAGGAAATATTCCTCATAGTCACAGTCATAGTCATAGGCAATGTTCATAGTCATAGGCAATGTCCATAGTCATAGGCGATGTTCATAGTCATAGGCAAATGTTCATAGTCATAGGCAAATGTTCATGGTCATAGGCATATGGTTTTAAGGTCCATAGTTTCATAGTCATGGTCTATTTTGTCCTCGAATCATAACAGTTCTTAATTAGGTTCAAGAGTATAGGCACTGATTCGAATAGAGAGAGAGAGAATTGGCATATTCTTTTATTCCTTTAATTTCATGTCACGAACAAAGAAAAACGTTCAAATCTAGAAATAACTGACTTACAGAGATTAGATCAGAACAGAAAGATGGCGTTGCTAAGATTCGTAGAAAAACAGTTGTTGAAGTCGTTTGAACCTCCTCTTGAATCCTAGCTTGACTCGAACTTCTTATAGAAAATCTTTTAGCAGCACTTCGTCGTCTTGATTTATTTTATATATATTATTTATTTAGTCAAGAGGAGAGGAAGAGGCCATGTTTCACCAAGAATCTTTGCAGCATAAGGGTAGAGGAGAATTGTGAATAGAGAAGAGGACCAGGGCTGTTTATATAGTGTTAGGCGGACGAACCTGGTCAGAATGGCGTCCAGCTACATCAAAACGAACAGGGTGCAGAAGGCTGGAAAAACGGGGGGGGGGGGTCGACCCCAAGGTCGACTATGTAGTCGACCTGGTTGCCCCAGGTCGACTACCCAGTCGACCTGGGTGTCTTAGGCGGGAAAATTCCCGCCCTGGCCAATCCGGCCCGATTTGAATTCTGAACTTGACCTGTTTTGAATTTTGAACTTCGCTGAATCTTCCGGAGGCCATATCTCCCTCATACGGACTCCGATTTACGCAAACTCGGACTCGTTTTCATGCATAATTCCAAGACAAACGCAATGGCGCAGCCCGTTTCCCTTGATTTTGATTTTAACTTTTAATTCTGCCTTGATTTGTGAATCTTAGCGTTACAGAATTACAGGGTGTTACATAATCAATATTTCCAATACATGAATTGCACTGGAGTTGAATCGAAATTATCTTCGGAATATTTCGATGTTGGATTTCGTGACTATATAGATATTGTTATCGAAATTTGAAAGATATATTTTATATCGTTATTTCCAATACGATATTTGTTGGTTTCAAGATTTTATATTGAATATAAGCCGGTATATTTTCTATTCAGAGCCTTGTATTTAATATCAAATGTGATTTGGGTTTGTCGTGAATGGTGTTTTCATTAACACTTTTCTTAAGCCCAATAGGGAAAAAGATTAAATCTTTCTATTTAGATTTAATGAAGTGTATCAATTAAATAATATTTAATTGAATTTGAATTTGAATTGGTTTTTGGGTTTATCGTGAGCGGTGTTTTGAACAACACCTGTTCTTTAACCCGATTAACAATAGAGTGTGATTTTGGGTTTATCGTGAATCGTGTTTTAGATGACATTGGTTCTTTAACTCAGTTAAAGGCAGGATATTGATTTTTGAAAAGATTAAAACTAAGTGGAGTTTTAATGAATCTTTAATTAGATTGAAATGTGAATTGATAATTTAAATTATCAAATCTGAAAGTTGATCGAGAATGGAGTACCACCAGTTTTGCTCCAAAGCGATAGTTAAATCTTTAATTAGATTTGAACGTGAGGTGGTAATTAATTTTACTGATAACACCGTGGTGTTAGATGTGGAGTATTACCAGTTTTCTCCGTGGGATATATAGGTTGGGATTGGGAAATAAAATAAATAATTACTTCGGTGTGGCTCGCTAATCCCGACTAGTTAGAAATGATATCCAAAGGAAGATTAAAGAATAAATTTAGAAGAATTTATCTTGGATAAAATTAATGGGAACCTTTCCCTAAGAATGTGATTTTGTGAATAAAAGAATATTCTGAATTGGAATGAGGCGTTCATTGTGTTTGTGTAACATTTGTTTACTATATACGTGGGATATTCAGAAAGGCCGGGTTTATACCCATTCTGAATAACCGATTCGACGAGATGTCGAAGGTGAAAACGGTGGTTGAAGACCGGAAGTCTTCACATCGTTTGGGTGATTACTGATAATATCGATTGGGCTGTACACCCAAGATGTGGGAAACAGTTGGTGATCGTCCAGACGTACTTGGAGATGGATGGATATGCGAGCAAAGTGCCTCCGGTTTTGTTCAGACCCAAAACGAACTTGTAAATGGATTGTGTGTCTGACATTGGATTTTATTCTGTGTTGATTGATCTCTATTAAATATACATCTGTTTGGCGGCGGAGAATTTATTCTCTTGCTTAACGTCCTTCTCTGAGATGTACGAGCTCAGAGTTTGTATATCGATGGACATCAGTCGCATGGAGTGAATTGCCAGTGTGGCACGCGTAAGTGGCAATTGATCAAGGCTTCTGTTGAAAAGCAAAGTCTTGTGGTTGATGATCAAAGCACGGCCTGTGTGGCGTAGCTTTGTGTATAACGTGAATTCGCGAGCCTCACACCTCGGTATGAGTCAAAAACGGGATACGGACCCAAGGAGTGCACGACGTTTCTTTCTAGCTATGGTGGTGTCAGTGACCTACCAGCCCTTACATTTATATACTTTTCACCTGTGTGGTTGTTGGATACGAGGCGCCTCGGATATAGGTCTGTAAGGACCGGGAAACGTGTGTTCAGGAATAACTAATCCTCAAAAGTAAGAGAGGACCGGCCTTGGAGGTTCCAAAGGATCATAGTGGGGTCCTGAGGCATTTGCTAGAGTGTCTCGAATCGGAGAGGAGCTTTCCCCTTGCCTTGACTCATGATGGAATCCAATTTCCAATACGTGATATTGCGGTTTTAATTGTAGAACTAGTATGGCGACATGATATATGGTACCCATGTTGTCTATGATTGATATTTATGATTGAAATTGTTTTGACACTATACACTTATAATAGTATCAAATGATTCGTTTTAAACGTACCAAGCATGTTTGGCTATTATAAGGGAAAACCCTATCCTCCGGCTTGCGTTGCATTGTGTGATGGGAACTGGGTCTTATAATAGCTTCATTTTTCCAAAGAGCATTGCGCTGTTTTGTTATATGCACTAGTATTCTTCGGAGGAAACCCGTTCCGTGTTATACGGCGTGGTCCCTTGAATTACTCTCTTTTAAAGTAAAGTTTTAAATAACTGTTTTAGTTCTCACACCAGTCACATGACTGAGCTGGAGTTTATTATTTTAACCTAAACCCTGGGTGCCCCTATTTTCCACACGGGCAGCTAGTAGTTTTGGTTTTGCAGATTTATATTCACAGGGTCCTGATTTACAGCTGGAACGATGCTCGGAAAGCTCTGTATCCGTGTATCACTTTCAGTTGTGTTTTGTATATTTTTCCGCTGCTATGTAATTTATTGTAATCTCTGATATTATTCGAATGTATTTTATTCATTTATACTCTGTATATTCTGGTATCTTATGGAATGGTTGTAATAACAATGAAATGTTCTTCTGTGTGCGTTCTGATTCGTCTTGTACTCAATTCTATCCGTGCTTTCCTTACCGGGGAAGTTCGGGTCGTCTCATTGTTAGTGGCCATATTAGAGGTTCAAAAGAACCGGGAAGCGTGTTTTCAGGCATAACTAATCCACTAACGTAAGTGTGGACCGGCCCTACCACATCCAAAGGTTCACTGCGGGGAATCCTGAGGCATTTGCTAGAGTGTCTCGAATTGGAGAGGATGATCCCTAGCCTCGACTCATGATGGAAACCCAATCCCTAATACGACACCATGCGGTTTTGATTGTAGAACTAGTATGGCGACATAGTAGGATGGGGTACTATGCCGTCTATGATTGATACATTATGATTGAAATTGCTTTTGAGACATATATACACTAATAATAATATCCAGTCCGTTTTTATCGTATCAAGCATCTTTTGAACATTATAAGATAAAACTCTATCCTCCGGTTTGCGTTGCATTGCGTGATGGGACTTGAGTCTTATAATGGTTTCATTTTTCTAAAGGGCATTGCGTTGTTTAACGATTTACTTTATTTTATGCATTGGCAATCCAATGGAGTAAACCCATTCCGCGTTAGCGGTGTGGTCCTGTGATCAGCCATATTATTATATTAGTTAAGTTAGAATTCCCATACCAGTCCAATGACTGACCTGTAGTTTGTCTCACTGGCAAACTCGGGTGCCCATATTTTCCGCACGGGAAATCGAGTAGCTTGTTTTGCAGATATTTATCTCTTGAGCATGATTCTGGATTGAAGCTTAAAGCTATGTCCAGAGAATTTATAGTCTTCCAGTGCAATGTATTAAATTTATTGCAATTTATCTTCCGCTGTATTATTATTTATCGATGTACTCTGATATTCTATACTCTGATGTAACATTATTATAATGTTTTATAAAAGTCTTATGTTGTTGTTCTGATGTGTTGTACTCCCAAAGTTAACGTATGCGAGATTTGAACGGTCTTGGTCGATTTTGCGATCGATTAAGTCCGGGCAAAATCCGTATCGTTACAGGGTTAAAGAACTAATGTCATTTAAGACACAGTTCACGGTAAACCCAAAATCATCTTCCATTAAATGTGGAATTTTCACAGAAATCAAATCAATATATAATCAATATAAATTTCTGTATCAAACCAATAATATAAGTGGAATAATGGCAAAGCCTCTAAAATTCCATATATAGTACAGGTCTTCTTTTACAGAAGCTTATCTCGATTATTACCGAAGCGAATTCCATTCAATTCCAATTTAATATATTAAATTGGAAAACTTCACCTTGGAAAATTACCGTTTCATCTTAATAAAAGATTTATAAATTGCATTTAAATCTTAACAAAAGATTTATAAATTCAAAATTATAATTTCACTGTTAATTAGGATTAAAGAACAAATGTCGTTTAAAACTTAGTTCACGATAAACCCTCAATCAACTTTCATCTTAATGCTTAATTAAAACATTAATTAATTAGTAAACTTCTCTAAATCTAAATTAAAAGATTTACTCTTTTCACATAGGGTTTAAGAACAATGTTATTTAAAACACCATTCACGACAAACCCAAAATCCAATTTATTTTATTTAATTCCGAATAAATATTAATTAATTGGAAAACTCCATTAAATCTTGATTAAAGATTTATTCTATTTGTTTATTAAAATAATGTTTTCAAAATATTAGATTTTGGAAATTACTACGTTTTATTCTATTCATTATAAAATGAATAAAAACGATCGATAAACCCGTTCGGGTTAAAATGGCGTTTCAACTTATAATGGGCTAAATAGTCTAATTCATTACCATGTCCATTTATGGTTCATAATGGGCTAGACCTCCCACATTAGGCCTACAACTTGCGGATGTTGGACATGGCGGTCGTGTCCGGGCAGACTTATCCCACAAGTTGTGCTTAACCTCGTGTCATAGCCCGCTTCGTATTTGCTCACTTAGACCTCTCACATTAGGTTCAACATTAGTGGTTGCTGGATATGTCGGTCGGGTCCGGGTAGACTTCCACCACAAATGCAACCTAACCTCCTGTCAAAAGTGCAATTATAATTTATAATTGTAATTATTTTACTGAAAAATATTCATTATTTTAAACTATTCTTTATTTAAAATATCTTAATTCTAAAATATTCTTAATTTAAAATATCCTTTATTCTAAAATGTCCTTTATACTAAATTGTTATTTATTTTACAATATTCTTATTACCAAATATTCTTTTTTCTGAATCGGAATGTGACTCAATCAAATACCATATAATTTCAGTTATATGGATTCCATACATCACATGTATATAACAATAATGAGAAATAATCAATAAACAATCCATTCACATCCAGAGTGAAATTTTATAATTGTGTGAGCATTAAAATAATTAAATAAATAACGCTCATCACAAACTGTCAATCGATCGATTGACAACATCTAAATATTGGGACTAGTGTGTGACAAATGTCATACCAATACCCGTGTGGGGTTTTCAAATAACAACAATTTATATAAATAAATCATTGGTTAATAAGTATAACCAATTCTAATTCAATTTGAATTATTTTCTATTTAACGAATTTTCATTTGCTTAAATTATAAATAAATATTTATAATTTAATTTCACTACCCTAATAACATTATAATGATAATGTTTTAAATCTAGCACAAATCTTATTTTAACTTATGATAAATTTTCTAATAAAATGACATTTCTAATTAAATGACATTTTATTTACAAAATATGTTTTAATCTAAATGACAAATTTATTTGACAAATATGTTCTAATCTAAATGACATATAAAAATGTAAATTTTAATATGTATACAAAACTGATGTATACATGACATATAAAAATGTTAATTTTATCTTTGATAATCATAAATGACATTTCTGAATGAACATAATTGAACTTCATTTTCTGACAATTCTAAATGAACATAAATAACATTTCTAAAAGAACAAAAATGATACTTCTAAATGAACATAAATGATACTTCATTTCTAACAATTCTAAATGAACATACATAATACTTATATTTTTGACAATTTTAATACAATAAAAATGACATTTTTATTTTACAAAACATAATCCCAAATAAATGACATGTTTATTTTACAAAACATAATCCTAATATAATGGCATGTTTATTTCAACATAACATATACTAATAAAATGACATATTTCATCTAATACAACAAATACTAACAAAATGACATGTTTTGTTTTAACATAACATATACTAATAGAATGACATGTTTTATTTAACGAACAATATGCTAATAAAATGACATGTTTTATTTAAATAAACATTCCTAATAAAATGACATGTTTTAGTCTAAATAAACATTTTTAACTAAAATGTTATTTTTAACCTAAATAACATTTCTATCTAAAATGAACTTTTTATTCTAATGTACATTTTCTAACAAAATGTTCTTTTTATTTTAATGTACATTTTATAACAAAATGACATTTATAACATGACATTCCTAAATGAATGATATTTTTATATTATCATAACGTTTTAAATAAATGACATTTATAACATGACGTATCATTATTCTAGTAAATGACAATTTAATATTTTCAATCCTAATTCAATAAAAGATGACAAATTTATATTGTCAATTCAAATTCAACAAAAGATGACAAATTTATATCATCAATTCTAATTTAACAAAGGATGACAAATTTATTTTCTACCATAAATGACAAATTTAATTTCTAACATAAATGACCAATTTAATTTCTAACATAAATGCCCAATTTAATTTCTAACATAAATAACCAATTTAATTTCTAACATAAATGACCAATTTAATTTCTAACATAAATGACAAATTTATGTTGCATGAATATTTTTTTATATATTTTATTCATAAAATAAAAATGTAATATTTTATAACTAAATGGCAATTTTAATCTAATGCAACTTTTCATAACTAAAATGTAATTTTTTTTTTCTAATATGACATATTTTACTAAAATGACATTTTTACATGTCATGACATTATTCTAACATAAATGATGACATTATTTTAACATGATATTACTAAAACAAAATAATACCTTTATTATGACATTTTTAAATAAATGACATTTTTAAATAAATGACATTACTAGTGACATTTTTAATCTAAATAAACACTTCTAAACAAAAATGTTATTTTTATTTACATAGCAAATTTCTATCAAAAATGTTACTTTTCCCTAATGCATAACATTTACAACAACAATGTTATCTTAATCTCTAATGCATAACATTTATAATAAAAATGTTATCTTAATTCTAATGCATAACATTTATAACAAATATGTTACTTTAATCCTAATGCATAACATCTATAACCAAAAATGTTATTTTAGTTTTGGAAATAATCTAATTTAACAAATTGACATTTTTATTTTGTCAATTTTAATACAATAAAGTTTACACTTTTATGTTGTCAATTCTAATACAACAACAATATTCCACCATATCAATAAAACAACAAATAGCATCAAACAATCAGATCATGTACCACAAACAACATGAATTTTAATAGCAAATAAATACATATTTCCAACGCATAACAATTTGTTTTAATTTTAAATTTTAAAAATAAGTAATCTCACCGAAAGCTTTCCACTTCGCCAAAAATTGAGACGAGATCTAATATGTTTCAGTCGGTTCCATGTTGTAGTACTCTTCATGACAGTTCCAACGTAACTGACGGTTCGTAAAACGGACCTCGTATAAAAACATACGTATTTTACAAACGTTGATTTCAAAATTAAATTAATTAATTATCCTTCATTTACCATCTTCCCTTTATCGTTTACAGCCGTAGCCTGAAACCCATTTGCTTCCCTCGAACATTCACGTCACGCCGCCATTACAGGAGTTCGAGTTGCATCCGTCTTCACCACGTCAAAGCCCCTACTGTGTGCCACCGTCGCCCGCAACCACCACCGGTTCGATGATCCCCATACGTCAGCAAAGGGGTGCGAATCGATCGGGTTTGCTGCTGAAATTCGAACCTTCCTTTTCATAATATATGATCTCCACCGCAAAACCCAAAGTTCACGAGACCCTCTTTCATTTTTGCTTTGGAAATTTCTAATTTTACTGAATGGATTCAAAGAAAAGGGGAAAGGAATTTAGGAGTGTTAGGGCCATTGATAAAAAACATGGCGGCGGCTTGGAATAAGAATTAGGGTTTAGTTTTGACCGTATATATATTAGTTTATATATATATATATTAAATAATATTTAATTTAATAGGTGTTTATCTTATTTTTTTTCTTGTATTTATAAAAGGGATAAAATATGGCATATATGCATATGAAAGGAAGAGAGAGAACACAGAAGAATATAAATGAAACGCATGCGGCCATTATTATTATCATTTTCATTATTCTTTTTCCTTCTTTATTTTTTTCTTGCAATGAATGACATGCCTCTAATTTCCGTTGATTATAATTTCAAACTTTATGAAGGAGGCGACTTTCCCTTTTTTCTTTTTTTATTTAGTTATATATTTTACTTTATTCCTTTCTTATGTCCCTACATATGTTTTATGTTACAAGGGAAATAAATTGGCTAAGGTGGGATATTTACTTCTCATTTCTTATTTTCATCACTAACGTTAGTTAAAAACTATATTTTTAACTAACCAATAACTACTCCGTAGCATGTAAATTTTATCCATTCTATATATATATATATATTATCATTATTATTTTTAATGAATAAACATTTACTTCATTACCCTAATGTGTCTCTTCATGAAGCGACCCGAACTACCCCGTGAAGGAAAGCCTGGATTACCTTGAGGACAAGACACATCAGAACACTGATAGAAGAACATTTCATTGCTTATTACAACAATTTCATCAGAATACAAGAATATACAGAGTATGGATAAATATTATACATCAGAAAAATATCAGAGATTTAAATTACATTACATAGCAGTGGAAAATTATACAAAACACAACTGAAAGAGATATACGGATACAGAGCTTTCCGAATATCGTTCCAGCTGTAAACTAGGATCCTGTGAATATAAATCTGCAAAACCAAAACTACTAGCTGCCCGTGTGGAAAATAGGGGCACTCAGAGTTTTGGTTAAAACAATAAACTCCAGGTTAGTTATGTGACTGGTGTGAGAACTAAAACAGTTATTAATCTTTATTTTTAAAGCTAAGTAAATCAAGGAACCACGTCGTATAACATGGAACGGGTTTCCTCCCAATAATACCAGTGCATAAAACAAATAGCGCAATGCTAAATAAAGAACAATGAAGCTATTATAAGAACCAGGTCCAATCACACAATGCAATGCAAGCAAGAGGATAGGGTTTTACCTTATAATAGCCAAAGAATGCTTGATACGCTAAATTTCATCTTTTATTATTACTACAAGTGAAGAAAACAACTTCAAATATAAATGTATCAATAATAGACGACATGGGTACCATATATCATGTCGCCATACTAGTTCTACAATTAAAACCGCATGATGTCGTATTGGAAGTTGGATTTCCATCGTAAACCAAGGCAAGGGATCGTCCTTTCCGCTTCGAGACGCTCTAGCCCGCCCCTCAGGACCCAGACCCAAGTGGGCCCTTGGATCGTCAGGGCCGGTCCACTCGATGTGGATTAAAATGCCTGAACACTGCGTTTCCCCGCACTATGGGGCGTAAACTGGTCATATCCCGACCAAACTATCGGCCCCGGAATGACCGATATAACCGAGGTGCCTCCCTATCCATCATCCACATAAGTAAAATGTCAGGGCGTGCAAAACGCTAACACCACTCCTAGCTAGAAGGAAACGCATGTCCTCTCTGAAGTCCTCTCCCGTTTCTGGTTCACACCGGGGTGTGAGGCTCGTGAATTAACGCTACACAAAGCTACACTATATTAAAGTTGTGCTTTGATCGTCAACCAGAAGACTCTGCTTTTCAACAAAAGCCTTGATCATTTGCATCTCAACATGCCACACAGGAAATTCACGCTATGCAATCGATGTCAGTCAATCACACAGAATGAATTCCGATGTCAGACACACATCCATTTACAAGTTCGTTCTGGGTCTGAACGAAACCAGAGGCACCTTATTCCTCTCCCATATGTCCAATACAGGAGAGAGGCCCTCGCATATCCGGTCGATCTCCAAGTACGTCTAGACGATCACCACTTATTACCTTGTCTTGGGTGTACATCCCAATCAAGACATCGATCCAAACGATGTGAAGACCTCCGGTCTTCGACAACCGTCTTCATCCTCGACATATCGTCGAATCAGTTACTCGGAATGGGATAAACCCGGTCTTTCTGAATAACTCGCGTATATAATAAACAAGTGCTATATAAAAACACAACATATGCCTCATTCCAATCCAGAATATTCCTTTATTCAAATATTCTTATACTTTGGGAAAGGTTCCCATTAATTTTATCAAAGATAAATTCTTTAAATTTATTCTTTTATCTTCCTTTGGATATCATTTCAATCTAATTAAAGATGCATTAAAACTCCACTTGGTTTTAATCTTCCCGAAAATCAATATTAACGATTGTTTAACTTGGGAAATCATATCCTGTCTTTAACTGGGTTAAAGAACCAATGTCATTTAAAACACGGTTCACGATAAACCCAAAATGACATTTCATTCCATCAGCCTTTAACCGTAAATTAGCAAGTGAACAATTCCCTAAGTATTAACCCCGAAGGCCGAAACCAACATCAGATCAATACCCAGGAAACCATTCAACTTAACTAATCTCCAGTTAGTTTCTGATTTTCTTAACTCCATTGGGTCTAAGAACAGTATTATTAAAGATACCATTTACGGCAACCCAAAATATTATTCCTGTCTTTAACTGGGTTAAAAAACCAATGCCTTTTAAAACACGGTTCACGATAAACCCAAAATCACATTCCATTCCATCAGCCTTTAACCGTAAATTAGCAAGTGAACAATTCCCTAAGTATTAACCCCGAAGGCCGAAACAAACATCAGATCAATACCCAGGAAACCATTCAACTTAACTAATCTCCAGTTAGTTTCTGATTTTCTTAACTCCATTGGGTCTAAGAACAGTATTATTAAAGATACCATTCATGACAACCCAAAATCTTATTCCATTGTTAATCGGGTTAAAGAACAAGTGTTATTTAAAACACCGTTCACGATAAACCCAAAGACCAATTTCAATTCCATTTCAATTAAATATCAATTAATTGGTATACTTCATTAAATCCAAATAAAAAGATTTAATCTTTTCTCAACCGGGTTCAAGAACAATGTTAATGAAGACACCTTTCACGACAACCCAAAATCACATTTAATATTAAATACAAGGCTCTGAATAGAAAATATATCGGCTTATGTTCAATATCAAATTCTGGAATCAACAAATACCGTATTGGAATAATGATATATATCTTCCAAATTCCTCCACAATATCCGTATAATCACGGAATCCAATATCGAAATATTCTGAAGATAATTTTGATTCAAATCCATTCCAATTCATATATTGGAAATTCCGGTTATTTTTAAAACCATTTCAAATCCAATTTATTTATTTAAAAATATTGGATTTCATGATTCTAGTTCACAACTAGTTCATTTCGATAAAAATATTTTTTTATCGATTCAAATATAGAATTTTTCATCCCAATTCTTTCCAAATCATTTGTTATGATTTTACACAAATTATTGACATTTTTAATAATTTTACCAAGGCCCGTACAGTTGATTTCCATAAACGGTCATCGAACTGCACTTACAGCGACCTTTTCCAAATTTGATTTGGACATAATTCCAAATCCAACTGTTAGATTTCAAATCTCTAATATTCTTTGGAAAACTCTTTTCAATACGAACCCGACGGTCCTGGAATAGGAGAATCCAACGGTCGGATCTCCCGTAATGTCCGTTCGAAGTGAATGGTCAAAATTCGCGAACTGTCACGCCGTGGCGCATTTTATTCAGGCCATTATATATATATATATATATATATAATATATATTTCATCGATTTCCTTTTAAAATGTATTTTATAAATCGTTTTAAATTCGTTTTCAAAATGATTTCAACTTCATATTCATTTTCAAATCAGAATTGAATATTCCATATCATCGATATTAAATGATAGTTTTTCCAAACATTGTATTTTGAAATCAATTCCTTTTCGATATTCATTAAAAAATGAATAAAATCGATAAATATATCGTTCACGTCAAAATGGCGTTAATCTAATCAACATGGCTTTATATATTTAAATATATTCGTGTCCATCCCAAATCGGACATCAAAATCAGATTTTGATCTTTTACTGAATATTATTTTAAAATATTCGTTCGTTCTGAATTGGAATCAGACACAGTCAATTACTATATAATTTGATTTATATGGATTTCATACAAACACATACACAACAACAACCAAACACAGTCAACCATCATCCATAGTGCATTCTACACAGCATAAGCATTAAATATAAATATTTAACACTTATAACAGTCTGTCAATCAATCGATCGACATACAACTAATTATTGGGATTAGTGTATGTCCAATTTCATCCCAATACCCGTGTGGGGTTTCAATCAACAAATAATGCATTTTATTTGTGCTGTTGGGCGATGTGTAAAATTTATCGTCCCAATCAGTATCATCCAAATGTGTGTACATAAACAAATCGTCCGATTTGTTTATGAATATTTATTTTATTCATATACACGTTAAAAATTATATTTTTAACTATAAAATATTTTATTCCATTCCACATCACACAATTGACTTTTACAACACAATCAAACAAACAAACAAGTCATCCATGCTCTGTGGACGACCGGTGTCGGGTGCTGCTAAGCACCGTCTTCATCCTAGTATATATTTTAACTAGAAATAAAATTAAAGTGAGAAGTTCTCACCTTTGGGTTCCACTCCTCCATTATCTATTTCTGAACGGTTCGGATATGCCCAAAATTCCAATGCGACCTTTTCCCGCTGTTCATATATAAAAATCATATTTTTATCACTTCATTCCAATAAATAAAAATCATATTTTTATTTCTACTTCATATATTTTTACAACTTGTAAAGACCCGAAAATCCCCACCCTTTGAATCGACCATAAACCATACAGGTTTGAACCAAAAGTTGGAAATCTTCGAATACTTTAACTTTGGGAATACAACACATTAGTACAATATAACATAAGACTTTTATTACATCATAATAATGCAATATCAGAGTACCGAATATCAGAATACATTGAATATAATACAGCGGAAAATAAATTACAATAAATGTAATACAGTGCAGCGGAACAAATAAACTGATACAGCGGAAGTCTATCAATGCTCTGGACACAGCTCTAAACTTCAGTCCAGAATCCTGCTCAATATATCTACAAAATAGCTATTCGACTGCCCATGTGGAAAAGAGGGCACCCAAGTTTGCAAAGTGAAACAAACTACGGGTCAGTCATGGGACTGGTGTGAGAAATCTTTACTTGACTTAACTAGCAATAAGGCTAATCATAGGACCAGTCGCTAACGCGGAACGGATTTATTCCATTGGATTGCCAGTGCATGAAATAAAGTAAATTGTTAGAACAATGCAATGCTTTTTTAGAAAAATGAAACCATTATAAGACTCAGGTCCCATCACACAATGCAACGCAAGCCGGAGGATAGAGTTTTACCTTATAATGGTCAAAAATGCTTGATACGATAAAAATGGATTTGATATTATTACAAGTGTATATATGTTTTAAAAACATTTCAAAGTAAATGTATAAATCATAGACGGCATAGTACCCCATCCTACTATGTCGCCATACTAGTTCTACAATCAAAACCGCATGATGTCGTATTGGAAATTGGGTTTCCGTCAAGAGTCAAGGCTAGGAACGATCTCCTTACCGATTCGAGACACTCTAGCAATGTCTCAGGATTCCCCGTTGTGAACCCTTGGATCCTACAGGGCCGGTCCACAAATAGCGCTAGTGGATTAGTTATGCCTGAACACACGCTCCCCGATCCTATTGGACCTATAAATTGTCCATTAGCGACCAATAAAAAGTATCTGAGGCGCCTCAATCCATCAACCACATAAGTAAAAATGTCAGGCCTTGTAAAAACCCAAACACCACTTCTAGCTAGAAAGAAACATGTGCACTCCCTGCGTTCCCTTGTCCCGTTTTTGACTCTACCGGGGTGTGAGGCTCGCGAGGTAACGAAATACACAAAGCTATGCCTAAATAGGCTATGCTTTGATCATCATCCACAGGGCTTTGCTTTTCAACAAAAGCCTCGATCAGTTGCATCTTGGCATGTCACACTGACAGTTCACACCATGCGATCGATAACTGCCAATATATAACCTTCGAGCTCGTGCGTCTCAATGAAGGGTGTTAAGCAAGAGTGTAACAACCCGGAAATTCTAAGCCAATTTAAAATTTTTATTTTGGCAATTTTGATGAATTTTAATTATTTAAAATTAATTATTTTAAATAACGACGACGAGAAATTTAACTTGAATAGAATTCGAGCGTATATATTTATATAGATCGTCGTTAGAATATAAATATTTTATTTTAAATATAAAAGGAATTGAAAATGGCGCGGTAGTTTGAAAATTCGATTTCAAATTTCAAATGAATGTACAGGATTCAAAATAAACCGGATTTTGGCAAAACCAAAAATATTAGAATCTAATTGAGAATATCTTTCCAACGAATCCGAAAAATTGAAATTTCATAGCGGGAATCAAAAGTTATGCCCAGTTGAAAGTTCAGAATAGTCGCTATGGAATTCTGGCCCTTAAAAATGGAAATTTTGCAAACGACCTCGGTTTTCGATGAAACCACTTTTGTTGGATCCGTGATGTCAAGATATTGCTAGGTTTCAAAATTCGAAATTTTTTGATTCAATATGTGAGCGTGGCAAAGGAAAACACGTTTGACCAGTTTTAGTTGATTTTAATCGACTGGAAAATGGCCATTTTTCAAATGGTCTCAGAATTTGACGAAATTAGTTTTTTTAGGACTGTAACGTCAATACGAAGCTAGAAATAATTTTTCAGGAATTTTTAGAGTTAATATGTGGCCCCGATAAATTGAAATGTACGTTTAAAATTCAATATATAGATTTATATTACAATTTCAACAGAAACTGATCGAAACGATGGAATTGGCCTATGTGACATATCCCATTGTGTTCGGAATGGGGGTAAATATCTAGGGACGACAGTCATTGGGTTTGAATCGGAGTTCGAACGAAAAGTCAACCTTGTTGGAATTAAAATAATAAAATAATAATTAAATAAATTATTAATTCCCTTTTCTCCCCCTCCTTACCCGATCCATTTCATTCAGTAAAATAAAAAAAACCTAACTACTTCGTCGCGCCCCTGGCGATACCCCCCCCCCCCCCCCCCACACCGCTGTCGCAACCTCGTCGAGCGCCCCCCACTTCCGTCGCACCCCCTTCCTCTCCCCTTCTCTAATTGAAACCAACCTCATCCTTCTCCACGCGAGACCGAACCCCTTTCAAGAACCCCCAAACCGCCACGCACCCCCCCTCTCACCGCCTCCACAGGCCGGCGCCGCCCTTGCTACCACCAGCGACCTCCCCTACCTCCGACGCGTTGATAAACCCCCCCCCCCCTCAGGTTTTCAACTGTAAGTTTTCTTTTATTTATTATTCTTCTTTATTTATTTAATGTAAATAAACTTCAAAATGATTAGAAAAAAATCAGTGGTATATATATTATGATTTACTACTTTTATTTAGACAATAAAATATAAAGTTTCGATTTTTATTATGAAGTATGAAATATAAAGATTCGGTTTTTAGAAATAAAAAGGTTAGATTTTTATTATAGAAAAGATGGGATTTTTATTGATGAAAGCTATGACTTTTAACATTGGAAAGATTAGATTTTTATCATTAAAATGATTCGATTTTTAATCGTGAAAAGGTTTGATTTTTAATCATATGAAGTAGCGAAGAAAAATATAATTTTTCCATGTATGTAGCAAAGTAAAAATATAATTTTTATATAGTAGAGACAATAAAAATATGATTTTTATATGATAGGAAGATTAAAATTATGATTTTTATACTATAGAAATATTAAAAATTCGATCTTTATTATGTAGAAGGAGCAAAGATGTGATTTTTATATGAGTGGCGATATAAAAATATAATCTTTATTATAAGAGCACCGTTATAAAAATAGATTTTTTATCTATATAGTAGCGGTATAAAAACAGAAATTTTATCTATATAGCATAGTTATAAAAATATGATTTCTATATAATAGAGAATATAAAAATGTGATTTTTATATATGTAGTGGCTACGGACAAGGAAAGTGACAAAAGGCGAGAACGACGAAGATTTCTACATATGAAGAGTCGTGGCGTTTGGTTTAGCTAGTTTGTGAGAACTCCTCACTTTTATTTTAATTTCTAGTTGAAATATATACTAGGATGCAGACGGTGTTTAGTAGCACCCGACACCCGTCGTCCACATACCATGGATGACTTGTTTGTTTGATTGCTGTGTTGTGAAATTTTATTGTGTGATGTGGAATGAAATAAAATATTTTATAGTTAAAAATATGATTTTTAACGTGTATATAAAATAAATATTTATAAACAAATCAGACGATTTGTTTATATACACTGATTTGACAGATATGGATTGGGACGATAAATTTTACACATCGCCCAACCGCACCAATAAAATAGGTGTTTGTTGATTTGAAACCCCACACGGGTATTGGGATGATATTTGACATACACTAATCCCGATTGTTTAGTTGTATGCCAATCGATGGGTTGACAGACTGTGTAAGCGTTAATTATTTATATTTAATGCTTATGCAGTTGTGTGGTGCACTCTGGATGATGGTTGATTATTTATCGTTACTATTATATACATGTGTTGTAGAAAATCCATATAATTAACATTATACGGTAATTGAATGGGCCTCATTCCAATAAAGAAATTATAAATTCATGTGTTGAATAGAAATATATATTCATGTGTTGAATAGAAAAATAAATATTCAAGTGTTGAATAGAAAATAAATATTCATGTGTTGAATAGAAAATATATATTCATGTGTTGAATAAAAATATATATTCATGTGTTGAATAAAATATATATTCATGTGTTGAAGAAAATATTCATTTGTTGAATAGAATAACGAAGTTATTGAAATATATAAAGCCGTGTTGGTTAGATATGCGCCATTTTGACGCGAACGATATTTATATCGATTATATTCGTTTTTATAATGAATATAGAAAAGGAAGTGATTTCAAAATATAACGTTTTGAAAATATTATCATATATGTATCATTGACATGGAATATTCAATTTTGATTAGAAATTGAATAAGAAGTTGAAATCGTTTTGAAAACGAATTTAAAACGATTTATAAAATACGTTTTAAAAGGAAATCGACGAAATATATATAATATATATATTATATACATAATGGCCTGAATAGAACACGCCGCGCTGCGGCAGTTCGCGAATTTCGACCATTGACTTCGAATGGATATTATGGGAGATCCGACCGTCGGATTCTCCTAAAACCAGAACCGTTGGGTTCGTATCGAAAAGGGCTTTCTAACGAATATTTAAGATTTGAAATCTAACTGTTGGATTTGGAATTATGTCCAAATCAAATTTGGAAAAGGTCGTTGTAAGTGCAGTTCGATGGCCGTTGATGGAAATCGACTGTACGGGCCTTGATAAAATTATTAAAAATAGTAATAATTTGTGTAAAATCATAAGAAGTGATTTGTGAAGGATTAGGATGAAAAACTCCATGTTTTAAAAGATAAAAGTAGATTTTTATCGGAATGAACTAGTTTTGAACTAGAATTAAAATCAATTTATTTTTGAAATAAATAAAGTGGATTTGAAATGGTTTTGAAAATAACCAGAATTCCAATAATTGAATTGGAAGGGATGTGAATCGAAATTGTCTTTGGAATATTTCGATGTTGGATTTCGTGATTATACAGATATTGGTATGGAAATTTGAAAGATATATTTATATCGTTATTTCCAATACGATATTTGTTGGTCGAAGAATTTGATATTGAATATAAGCCGATATATTTTCTATTCAGAGCCTTGTATTTAATATCAAATGGGATTTGGGTTTGTCGTGAATGGTATCTTCATTTAACACTGTTCTTAAGCCTAGTTGAGAAAAAGATAGAATCTTTTTATTCAGATTTAATGAAGTGTACCAATTAAATGGTATTTAATTGGAATTGAATTTGAATTGATTTTTGGGTTTATCGTGAACGGTGTTTTAAATAACACTTGTTCTTTAACCTGATAATTAATGAATGTGATTTTGGGTTTATCGTGGGCCGTGTTTTAAATGGCATTGGTTCTTTAACCGAGTTAAAGCCAGGATGTGATTTCCCAAGTTAAATAATCATTGATAGTGATTATTGGGAAGATTAAAACCAAGTGGAGTTTTAATGAATCTTTAACTAGATTGAAATAATCGAGAATGGAGTATCACCCGTTTTGCTCCATGCGATAGTTAAATCTTTAATTAGATTTGAACGTGAAATGGTAATTGAATTTACCGATAACACCGTGGTGTTAGATATGAAGTATGACTAGTTTTACTTCATGGGATGAATAGGTTGGGATTGGGAAATAATATAAATGATTACTTCGGTGTGGTTCGCTAATCCCGACTAGTTTGAATTGATATTCAAAGAAGATTAAAGAATAAATTTAAAGAATTTATCTTTGATAAAATTAATGGGAACCTTTCCCAAAGTATAAGAATATTTGAATAAAAGAATATTCTGAATTGGAATGAGGCATATGTTGTGTTTGTGTAACACTTGTTTATTATATACGCGAGTTATTCAGAAAGACCGGGTTTATCCCATTCTGAATAACTAATTCGACGTGGTGTCGAGGATGAAGACGGTGGTTGAAGACCAGAGGTCTTCACATCGTTTGGGTGATTACTGATGATCTTGATTGGGCCGTACACCCAAGAGGAGGGAATCAGTAAGTGATCGTCCAGACGTACTTGGAGATCGATGGATATGCGAGGTACAAGGCGCCTCCTGTTTCGTTCAGATCCAGAACGAACTTCTGACATTGGATTTTATTCTGTGTGATTGATTTCTATTAAATATATATCTGTTTGGCTGTGGAGAATTTATTCTCTTTCTTAACGCCCTTCTCTAAGACGTACGAGCTTAGAGGTTATATATTGGTGGATATCAATCGCATGGAGTGAATTGCCTGTGTGGCATGCCTAAGTGGCAAATGATCAAGGCTTTTGTTGAAAAGAAAAGTCTTGTGGTTGATGATCAAAGCACGGTCTGTGTGGCATAGCTTTGTGTAGCGTTGATTCGCGAGCCTCACACCCCGGTTGTGAACCCGAAACGGGAGAGTACCTCAGGGAGGGCATGCGTTTCCTTCTAGCTAGAAGTGGCGTCAGTGGTTTTACATGCCCTGACGAGTTTGACTTGTGTGGTCGTTGCTGTTGCGAGGCGCCTCGGATATATCGGTGATTGTGTGGAGCCAATGGAGTCACTAGGTTCATTTACGCCCCAAAGGGCGGGGAAACGTAGTGTTCATGCATTTTAATCCACATCGGTGGACCGGCCCTGACGATCCAAAGGCTTGACTGAGTACTTGCCTGAGACATGAGCTAGATTGTCTCGAATCGGTGAGGACTATCTTTTGCCTCAGTTCACAGATGGAAATCCAACTTCCAATACGTGACTTTGCGGTTTTATTTGTAGAGCCTAGTATGGTGACATAGTGGTATGGGGCATTTACGCCGTCTATGATTGATACTTATGATTTGAAATTGTTTTGACACTATACATTTATAGTAATAATAAAACAGGAAATTTCACGTACCAAGCATTCTTGGCTATTATAAGGTAAAAACCCTATCCTCCGGCTTGCGTTGCATTGTGTGATGGGACTTAGGTCTTATAATAGCTTCTTTGTTCTTTATTTAGCATTGCGCTGTTGTTTCATGCACTAGTATTCTTGGGAGGAAACTCGTTCCATGTTATACGACGTGGTCCCTTGATTTACCTAACTTTAAAATAAAGATTAATAACTGTTTTAGTTCTCACACCAGTAACATGACTGACCTGGAGTTTATTGTTTTAACCTAAACTCTGGGTGCCCTTATTTTGACACGGGCAGCTAGTAGTTTTGGTTTTGCAGATTTATATTCACAGGATCCTGATTTATAGCTGGAACGATATCTGAAAAGCTCTGTATCTGTTTATCTCTTTCAGTTGTGTATTGTATTATTTTTCCGTTGCTATGTAATGTATTGTAATCTCTGATATTTATCTAATGTATTTTATTCATTCATACTGTGTATATTCTTGTAATATGATGAATTGTTGTAATTAACAATGAAATGTTCTTCTATCTGCGTTCTGATGTGGCTTGTCCTCAAAGTAATCCGCTCTTTCTTAATCGGGGAAGTTACGGGTTATCACAGTGGTATCAGAGCTTTGGTTTACAGAGTTCGGAGAACAAGACACATTAGAACCATACGAAAGAATTCATCAGAGTTTGGATTAGTAATATCTAATGAGAATGACTCGTTAGAAAAGGGATCAGTAGTACCCTAGAATGAGTGTGAAGAGTAGTATTTTGAAAATCAAAATGAAAACAATTTTTGTTTTGAAAATTTAAACCTTATTCAACGAATTTGAATATTTATTTGTACTTATTTTGACAGTCCAATATATAAGGATTTAGTGTATACGTCTGATCCACGTGTATTCAAAGTTTTAATATACTGGATAGATATAGAATCACACTCTAGTCGCTCGAAGATGATTCTGATGATCGCTCGAGCATCATCAGAGTTTATTTTTGTGTTTCGAAAATGGGAATTCTATATGATTCCAATTGACTGGTGTGAGAACCAAAGCTAGATAGGGCTTATTGTTGTGATTTGGCACCAAAAATATGATTTTTGACTATAAATCAAAATTATGAATTTGAAAAGCTAATTCACTAATTGATTGATGGTTGTGTTGTATGATTATTCCTTTAAACCATTTGTGAATGAATAGTAAATTTAGGCCAAATTGGACCAAATAGTGAATTGTATTGAAAATTAGTCGCATTTGCATGCATATACATGTACTTACATTGATCAGGTCATAGCAAAGAGGCTAGAGCAGAAGAATAAAATTGTTTGCCCGACAAATAGGTACATGTTTATTGTATTTCTTGGGTTTTGATGATTTTATGAGCCAACTGGCTGTTTCTTTTTCCTTTTGGATTGGTAAGGGCCATGGGAGGCTATTTGAAATATCCCGAAGTCCCCGGTGCAGGGGAGGTTATGGCGAAATTTTTCGAAAATTTAGGGTCTTAGCCAAATTTTTGAAAAATTTGAAAAGTTCTTAGAAACTGAAAAGTTGAAGAACTTAAGCCGTAATGAAAATAATGAAAGTTGAGTTGGTTTGTAAAACAACTTTCGGCTTCGTTCCTTTTCGGGGACGAAAAGTTTTAAGTGGGGGAGATTGTAACAACCCGGAAATTTTGAGCCAATTTAAAATTTTTATTTTGGCAATTTTGATGAATTTTAATTATTTAAAATGAATTATTTTAAATGATGACGACGAGAAATTTAACTTGAATAGAATTCGAATTTATATATTTATATAGATCATCGTTAGAATATAAATATTTTATTTTAAATATAAAAGGAATTGAAAATGGCGCGGTAGTTTGAAAATTCGATTTCAAATTTCAAATGAATATACAGGATTCAAAATAAACCGGATTTTGACGAAACCAAAATTATTAGAATCCAATTGAGAATATCTTTCCAACGAATCCGAAAAATTGAAATTTCATAGCGGGAATCAAAAGTTATGCCCAGTTGAAAATTCAGAATGGTCGCTATGGAATTCTGGCCCTTAGAAATGGAAATTTTGCAAACGACCTCGGTTTTCAACGAAACCACTTTTGTTGGATCCGTGATGTAAAAATTCGTAATTTTCTGATTCAATATGTGAGCGTGGCAAAGGAAAACGCGTTTGACCAGTTTCAATTGATTTTAATCGACTGGAAAATGGCCATTTTTGAAACGGTCTCAGAATTTGACGAAATTAGTTTTGTTAGGACCGTAACGTCAATATGAAGCTACAGATAATTTTTCCTGAATTTTTAGAGTTAATATGTGGCCCCGGTAAATTGAAATATACGTTTAAATTCAATATATAGATTTATATTTCAATTTCAATAGAAACTGATCGAAACGATGGAATTGGCCTATGTGACATATCCCATTGTGTTTGAAATGGGGGTAATTAGCTAGGGACGACAGCCGTTGGGTTTGAATCGGAGTTCGAACGAAAAGTCAACCTAGTTGGAATTAAAATAATAATTAAATTAATTATAAATTCCCTTTTCTCCCTCTCCTTACCCGATCCATTTCATTCAGTAAAAAAACCTAACTACTTTGTCGCGCCCCTGGCGATTCCCCCCCCCCCCCCCCGTCGCAACCTCGTCGAGCACCCCCCACTTCCGTCGCACCCCCTTCCTCTCCTCTTCTCTAATTGAAACCGACCTCCTCCTCCTCCACGCGAGACCGAACCCCTTTCATGAACCCCCAAACCGCCACGCACCCCCCCTCACCGCCTCCACAGGCCGGCGCCGCCCCTGCTACCACCAGCGACCTCCCCTACCTCCGACGCGCTGACAAACCCCCCTTTTTGGTTTTCAACTGTAAGTTTTCTTTTCTTTTATTTATTATTATTCTTTATTTAGTTAATGTAAATAAATTTCAAAATGATTAGAAAAAAAATCAGTGGTATATGTATTATGATTTACTACTTTTATTTAGACAATAAAATATAAAGTTTCGATTTTTATTATGAAGTATGAAATATAAAGATTCGGTTTTTAGAAATAAAAAGGTTAGATTTTTATTATAGAAAAGATGGGATTTTTATTGATGAAAGCTATGACTTTTAACATTGGAAAGATTAGATTTTTATCATTAAAATGATTCAATTTTTAATCGTGAAAAGGTGGGATTTTTAATCATATGAAGTAGCGAAGAAAAATATAATTTTTCCATGTATGTAGCAAAGTAAAAATATAATTTTTATATAGTAGAGACAATAAAAATATGATTTTTATATGATAGGAAGATTAAAATTATGATTTTTATACTATAGAAATATTAAAAATTCGATCTTTATTATGTAGAAGGAGCAAAGATGTGATTTTTATATGAGTGGCGATATAAAAATATAATCTTTATTATAAGAGCACCGTTATAAAAATAGAATTTTTATCTATATAGTAGCGGTATAAAAATAGATTTTTTATCCATATAGCGTAGTTATAAAAATATGATTTCTATATAATAAAGAATATAAAAATGTGATTTTTATATATGTAGTGGCTACGGACAATGAAAGTGACAAAAGGCGAGAACGGCGAAGATTTCTACATATGAAGAGTCGTGGCGTTTGGTTTAGCTAGTCGGTGAGAAATCCTCACTTTTATTTTAATTTCTAGTTGAAATATATACTAGGATGCAGACGGTGTTTAGTAGCACCCGACACCCGTCGTCCATAGACCATGGATGACTCGTTTGTTTGATTGCAGTGTCGTGAAATTTTATTGTGTGATGTGGAATGAAATAAAATATTTTATAGTGGAAAATATTTTATAGTTAAAAATATGATTTTTAACGTGTATATAAAATAAATATTTATAAACAAATCGGACGATTTGTTTATATACACTGATTTGACTGATATGGATTGGGACGATAAATTTTACACATCGCCCAACCGCACCAATAAAATAGGTGTTTGTTGATTTGAAACCCCACACGGGTATTGGGATGATATTTGACGTACACTAATCCTGATTGTTTAGTTGTATGTCAATCTATGGGTTGACAGACTGTGTAAGCGTTAATTATTTATATTTAATGCTTATGCAGTTGTGTGGTGCACTCTGGATGATGGTTGATTATTTATCGTTGCTATTATATACATGTGTTGTAGAAAATCCATATAATTAACATTATACGGTAATTGACTGGGCCTCATTCCAATATAGAAATTATAAATTCATGTGTTGAATAGAAATATATATTCATGTGTTGAATAGAAAAATAAATATTCATGTGTTGAATAGAAAATAAATATTCATGTGTTGAATAGAAAATATATATTCATGTATTGAATAAAAATATATATTCATGTGTTGAATAAAATATATATTTATGTATTGAAGAAAATATTCATTTGTTGAATAGAATAACGAAGTTATTGAAATATATAAAGCCGTATTGGTTAGATATGCGCCATTTTGACGCGAACGATATTTATATCGATTATATTTGTTTTTATAATGAATATAGAAAAGTAAGTGATTTCAAAATATAACATTTTGAAAATATTATCATATATGTGTCGATGACATGGAATATTCAATTTTGATTAGAAATTGAATAGGAAGTCGAAATCGTTTTGAAAACGAATTTAAAACGATTTATAAAATACGTTTTAAAAGGAAATCGACGAAATATTGTAACAACCTGGAAAATCTAAGCCAATTTAAAATTTTCATTTTGGCAATTTTAGCGAATTTTTATTATTTAAAATGAATTATTTTAAATTATAACGACGAGAAATAACCCGGAAAATTTGAGCCAATTTAAAAAAATTATTTTGGCAATTTTAGCGAATTTTGATTATTTAAAATGAATTATTTTAAATTATAACGAAGAGAAATTTATTTTGAATAGAATTAGAACGTATATATTTATATAGATCGTCGTTAGAATATAATTATTTGTTTTTAATTATAAAAGGAATTGAAAATGGCGCGGTAGTTCGAAAATTCGATTTCAAATTTCAAATGAATGTACCGGGTGCAAAATAAACCAGATTTTAGGGAAACCAAAAATATTAGAATCTAATTGAGAATATCTTTCCAACGAATCCAAAAAATCGAAATTTCATAGCGGGATAAAAAATTATGCCCATTTGAAAATTCAGAATAGTCGCTATGGAATTCTGGCCCTTGAAAATGGAAATTTTGCAAACGACCTCTGTTTTCGCCGAAACCACCTTTGTTGGATCCAGGACATCAAATTATCGCTAGATTTCAAAATTCGTAATTTTTCGAATCAATATGTGAGCGTGGCAAAGGTAAACGCGTTTGACCAGTTTTAGTTGATTTTAATCGACTGAAAAATGGCCATTTTTCAAACGGTCTCAGAATTTTACGAAATTAGTTTTGTTAGGACCGTATCGTCAATACCAATTTAGAAAATATTTTTTTGGGAATTTTTAGAGTCCGTATGTGGCCTTGGTAAATTGAAATATGCGTTCAAATTCAATTTGTAGATTTATATTTTGATTTTGACGGAAACTGATCGAAACGATCGAATCAGCCTACAATACATATCCCATTGTGTTCGGAATGGGGGTAATTAGCTATGGATGACAGGTGATGGGTTCGATTTCGAGGTCGAAATTAAAAGTTGCTTTTTGAAATAATTAAATAAATAAAAAAATAGAAAACCCTCTCTCTCTCTTCCTTTTATCTCAGTCCCCCCCACCTCAGTTTCATTTCAACGAGAATAAAAATAAAGAAAATCCAAAAAAATAGAAGGAGGATGGAGGCGGAAAAACCGCCATCGCCCCCCCCCCCCCCAGGCTGCGCCGCCCACGCCAGAGACCCCTCCCCGCGTCGCTCCCCTCTCCCTCCTCCTCTTCTCCTTCCTCCCTCCTCCTTGAATTAAACCGCAACCCCCTATCTCCCCTAACCACTGATCTGCCACCATCCCCTTCTGCTTCACCCCCACCTGACCGCCCCCTCCTCAGCCACCTGCGCCCCTCCTCAGCCTCTGACCGCCGTCTGTGGGGCCCGCAACAAATAAAAATACAATTTTTATTCATCTACAGCGTGTATACTCCCTCCCCGAGCCTTCTCCGCCACTTCGACAACGAATGTAAGTTTTATTTTTAACTCCTATATGTAGATAAAAATGTGATTTTTACCAATAAAAATAGGATTTTTACTTCGGTAAAAACATGATTTTTACTTCGACAAATATAGGATTTTGCCTTAGTTAAATATAAGTAGAAAGGCGATATTTTTATATAGTAGAAACATTAAAGATGTGATTTTTATATAGTAGAAACATTAAAGATGTGATTTTTATATAGTAGAAACATTAAAGATGTGATTTTTATATAGTAGAAACATTAAAGATGTGATTTTCATATAGTAGAAATAATAAAAATGTGATCTTTACTATGAAGTAAACAAAATAAAAATGTGATTTTTATAACGATGATATAAAAATTCGATCTTTGTATTAGAAGTAGATATAAAAATATAATTTTAATATAGGAAGGAGCGTTATAAAAATATAATCTTTATTGGAAGAAGAGGGATATAAAAATATAATTTTTATATAGAGAATAGCATGATGAAAATATAATCTTTATTATATGAACACCATTGTAAAAATAGAATTTTTATCTATATAGTAGCGATGTAAAAATAGAATTTTTATCTGTATAGTAGCGATGTAAAAATAGAATTTTTATCTATACAGTAGCAGTATAAAAATGTGATTTTTATCCATATAGAGTGATTATAAAAATGTGATTTTTATATGCATAGCAACAATATAAAAATGTGATTTTATATATGTAGTGGCCACGGACAATGAAATTGACAAAAGGCGAGCACGACGAAGATTTCGACATATGAAGAGTCGTGGCATAGGTTTAGCTAGTCGGTGAGAACTTCTCACTTTAAATTTTGTTTTCTAGTTAAAAATATATATACTAGGATGTAGACGGTGCTTAGCAGCACCCGACACCCGTCATCCACAGACCATGGATGACTTGTATGTTTGATTGTTTGTTATGGTGAAAATTGATTGTGTTGTGAAATGAAATAAAATATTTATAAAGTTAAAAATATTTTATCATTAAAAATATAATTTTTAACATGAATGTGAATAAATAAATATTCATTTACAAGTCGGACGGTTTGTTTATGTACACCTATTTGAAGGATATTGATTGAAACGATAAAATTTTACACATCGCCCAACTGCACAAATAATATTCGGTGTTTGTGGATTGAAACCCCACACGGGTGTTGGGATGATATTTTGCGTACACTAATCCCAATTATTTAGTTGTATGTCGATCGATTGGTCGACAGACTGTGTAAGCGTTAATTATTTATATTTAATGCTTATGCTGTTGTGTAGTGCAATTTGGTTGATGGTTGATTATTTATCATTGCTATTATATACATGTGTTGTATGGAATCCATATAATTAACATTATATGGTAATTGATTAGGCCTCATTCCAATTAGGAAAATAAAGAATAGAATAAAATAAAGATTCATGTGTTGAATAGAATAAATAGTCATGTGTTGACGATGCTCATGTGTTGAGAATATTCATGTGTTGAAACTTATCATGTGTTGAGTAAAATATTTTAACAATAAAATTTACATTTTTATCATATTTAAGATTAGAAACTAACTGGAAACTAGATAAGATGAGTGGTTTCCTGGGTATTGATCTGATGTTGTTTTCGGCCTTCGGGGTTAATACTTAGGGAATCATTCTCTTACTACTTTACGGTTGGATAAAAATCAAACGATATATACCATAATTTTATAAAATATATCAAATAATAGAAATAGTCATGTGTTGACGATACTCATGTGTTGAGAATATTCATGTGTTGAAAGAAATATAGATTCATGTGTTGAATAGAATAAATATTCGTTGGTTGAATAGAATAACGAAGTTATTGAAATATATAAAGCCGTGTTGATTAAAGATGCGCCATTTTGACGCAAACGATATTTATATCGACTATATTTGTTTTTTTAATGATTATAGAAAAGGAAGTGATTTCAAATATAACATTTTGAAAATATTATCATTTGTATATCGATGAAGTGGAATATTCAATTTTGATTTAAAATTGAATATAAAGTTGAAATCGTTTCGAAAACGAATTTAAAACGATTTATAAAATAAGTTTTAAAAGGAAATCGACGAAATATATATAATATATATATTATATATATAATGGCCTGAATAGAACGCGCCGCGTCGCGGCAGTTCGCGAATTTCGACCATTGACTTCGAATAGACGTTACGGGAGATCCGACCGTCGGATTCTCCTAAAACCGGAACCGGTGGTTTCATATCGAAAAGAGCTTTCCAGTGAATATTAGAAATTAGAAATCTAACGGTTGGATTTGGAATTATGTCCAAATCAAATTCGGAAAAGGTCGCTGTAAGTGCAGATCGGTGGCCGTTATTGAAAACTAACTGTACGGGCCTTGATAAAATTATTAAAAATATTAATAATTTGTGTAAAATCATAATACATGAATAGGAAAGAACTGGGATGAAAAATTCCACATTTGTAAGGATAAAAATATATTTTTATCGAAATAAACTAGATTTGAAATAGTTTTGAAAATAATCAGAATTTCCAATATACGAATTGGAAAGGATTTGAATCGAAATTATCTTCGGAATATTTCAATGTTGGATTTCGTGATTATATAGATATGGTTGTGGAAATTTGAAAGATATATTTATATCGTTATTTCCAATACGATATTTGTTGGTCGTAGAATTTGATATTGAATATAAGCCGATATATTTTTTATTCAGAGCCTTGTATTTAATATCAAACGTGATTTAGGTTTGTCGTGAATGGTGTCTTCATTAACACTGTTCTTAAACCCAGTTGAGAAAAAGATTAAATCTTTCTATTTAGATTTAATGTAGTGTACCAATTAAATAATATTAACTGGAATTGAATTTAAATTGGTTTTTGGGTTTATCGTGAGCGGTGTTTTGAATAACACCTGTTCTTTAACCCGATTAACAATGGAAAGTGATTTTGGTTTATCGTGAACCGTGTTTTAGATGATATTGGTTCTTTAACCCAGTTAAAGACAGGGTATTGATTTTTGAATAGATTAAAACTAAGTGGAGTTTTAATGAATCTGTAATTAGATTGAAATGTGAATTGATAATTTAAATTATCAAATTTGGAAAGTGATCGAGCATGGAGTATCACTAGTTTTGCTCCAAAGTGATAGTTAAATCTTTAATTAGATTTGAATGTGAAATGGTAATTAATATTTACCGATAACACCATGGTGTTAGATATGGAGTATTACCAGTTTTGCTCCATGGGATGAATAGGTTGGGATTGGGAAATAAAACAAATAATTACTTCGGTGTGGTTCGCTAATCCCGAGTAGTTTGGAAAACCTTAGCATGGTTTGAAATGATATCCAAAGGAAGATTAAAGAATAAATTTAGAATAATTTATCTTTGATAAAATTAATGGGAACCTTTCCCTAAGAATGTGAAAATTTTGAATAAAATAATATTCTGAATTGGAATGAGGGTATGTTGTGTTTGTGTAACATTTGTTATTTATATACGCGGGTTATTCGGAAAGGCCGGGTTTATACCCATTCTGAATAACCGATTCGACAATAAGTCGAAGATGAAGACGGTGGCTGAAGACCGGAAGTCTTCACATCGTTTGGGTGATTACTGATGATCTTGATTGGGCTATACACCCAAGATGAGGGAATCAGTTGGTGATCTTCCAGACGTACTTGGAGATCGATGGATATGCGAGGAAAGTGCCACCGGTTTCGTTTAGACCCAGAACGAACTTGTAAATGGACTGTGTGTCTGACATCGGATTTTATTCTGTGTTGATTGATCTCTATTAAATATACATCTGTTTGGCGGTGGAGAATTTATTCTCTTACTTAACGCCCTTCTCTGAGACGTACGAGCTCAGAGGTTGTATATCGACGGACATCAGTCGCATGGAGTGAATTGCCTGTGTGGCACGCCTAAGTGGCAGATGATCAGGGCTTCTGTTGAAAAACAAAGTCTTGTGGTTGATGATCAAAGCACGGCCTGTGCGGCGCAGCTTTGTGTATAGCGTTAATTCGTAAGCCTCACACCTCGGTATGAGTCAAAAACGGGATAGTAACTGCAGGGAGAGCATGACGTTTCTTTCTAGCTAGTGGTGGAGTCAGTGCTTAAACTGGCTGACATTTATATACATTTCACCTGTGTGGTTGTTGGGATGCGAGGCGCCTCGGATATAGGTCTGTTAGGACCGGGAAACGTGTGCTCAGGAATTGCCAATCCTCAAAATTAAGAGAGGACCGACCCTGAAGATCCAAGGATCACTGTGTGTGGTCCTGAGACATTTGCTAGAGTGTCTCGAACGAAGAGGAGTTTGCCCCTTACCTCGACTCATGATGGAATCCAATTTCCAATACGTGATATTTCGGTTTTATTTGTAGAGCCTAGTATGGCGACATAGTGGTATGGGTCACTTATGCCGTCTATGATTTCTACTTATGATTGAAATTGTTTTCTTCTCTTATAGTAATAATAAAAGATGAAATTTTGCGTATCAAGCATTCTTTGGCTATTATAAGGTAAAAACCCTATCCTCCGGCTTGCATTGCATTGTGTGATGGGACCTGGGTCTTATAATTGCTTCATTTTTCTTTATTTAGCATTGCGCTGTTAGTTTTATGCATTGGTGTTCTTGGGAGGAAACCCGTTCCGTGTTATACGGCATGGTCCCTTGATTTACCTAACATTAAATATAAAGATTAATAACTGTTTTAGTTCTCACACCAGTCACATGACTGACATGGAGTTTATTGTTTTAACCTAAACTCTGGGTGCCCCTATTTTCCACACGGGCAGCTAGTAGTTTTGGTTTTGCAGATTTATATTCACAGGATCCTGATTTACAGCTGGAACGATACTCGGAAAGCTCTGTATCCGTGTATTACTTTCAGTTGTTCTTTGTATTATTTTCCGCTGCTATGTAATTTATTGTAATCTCTGATATTTATCGAATGTATAATATTCATTTATACTCTGTATATTCTTGTATTCTGATGGAATTGTTGTAATTAACAATGAAATGTTCTTCTGTTTGTGTTCCGATGTGTGTTGTCCTCAATTCGATTCATGCTTTCCCTTCACGGGGAAGTTACGGGTTATCACAGTGGTATCAGTGCTTTGGTTTACAGAGCTCAAGAACAAGACACATTAGAACCATACGATAGAATTCATTAGATATTGGATTAGTAATATCCAATTAGAATGACTCGTTAGAGATGGGATCAGTAGTGTCCTAGAACGAGTGTGAACAGTTTATTTTTCAAGTGAAAACAAATTTGGTTTTGAAAATTTAAACCATTGTATACGTATTTGAATATTTTATTTATATTGATTTGGACAATCGAGTATATAAATATTTTGCATATACGCGTCATGAACGTATATTCGAAGTTTTAATATGATGGATAGATATAAAATCGCACTCTAGTCGCCCGGGGATAATTCTGGTGATGTGGCCACATCATCAGTATTTATGCTCGTGTTTCGAAGGTGTGATATCTATATATTTCCATTAGACTGGTGTGAGAACCAAAACTTATATAGGATTATTGTTGTGAATTGGCATCAAAAACATGATTTTCTGTATATATATATCAAAATTATGAATTTGAAATGTTAATCAACTAATTGATTGATGGTTGTGTTGTTTGATTATTGGTTGATTAATTAAAAATTGAACCATTTAGCCTAATTGAACAAAATATGGAACTGTATGGAAAATTGATTACATTTGCATGCATATACATGTACTTACATTGAACATGTCATAGCAAAGAGGCTAGAGTAGAAGAATAAAATTGTTTGCCCAACAAATAGGTACATGTTTACAAATTTATTGGGTTTGGATGATTTTATGAGCCGATTGGCTAGCCGCTTGGCTGCTTCTTTTTCTTTTTGGATTGATGAGGGCCATGGGAGGCTATTTGAAATATCCCGAAGTCCCCGGTGTAGGGGAAGTTATGGCAAAAAATTTCGAAAATTTAGGGTGTTAGCCAAATTTTTGAAAAATTTGAAAAGTTCTTAGAAACTGAAAAGTTGAAGAACTTAAGCCGTAAAGAAAATAATAGAAGTTGAGTTGGTTAGTTAAACAACTTTCAGCTTCGTTCCTTTTCGAGGACAAAAAGTTTTAAGTGGAGAAGATTGTAACAACCCGGAAAATATGATCCAATTTAAAAAATTTATTTTGGTAATTTTAGCGAATTTTGATTATTTAAAATGAATTATTTTAAATTATAACTACGAGAAATAAACCGGAAAATCTGAGCCAATTTAAAATTTTTATTTTGGCAATTTTAGCGAATTTTGATTATTTAAAATGAATTATTTTAAATTATAACGACGAAAAATTTATTTTGAATTGAATTAGAACGTATATATTTATATAGATTGTCGTTAGAATATAATTATTTATTTCTAATTATAAAAGGAATTGAAAATGGCGCGATAGTTCGAAAATTCGATTTCAAATTTCAAATGAATGTACCGGGTGCAAAATAAACTGGATTTTAGCGAAACCAAAAATATTAGAATCTAATTGAGAATATCTTTACAATGAATCTGGAAAATCGAAATTTCAAAGTGGGGATAAAAAGTTATACCCAGTTGAAAATTCAGAATAGTCGCTATGGAATTCTGGCCCTTGAAAATGGAAATTTTGCAAATGACCTCGGTTTTCGCCGAAACCACTTGTCTTGGATCCGAGACGTCAAATTATTGCTATGTTTCAAAATTCGTAATTTTTCGAATCAATATGTGAGCGTGGCAAAGGTAAACGCGTTTGACCAGTTTCAGTTGATTTTAACCGACTGGAAAATGGCCATTTTTCAAACAGTCTCAGAATTTGACGAAATTTGTTTTGTTAGGACCGTATCGCCAATACGAAGTTAGAAAATATTTTTTGGGAATTTTTAGAGTCCGTATGTGGCCTTGGTAAATTGAAATGTGCGTTCAAATTCAATATATGGATTTATATTTTGATTTTGGCGGAAACTGATCGAAACGATCGAATCAGCTTACGATACATATCCCATTGTGTTCAGAATGGGGGTAATTAGCTATGGACGACAGGCATGGGTTCGATTTCGAGGTCGAAATTAAAAGTTGCTTTTTGGAATAATTAAATAAATAAATAAATAAATAGAAAACCCTTTCTCTCTTGCTTTTATCTCAGTCCCCCCCCCTCAGTTTCATTTCAACGAGAAAAAAAGAGAGAAATAAAATCAAAAAAAATAGAAGGAGGATGGAGGCGGAAGAACCGCCATCGCGCCCCCCCCTAGGCGGCACCGCCCACGCCAGAGACCGCCTCCCCACATCGCTCCCCTCTCCCTCCTCCTCTTCTCCTTCCTCCCTCCTCCTTGAATTAAACCGCAGCCCCCCTATTTCCCCCAACCACCGATCCGCCACCATCCCCTTCTGCTTCACCCCCACCTGACCGCCCCCTCCTCAGCCACCTGCGCCCCTCCTCAGCCACTGACCGCCATCTATGGGGCCTGCAGCAAATAAAAATCCAATTTTTATTCATCTCCAACGTGTATACTCCCTCTCCGAGCGTTCTCCGCCACTCCGACAGCGAATGTAAGTTTTATTTTTATTTTTAATTCCTATATGTAGATAAAAATGTGATTTTTACCAATAAAAATAGGATTTTTACTTCGGTAAAAACATGATTTTTACTTTGACAAATATAGGATTTTGCCTTAGTTAAATATAAGTAGAAAGGCGATATTTTTATATAGTAGAAACATTAAAGATGTGATTTTTATATAGTAGAAACATTAAAGATGTGATTTTTATATAGTAGAAACATTAAAGATGTGATTGTCATATAGTAGAAATAATAAAAATGTGAACTTTACTATGAAGTAAACAAAATAAAAATGTGATTTTTATAACGATGATATAAAAATTCGATCTTTATATTAGAAGTAGATATAAAAATATAATATTTATATAGAAAGGAACGTTATAAAAATATAATCTTTATTGGAAGAAGAGGGATATAAAAATATAATTTTTATATAGAGAATAGCGTGATAAAAATATAATCTTTATTATATGAACACCATTGTAAAAATAGAATTTTTATCTATATAGTAGCGATGTAAAAATAGAATTTTTATCTATATAGTAGCGATGTAAAAATAGAATTTTTATCTATATAGTAGCAGTATAAAAATGTAATTTTCATCCATATAGAGTGATTATAAAAATGTGATTTTTATATGCATAGCAACAATATAAAAATGTGATTTTATATATGTAGTGGCCACGGACAATGAAATTGACAAAAGGCGAGCACGACGAAGATTTCTACATATGAAGAGTCGTGGCGTTGCTTTAGCTAGTCGGTGAGAACTTCTCACTTTAAATTTTGTTTTCTAGTTAAAAATATATATACTAGGATGCAGACGGTGCTTAGCAGCACCCGACACCCGTCGTCTACAGACCATGTATGACTTGTATGTTTGATTGTTTGTTGTGGTGAAAATTGATTGTGTGTTGTGAAATTAAATAAAATATTTATATAGTTAAATATATTTTATCGTCAAAAATATAATTTTTAACGTGAATGTGAATAAATAAATATTCATTTACAAGCCGGACGGTTTGTTTATGTACACCTATTTGAAGGATATTGATTGGAACGATAAAATTTTACACATCGCCGAACTGCACAAATAATGTTCGGTGTTTGTGGATTGAAACCCCACACGGGTGGTGGGATGATATTTGGCGTACACTAATCCCAATTATCTAGTTGTATGTCGATCGATTGGTCGACAGACTGTGTAAGCGTTAATTATTTATATTTAATGCTTATGCAGTTTTGTAGTGCACTTTGGTTGATGGTTGATTATTTATCGTTGCTATTATATACATGTGTTGTACGGAATCCATATAATTAACATTATATGGTAATTGATTGGGCATCATTCCAATTAGGAAAATAAAGAATAGAATAAAATAAAGATTCATGTGTTGAATAGAATAAATAGTCATGTGTTGACGATGCTCATGTGTTGAGAATATTCATGTGTTGAAACTTATCATGTGTTGAGTAAAATATTTTAACAATAAAATTTACATCTTTATCATATTTAAGATTAGAAACTAACTGGAAACTAGATAAGATGAGTGGTTTCCTAGGTATTGATCTGATGTTGGTTTCGGCCTTCGGGGTTAATACTTAGGGATTCATTCTCTTACTACTTTACGGTTGGAGTCTGATTAAAAATCAAACGATAGATACCTTAATTTTACAAAATATACCAAATAATAGAAATAGTCATGTGTTGACGATACTCATGTGTTGAGAATATTCATGTGTTGAAAGAAATATAGATTCATGTGTTGAATAGAATAAATATTTATTGGTTGAATAGAATAACGAAGTTATTGAAATATATAAATCCATGTTGATAAAAGATGCGCCATTTTGACGCGAACGATATTTATATCGATTATATTCGTTTTTATAATGATTATATAAAAGGAAGCGATTTCAAATATAAGGTTTTGAAAATATTATCATTTGTATATCGATGAAGTGGAATATTCAATTTTGATTTAAAATTGAATATGAAGTTGAAATCGTTTCGAAAACGAATTTAAAACGATTTATAAAATAAGTTTTAAAAGGAAATCGACGAAATATATATAATATATATATTATATATATATAATGGCCTGAATAGAACGCGCCGCGTCGCGGCAGTTCGCGAATTTCGACCATTGACTTCGAATAGACATTACGGGAGATCCGACCTTCAGATTCTCCTAAAACCGGAACCGTTGGGTTCGTATCGAAAAGAGCTTTCCAGTGAATATTAGAAATTTGAAATCTAACGGTAGGATTTGGAATTATGTCCAAATCAAATTTGGAAAAGGTCGCGGTAAGTGCAGTGCGGTGGCCGTTATTGAAAACCAACTGTACGGGCCTTGATAAAATTATTAAAAATATTAATAATTTGTGTAAAATCATAATATATGAATTGGAAAGAACTGGGATGAAAAATTCCACATTTGTAAGGATAAAAATATATTTTTATCGAAATGGACTAGTTTTGAACTAGATTTGAAATGGTTTTGAAAATAATCAGAATTTCCAATATACGAATTGGAAAGGATTTGAATCGAAATTATCTTCGGAATATTTCGATATTGGATTTCATGATTATATAGATATGGTTGTGGAAATTTGAAAGATATGTTTATATTGTTATTTCCAATACGATATTTGTTGGTCGTAGAATTTGATATTGAATATAAGCCGATATATTTTCTATTCAGAGCCTTGTATTTAATATCAAACGTGATTTGGGTTTGTCGTGAATGGTGTATTCATTAACACTGCTCTTAAACCCAGTTGAGAAAAAGATTAAATCTTTCTATTCAGATTTAATGAAGTGTACCAATTAAATAATATTAATTGGAATTGAATTTAAATTGGTTTTTGGGTTTATCATGAGCGGTGTTTTGAATAACACCTGTTCTTTAACCCGATTAACAATGGAAAGTGATTTTGGGTTTATCGTGAACCGTGTTTTAGATGACATTGGTTCTTTAACCCAGTTAAAGACAGGATATTGATTTTTGAAAAGATTAAAACTAAGTTGAGTTTTAATGAATCTGTAATTAGATTGAAATGTGAATTGATAATTTAAATTATCAAATTTGGAAAGTTATCGAGCATGGAGTATCATTAGTTTTGCTCCAAAGCGATAGTTAAATCTTTAATTAGACTTGAACGTGAAATGGTAATTAATATTTACCGATAACACCATGGTGTTAGATATGGAGTATTACCAGTTTTGCTCCATGGGATGAATAGGTTGGGATTGGGAAATAAAATAAATAATCACTTCGGTGTGGTTCGCTAATCCCGACTAGTTTGGAAAACCTTAACATGGTTTGAAATGATATCCAAAGGAAGATTAAAAAATAAATTTAGAAGAATTTATCTTTTATAAAATTAATGGGAACCTTTCCCTAAGAATGTGAAAATTTGAATAAAAGAATATTCTGAATTGAAATGAGGCGTATGTTGTGTTTGTGTAACATTTGTTATTTATATACGCGGGTTATTTGGAAAGACCGGGTTTATACCCATTCTGAATAACCGATTCGACGATAAGTCGAAGATGAAGACGATGGTTAAAGACCGGAAGACTTCACATCGTTTGGGTGATTACTGATGATCTTGATTAGGCTGTACACCCAAGATGAGGGAATCGGTTGGTGATCATCCAGACGTACTAGGAGATCGATGGATATGCGAGGAAAGTGCCTTCGGTTTCGTTCAGATCCAGAACGAACTTGTGAATGGACTGTGTGTCTGACATCGGATTTTATTCTGTGTTGATTGATATCTATTAAATATACATCTGTTTGGCGGCGGAGAATTTATTCTCTTGCTTAACGCCCTTCTCTGAGACGTACGAGCTCAGAGGTTGTATATCGATGGACATCAGTAGCATGGAGTGAATTGCCTGTGTGGCACGCCTAAGTGGCAGATGATCAGGGCTTCTGTTGAAAAGCAAAGTCTTGTGGTTGATGATCAAAGCACGACCTGTGTGGCGCAGCTTTTTGTATAGCGTTAATTCGCGTGCCTCACACCTCGGTATGAGTCAAAAACGGGATAGTGACTGCAGGGAGAGCATGACGTTTCTTTCTAGCTAGTGGTGGTGTCAGTGCTTAAACTGGCTAAAATTTATATACTTTTCACCTGTGTGGTTGTTGGGATGCGAGGCGCCTCGGATATAGGTCTGTTAGGACCGGGAAACGTGTGCTCAGGAATTGCCAATCCTCAAAAGTAAGAGAGGACCGACCCTGAAGATCCAAGGATCGTTGTGTGTGGTCCTGAGACATTTGCTAGAGTGTCTCGAACGGAGAGGAGTTTGCCCCTTGCCTCGACTCATGATGGAATCCAATTTCCAATACGTGATATTTCGGTTTTATTTGTAGAGCCTAGTATGGCGATATAGTGGTATGGGTCACTTATGCCATCTATGATTTCTACTTATGATTGAAGTTGTTTTCTTCTTTTATAGTAATAATAAAAGATGAAATTTAGCGTATTAAGCATTCTTTGGCTATTATAAGTTAAAAACCCTATCCTCCGGCTTGCGTTGCATTGTGTGATGGGACCTGGGTCTTATAATAGCTTCATTTTTCTTTATTTAGCATTGCGCTGTTAGTTTTATGCAATGGTATTATTGGGAGGAAACCTGTTTCGTGTTATACGGCGTGTTCGCTTGATTTACCTAACTTTAAAAATAAAGATTAATAACTGTTTTAGTTCTCACGCCAGTCACATGACTGACCTGGAGTTTATTGTTTTAACCTAAACTCTGGGTGCCCCTATTTTCACACGGGCAGCTAGTAGTTTTGGTTTTGCAGATTTATACTCACAGGATCCTGATTTGCAGCTGGAACGATACTCGGAAAGCTCTGTATCCGTGTATTACTTTCAGTTGTGCTTTGTATTATTTTCCACTGCTATGTAATTTATTGTAATTTCTGATATTTATCGAATGTATAATATTCATTTATACTCTGTATATTCTTGTATTCTGATGGAATTGTTGTGATTAACAATAAAATGTTCTTCTGTTCGTATTCCGATGTGTGTTGTCCTCAATTCGATTCATGCTTTCCCTTCACGGGGAAGTTACGGGTTATCACATATAATATATATATATACTATATATATAATGGCCTGAATCAAACGCGCCGCGCTGCGTCAGTTCGCGAATTTCGACCATTGACTTCGAATGGATATTACGGGAGATCCGACCGTCGGATTCTCGTAAAACCGGAACCGTTGGGTTCGTATCGAAAAGAGATTTCTAATGAATATTTGAGATTTGAAATCTAACGGTTGGATTTGGAATTATGTCCAAATCAAATTTGGAAAAGGTCGCTGTAAGTGCAGTTCGATGGCCATTGATGGAAATCGACTGTACGGGCCTTGATAAAATTATTAAAAATAGTAATAATTTGTGTAAAATCATAAGAATTGATTTGTGAAGGATTGGGATGAAAACTCCATGTTTGAAAAGATAAGAGTAGATTTTTATCGGAATGAACTAGTTTTGAACTAGAATTAAAATCAATTTATTTTTGAAATAAATAAAGTGGATTTGAAATGGTTTTGAAAATAACCAGAATTCCAATAATTGAATTAGAAGGGATGTAAATCGAATTTGTCTTTGGAATATTTCGATGTTGGATTTCGTGATTATACAGATATTGGTATGGAAATTTGAAAGATATATTTATATCGTTATTTCCAATACGATATTTGTTGGTCATAGAATTTGATATTGAATATAAGCCGATATATTTTCTATTCAAAGCCTTGTATTTAATATCAAATGGGATTTGGGTTTGTCGTGAATGGTGTCTTCATTTAACACTGTTCTTAAGCCCAGTTGAGAAAAATATTGAATCTTTTTATTTAGATTTAATGAAGTGTACCAATTAAATGGTACTTAATTGGAATTGAAATTGATTTGAATTTTGGGTTTATCGTGAACGGTGTTTTAAATAACACTTGTTCTTTAACCTGATAATTAATGAATGTCGTTTTGGGTTTATCGTGGGCCGTGTTTTAAATGGCATTGGTTCTTTAGCCCAGTTAAAGCCAGAATGTGATTTCCCAAGTTAAATAATCATTGATAGTGATTATTGGGAAGATTAAAACCAAGTGGAGTTTTAATGAATATTTAACTAGATTGAAATAATCGAGAATGGAGTATCACCAGTTTTGCTCCAGGCGATAGTTAAATCTTTAATTAGATTTGAACGTGAAATGGTAGTTGAATTTACCGATAACACCATGGTGTTAGATATGAAGTATGACTAGTTTTACTTCATGGGATGAATAGGTTAGGATTGGAAAATAAAATAAATGATTACTTCAGTGTAGTTTGCTAATCCCGACTAGTTTGAATTAATATTCAAAGAAGATTAAAGAATAAATTTAAAGAATTTATCTTTGATAAAATTAATGGAAACCTTTCCCAAAGTATAAGAATATTTGAATAAAAGAATATTCTGAAAATGAATAAGGCGTATGTTGTGTTTGTGTAACACTTGTTTATTATATACACGAGTTATTCAGAAAGACCGGGTTTATCCCATTCTGAATAACTGATTCGACGTGGTGTCGAGGATGAAGACGGTGGTTGAAGACCGGAGATCTTCACATCGTTTAGGTGATTACTGATGATATTGATTGGGCAGTACACCCAAGAGGAGGGAATCAGTTAGTGATCGTCCAGACGTACTTGGAGATCGATGGATATGCGAGGTATAAGGTGCCTCCGGTTTCGTTCAGACCCCGATCGAACTTGTAAATGGACTGTATGTCTGACATTGGATTTTATTCTGTGTGATTGATTTCTATTAAATATATATCTGTTTGGCGGCAGAGAATTTATTCTCTTGCTTAACGCCCTTCTCTGAGACGTACGAGCTTAGTGGTTATATATTGGTGGATATCAATTGCATGGAGTGAATTGCCTGTGTGGCATGCCTAAGTGGCAAATGATCAAGGCTTTTGTTGAAAAGCAAAGTCTTGTGGTTGATGATCGAAGCACGGCCTGTGTGGCATAGCTTTGTGTAGCATTGATTCGCGGGCCTCACACCCCGGTTGTGAACCAGAAACGGGAGAGGACCTCAGGGAGGGCATGCGTTTCCTTCTAGCTAGAAGTGGCGTCAGTGGTTTTACACGCCCTAACGAGTTTGACTTATGTGGTTGTTGCTGTTGCGAGGCGCCTCGGATATATCGGTGACTGTGTGGAGCCAATGGAGTCATTGGGCTCATTTACGCCCCAAAGGGCGGGGAAACGTAGTGTTTAGGCATTTTAATCCACAACGGTGGACCGTCCATGACGATCCAAAGGCTTGACTGAGTACTTGTCTGAGACATGGGTTAGATTGTCTCGAATCGGTGAGGACTATCTTTTGCCTCGGTTCACAGATGGAAATCCAACTTCTAATACATGACTTTGCGGTTTTATTTGTAGAGCCTAGTATGGCGACATAGTGTTATGGGGCACTTATGCCGTCTATGATTGATACTTATGATTTGAAATTGTTTTGACACTATACACTTATAGTAATAATAAAACAGGAAATTTCACGTACCAAGCATTCTTGGCTATTATAAGGTAAAAACCCTATCCTCCGGCTTGCGTTGCATTGTGTGATGGGACCTGGGTCTTATAATAGCTTCATTGTTCTTTATTTAGCATTGCGCTATTGTTTTATGCAGTGGTATTCTTGGGAGGAAACCCGTTCCGTGTTATACGGCGTGGTCCATTGATTTACCTAACATTAAAATAAAGATTAATAACTGTTTTAGTTCTCACACTAGTCACATGACTGACCTGGAGTTTATTGTTTTAACCTAAACTCTGGGTGCCCTTATTTTGACACGGGCAGCTAGTAATTTTAGTTTTGTTGATTTATATTCAAAGGATCCTGATTTACGGCTGGAACGATATCCGGAAAGCTCTATATCCGTTTATCTCTTTCAGTTGTGTATTGTATTATTTTTCCGCTGCTATGTAATGTATTGTAATCTCTGATATTTATCGAATGTATTTTATTCATTCATACTCTGTATATTCTTGGAATCTGATGAATTGTTGTAATTAACAATGAAATGTTCTTCTGTCTGCGTTCTGATGTGGCTTGTCCTCAATGTAGTCCGCTCTTTCCTAATTGGGGAAGTTACGAGTTATCACAGAGAATAAATCCTCCGCCACCACAGATATATATTAATAGATACCAATTTAATTACACAACATGAAATTCAATGTCAGACACACATCTATTTACAAGTCCGTTCTGGGTCTGAACGAATCCGGAGTCACCTAGGTGCTCGCGTATCTGGACGATCAACAAGTACGTCCGTACAAACTACCACTATTAACCCTTTACTGGGAGCGACCCAATGCCAGGCATCAGTAGTCGTCCATTCGATGTGAAGATCGCCGGTCTTCAATCACCGTCTTCAATGTCTTCGAATTTTAATCGTCGTAGTAATTATTCAGAATGGGTTAAAGCCGGTCTTTTCGAATAACTCGCGTATTTTTATAATTTAAAAATCAGGTGTTATAAGGACACATCCAATGCCTCATTCCAGTTCAGAATATTCTTTAAATAAAATATTCATATTATTAGGGAAAGGTTCCCATTAATTTTATCAAAGATAAATTCTTTTAAATTTATCTTTAATCTTCTTTTCAAAGATTTATTAAAATTCCAATTCAGTTTTAATATCAAAAATAATAACTTTATGATTATTCAATTTTTAAGACATAATTCTTATCTTGAACTGGGTTAAAGAATCAATGTCTTTTAAAAACATTGTTCACGATAAACCCAAAATCATGTTAATTGGGTTAAAGAACAAATTTCGTTTAAAAACATAGTTCACGGTAAACCCAGTTCACATATCAATTTATTCCAATACTAAATATAATTTGAAACTCTAATAATCTTAGTTAAAAGATTTTATTCTTTCATACATGTTTTAAGAACAGTGTTATTTAAGAACCATCCATGACAATCCAAAATCCAATTCTTTTATTTCAATATCTTTTAAAAATATTCCTTATTTAAAAGAAATTCTTTGTTTAAAATATTCTTTATATAAAAGATATTCTGAATCGGAAAGCGACTCAATCATTTACCATATAACTTTGGTTATATGGATTTCATACATTGTATGTAAATGACAACAATTGATAAATAATAATCAAACCATCCATTCAACATCCAGAGTGAAGTTCACAACCGTGTGAGCATAAAAATGAAATAATAACGCTCATCGCAGCCTGTCAATCTATCGATTGACATACAAATAAATATTGGGACTAGTGTATATCAATTATCATCCCAATACCCGTGTGGGGTTTTTAGCCAACAACAGTACATATAAATAAATAATTGGTTAATGAATTTAACCAATTTTAATACTACCGACATGTTGATGATGATGAACAAATCATGATATTTTATTCCTAATGTCGAAATAAAATATATTTGACTCGCATAATTTCTTTATATATTTCTAATATCTAATAGAATGTAATTTACTTATATGACATTATTGTCGATGACAAATAAAAGATAATTTTCATTATACTTTATTTGCATGTAATTATTCTTAATTTTAACACAAAAAGAAATAATCTCATTTGTATATGTTTTTCAACATATAACCTAGCACCTAAAAATGTTTATTTTAAATTGCATACAAATTAATATATAGAAATGTCACTTTAACACACCTATACATTCTAATGTATGGTTTGACCAAGAATATAATTCTTATATTTGAATGTAAACTCCAATGTAAGTTTGCACAATAAAAGATGACTTTTATATTTGCATATAAATTTTATCATATGTTATGCAAATAAAAATGATTATTTTATTTGCATATAAATTCTATCTCAACAAAATGTATGTTCCATTTTGTTGACAATTCTATTTTATCAAATTGGATATTTCTATGGTAACACAAAACTATTACACAAAAATACTATTTGTGTTTAACCCTTTCATTTAACAAAAATGTATTTTTTGTCTTAATTCAAATCTAATTAACAAAAGGTAATTTTTGTTTTCATCAAAATGTGTATTTTGATTCAACTAGTCTTATCTTGACAAAAATATATAATTTGACAAAAATATATGGTTTGCTTTAACTAATCTATTTTGACAAAATGAATATTTTGACAAAATGTATATTTTAATTTAAGTATTCTATTTCAACAAAACAACAAAGATAATGACTTTGTTTTGTTGACAAATCTAATTCAACAAAACAATTATAAGTGATATGTTTGTTTTGTTGACGATTCTAATTCAACAAAGCAAATGAAAGTGGCATATTTGTTTCGTTGACAATTCTAATTCAACAAAACAAATGAAAGTGGCATATTTGTTTTGTCAGATCTAATGCGACAAAAATGATAGTGTTTTGTTTAAACCATTATAATTTAACAAAAGTGACCAATTTGTTTTAACTATGATAATTTTGACAAAAGCGACAAAATAGTTTTAACTTCGTTAATTTGACAAAAGCGATAAAACGGTTTTAACTTTGATAATTTGACAAAAGCGATAAAATAGATTTCAACTATTATAAATTGATAATAGTGACAAATTGAGTTTAACTGTTTTAATTTGATAAAAGTGAATATATTTTCTTAATCTTTTAAAATGACAAAATTGAATAATTTTGTCTCATTCTATTTAAATGATAAAAATGTGTCTTTTTGTTTAATCAATTTTAATGAACTAAAAATGCCTCATTCTTGTTTAACTAAAAATGCATCTTTTGTATTGCAACAAAATGACAAAATAAAACTTATCTTTCTATTTACTCTTTTTATTGAAGCTAAGATGACACCAAAAATATATCTTTTTAATTCTAATCTTTTTATTCTCTCTAATTTAAAAGTAAAAATGATACTTTTAATTTTATTCTTTTACTTACCTCTAAAATGTAAATAATAAATGTAACTTCTTAAACTATGCTTTTATTTGCTTCTAAAATGCAAATAAAAAATGTAATATTTTAATTTATGATTTATTTGCATCAAAGAATGCAAATAAAATTGCAACTTTTAATTCAAGGTTTTATTTGCATCTAAATTTGCAAATAAAAATGCAACTTCTAATTTAATATTTTATTTGCATCAAGGAATGCAAATAAATATGCAACTTTTAATTTCATAGTTTATTAGCATCAAAGAATGCGAATACAAATTCAACTTTTAATACGATGGTTTATTTGCATCAAAGAATGCAAATGCATATTCGACTTTTAAATACGATGTTTATTTGCATCAAAGAATACAAATAAAAAAAAATTCAACTTTTAAATACGATGTTTTAACCAAAAATGTCATTTTTATGTAATCCTTTTTAATGTAATCATCTTACAAAATGAAATATTTATTTCGATGTAACAATCTTACGAAGATGACATTTTTAAATAAAATGACCTTAATGGCATTATGTACCAAAAATGACATTTTATTCTATTCAAAAATTTTAAACAAAAATGTTATTTTATTCCAATCAAACATTTCATACAAAATAAAAAGGTGACTTTTATTGTTAATCTAATTCTAATGTTTTGTTTGCATCTAAAATTGCAAATAAAAATGTAACTTTACAAATCATGTTTCTAATTTATATCTAAATTACAAATAAAAGTATAACCTTTTTAAAAATATGTTTTATATGCATCAAGAAATGCAAATAAAAATTTAACCTCCAATTTCAATATTCTATATGTATCAAAGAATGCAAATAAAAGTATAACCTTTTATTTTAATGTATATTTGCATCAAAGAATGCAAATGAAAGAACAGCTTTTTAATTCAATGAATATTTGCACCAAGGAATGAAAATAAAAGAACAACTTTTTAATTCAATGAATATTTGCATCAAGGAATGCAAATAAAGAACAACTTTTAATATTGAATTGACAATCTAATTCAATTCAACAAATATGATCAAATTGAATTGACAATTTAATTCAATTCAACAAAAATAATCCAAATAATGTTTTTATGTTGAATTGAAAATCTAATGCAATTCAACAACATAACAAAATGATTTATTTTTATTGAAATGGAAATTTTATTCCAAATCAATAATACAACAAATGATTTATTATATTCAACACGTACAGATCTGTGTTTATACATCACCAACAAACAGATTAAATCATCCACAATCTCATCACATAACAGATCTAATTCATACACATACAATCACCACATAACAAATAAATAAAATAAAATAATTAATTATCAAAAAAAAGAAATCTCACAATGCTTTTATTCAGATTCAAAATTTTGCCAAAATTGGATCTACTCAGAATCAGTCCTACTCAGTTCAGAATGTAGACCTTGGAAAGACGATCCTAACGCAAGTCGTTTCGTTGGATTCTGTTGTCGTATGTAAAAGATATGACATTTTAAAGATTGAATAATTAAATAATAATTAATTCATTAATTAATTAGACAAATTAATCCCACCGTTCATCTAAGGCCTCTTTTTTCTTCGAATTGTCACGCTTCAGGAAAAGCCGATAGCTTGAACCCGAATTCTCGTTGGAACCTTAATACATGCATCGAACTCTGAGGCCTCAGAACATGATCCAACACCGCCACTTCGTACCCCTCCACCTCGCGCATCTCCGCCTCGAACCTTGCCTCGTGCGATGGCCCCTGCGCCTCGCAATCCAATCCCAAACGGCGCGGGTTTCCACCCAAATCCCGAGCACCACATTGAGCCAGAGGAGATCGTGAACGTCGATTGTATGAAGCTCGCGATGTTCTTCAGTTTTGCCTTTGGAACTGTCAATATTTATTAAGAGAAGAGGGAGATCGGATTGAAGAAGGTTCAGTGTATTCTGGCCATGGAATACGGTAGATGGCGGCTGGTTAATTGGGGACTAGGGTTTAGTGTATTTTCTACAGTATATATACTGTATTTTTGTATTGTTTAATTATTAAATTCAAAGAAGAAGCCCGTTAATTCATGTTAACCCCAAATCCAGCCTAATGAGGGATGTCCTAAGGCAAATACCCTCGTTTTGGATCCAATGGACTAGGTCCCGTGAGCCCAATCAAATGTTTGTGACCTGGAATCTTTAATTTAATATTTAAATCATTTATTTATTTAATTTGATCGTACATTTTAATTTACTGGGGCCACATACAACCTCTAAAAATTCCATAAAAATTATTTCTAGCTATGTTTTGACGATACGGTTCTAACAAGACAAATTTCGTCGAATTCTGAGACCGTTTGAAAAATGGTCATTTTTTGGTCGATCAGATTTGACTGAAATTGAAAAAAAAACATTTTCTTTTTCCATGCACACATATTAATTCGTAAAATTATGAAATTGAAACCTAGAAATAATTTGACATTCTGGTTCCAACAAAAGTGGTTTCGTCGAAAACGGAGGTCGTTTGAAAAATGGCTATTTTTAATATTAAAATATATATAAATTCCACAACGACTATTCTGAAATTTGAACTGGGCATAACTTATGATTTTTAAAGTGAAATTTCAATTTCTTACATTCGTTAGAAAGATATGGTTAAACAGATTTAAATATTTTTTGTTTCACTAAAATCCGATTTATTTTGCATCCTGTACAGTCCGTCAAAGTTCAAATTCAAAATTTCAAACTGCCGCGCTATTTCTGACTCCTTTTATAATTAAAATAAATATATTCGTTTTAACTTTGATTTAAAATAAATTTTTCGTCGTTATTATTTAAAATTAATTATTTTAACTATTAAAATTCCGTTAAAATTTCTAAAATATAAATTTTAAATTGGTTCAGAATTTGTGGGTTGTTACACAACGCTTCTTTCTATATAAAAATTATATTTTTATATTTCTAGCTCTTATATAAAGATCGAATTTTTATTTATCTTCATATATAATAAAAATCGAATTTTTATCTTAATGATATCCATATAAAGATTGTATCTTTATCGTAATGAAAACGTTATAAAAATCATATTTTTATTTATAAAAATCACATTTTTATAATTCTTCCTACAAAATAAAAATTATATTTTTACTTCGCCACTTCATATACAAAAATCAAATCTTTATCACCATTCCATATATATAAAAATCGAATTTTTATATTATTACATACACACCATAAAATTTATATTTTTATTTAACTAAAAATAATATTTTCATATCGCTATTCAAATTATAAAAATCATATTTTTAAGTTGCTACTTCATACATAAAAATCATATCTTTTTATAAACAAAAATCTTAACTTTCATATGAAGAAAAATCATATCTTTTATATCTAAAAATATAATCTTTCATGAACTAAAAATCAAAACTTTATGATATATAAAAAAAACTAATCTTTCCTTAACTAAAAATTAATTCTTTTCATAGCTAAAAATCATCTCTTTTTAATTTATAAAATCAAATCTTTTTAAACCAAAAAATCCTATGTTTATAAACTGAAAATCAAAAGAGAAAGAAAATAAAAAAACTCACATTTACTATGGAAGGAGGGGGTTTCGTTGTGGATCGAGGAAAGGGGGTGTGTGCGTGCTGCGATCAAGAAAGGGGATGGGTGCTGAGTCTCGCAGGTGGTAGGGAGGTTCGGCGAGGGTGTTTAGTGGCTTCTTCCGTCGATCTAGGGTTTGGGGGGGTGTTGGGGCGTCGGATCGGGCTGGAGAGGGAGGGGGTTCGCGCGAGGAGGGAGGAGGAGCTAGGGGAGGGGGTACGGTGGCCCACCTGGGCGGCGCTGAATCGGGGGGGAGGGGGGTCTGGGCAACGATGGGTTTTGGGTTTCTTTTTTTTATTTGACCTGTTGACTTAATGAGAGAAAGAGGGGAGAGATATATAATATATATTATTTATTTATTTAATCCCATAAAGTAACCTTTTAATTCGAACTCCAAATCACACCCAACGACTGTTGCCACTAGCTAATTACCTCCATTCCGAATACAATGGGATATGTCCGGTAAGCCGATTCAACTGTTTCGATCAGTTTCCATCAAAATCAAAATATAAATCTACATAATGAATTTGAACGCACATTTCAATTTATTGGGGCCACATACGGACCCCAAAAATTCCCAAAAAATATTTTCTAGCTTCGTATTGACAATACGATCTTAACAAAACTAATTTCATCAAATTTGGAGACCATTTGAAAAATGACCATTTTCTGGTCGATCCAAGTTGATTGAAATTGTCAAAACACGTTTTCCAGCGCCATGCTCACATATTCACCCCAAAAATTATGAATTTTGGAATCTAGCAATAACTTGACATTCCGGATCCAACAAAAGTGGTTTCGTCGAAAACGGAGGTTGTTTGCAAAATTTCCATTTTTAAGGGCTATATTTCCATAGCGACTAATTTGAATTTTCAACTGGACATAATTTTTTACTCCTGCTATGAAATTTCAGTTTTTTCAATTCGTTGGTAAGATATTCTCAAATAGATTCAAATATTTTTGGTATCACTAAAATCCGGTTTATTTTGAATCCTGTGCATTCATTTGAAATCGAATTTTCGAACTACCGCACCATTTTCAATTCCTTTTATAATTAAAAATAATTATTAATATTCTAACGTTGATTCAAATAAATATGTACATTCTATTCAAAATAAATTTCTTGTCGTTATTATTTAAAGTAATTCATTTTAAATATTCAAAATTCATCAAAATTGCCAAAATAAAAAATTTAAATTGGTTCGGATTTTCCGGGTTGTTACACTTCACATATAGTAGGTTACAAAGGAATTAAATTAGCTGACTAGGCAAGTGTTAATCTAATCAATGTTTATTTCCTATTCAAAAATTCAAAAGAAAAACATAGGGAAAGAAAATTCGGGAATGTAATTAATGCATGATTTACTGTTTAATGCCAATTGTTAGAATGTTTATAACTTCTTAATTTTCAAAACATATAATATTAACATTTCAAAATTTAAGGAACCTATTCAATGCTCATGCAAGCACAAATAAAAAGAAATATACATATATGGAGTTGATTTGTTTTCGGAGAGAAATAATAAAAGGTAAAGAAAAAAGAAAAAGAAATAAGGGGATGTAAATTTAAGAAATAAGAATACATGTGTGAACATTTAAGAGAAATAAGCTAATAGAATGAAGAGTAATAAACTAATAGAAAAATAAAAGAAATGAATGCGTAATTAATGAAGAGTGGTGAGAAAAGAGGTAGTGAATTTGATGAAGTTAGAAAAAGAATGGAAAGCTAAATAAACTTGCATGAAATGTGAATGAGCAAAGAAATTATGTTTTGATTTTATTATTAATTATCATAAAACTCTTATATTAAAGTTTTTAGCAAAACAATGACTAAACTACTGTTTTCTTTTATAATCAATTGTTTGAAGTTAATTATTACAAATATACTTACAACTTGATACTAATTTCAGTTATAATAAATCACTATTTATCTAATTGCAAATAATTGTTTATTAGAAACAAATTTCAAATCATACATAAATAACATCATAATTTTATTTAAAAGATTTTTTTAAATAAGTTTAATTTAAAATGGAATTTTTAAATTCTGACGCATTTTCTGTCAAAATTTCTTAAATTAAAATTTTAAATTGGTTCTGATTTTCCGGCTTGTTACAGTTTAGCAAAAAGCAAAAAATACATTATCTTTGTAAACAGCTGGAGCAGAATATATCTCTACTGCTTTGGCTTGTTCACAAGTAATATATATGCAACAAACCCTAAAAGATTTTGGATTAAATATAAATAATTCACTAATATACTGCGATAATACGAGCGCTATAAATATATCTAAAAATCTGACTCATCTTCCAAGAACTAAACACATTGATATATGACATCATTTTCTAAGGGATAACGTAAGTAAAGAGAAAATTTCCCTCGAATTTATAAAAACAGAAAAACAAATAGCTGATGTATTAACAAAACCATTAAGCGAAGCAACATTTACCATATTTTGAGGAGAATTAGGTATATGTTCAATAAGTGAACTAGAGTAATCAAATATATTAATATATATAAGAATAAAAATAGAAATCAGAAAAATAAAATTAAAACTACATGTACGTCGACATACATATGTGCCTATGTCGACATATAACTGCCATATTTCAAATACTAATTCAGATAATAGGTTAGTTACGATAAACATTTAATCTTCCCACTTTGAATTTTCTCCTTCGTTCTCTCATTTCACTTCTGGAAAAACCCAAAACTAAAATAAATCATGGCTTCCACTAATTATAATGACCAAATAAATTCTGAATCGTCCGTTGGACCGTCCGAAGGTCCATTTCAACGCACTACTCATGCTCGTGTGGTAAAATTGGAGGAGAAAATGGAGTATGTTCTTCAAATGCTTGCTGAGATTCAAGTTCTACAAATTAGAATGAATCAAGAGCAAGTAAAGCAAGGGAAAATCATGAGAAAGCTACAAAAGTTTGTAATAGATAATCAAGCGAACCCAATCATCTTCAAAGATAATGATCCAACTATGGAAGAAGAGGAAGAGATGATAGAAGAGGCACAACAAGAGGGAATGAAAGAGGATGATCAAGTCGTATGTGTTGGTGAAGGTTAGGTTGATCAAGAAGGGAATATAATTGAACGAAATAGGGAATTTTGTCTCCATTACCCCACTTGTCCAATCCATAAGTCCCCTACTGTAAAGAATCATTAGAAGTTAGGTTTTGTTTTCGTTTGTTCGATGTAAAACGTACGTATTGTTTAGTGTTTTCGTGAAAAATTGTGATTTATTTTGATTTGTATTCTTTGAATTATAAAACATTGATTGAACTGTTCGCTTTTTACAATATTTGTTTCTCTTAGATTTAGAGATTAGAATATAGAAAGAATAAGAATATAATATAGGCCTAAATTAAGGGGGAGTAATTTACTTTATGTATAATCATAGGATATATATATATATATATAATAGATATAGGATTTAGGGGGAGTATATTTAAAATTTCTTTTTGATAATGACAAAGTGGGAGAAATTATAAAATAAGGATTAGTTTAAGAGAAAGTACGTAGGATTCATGAAGACAGGGGGAGTATTAGAAGGATCAGAACGAATAGGTATGCATATTTTATAAATCAAGGTTGTCATCATAAAAAATGGAGAGATTGTTGGAGAATGAAGTTTTGATGACAACAACCTTATTTCAATTATCATTATTAATTGATTATAAAATATATACTAACATCTCTATCTAGAATATATTTACATATATATGCAGGATTTGTATACATGACATAAATACTGAAGGTTGTGCAGTTTTAGAGTTTCAGAAGATTCTTAATTCAGAAGAGATACAAGACTCATGAGTAATAAAGTTATCAAGAGTTCAAGACAAATATAATAATAGAGTCTAGTTTATATGTAAGACTCTGAATAGCACTCCAGCTTCAAATTTTAAATTCTGTTTTTTTAAATTCTGATTTTCAAAATTCAGATTTTCAAATTTCAAATTTTGTTTTTCAAAATCCAAATTCTAATTTCAAATTGTTTTTCTATCTTACTTATGGTTTCAAATATAAGTTTTAAATTTAATATATAAGTTTATGTAGTTTTATACTTATATACTTCTATAGTTGTATAGTTATGTAGTTTTAAACTTTATAAATTTATAAATATGTTTATATAATATATAATTATGTTTTCATATGGTTTCATACTTTAGAATACTCATTTATATCACTTGGTTTTAATTCAAGAATTTTTAGAATAATATATACAATTAAACACTTGAAAAATAGTTTTAAAAATATTTTGTACATGATTATGTCGACACACATATATGTCTATGTTGACATACAACTGTCAGAAATTCAATTTTCGAAGGAAGTGTCTTTTCACTATTTTAACTTTCCATATGCGTTGCAACCTTTCAAATCTTATAAATAGTGGTTGATTTCGAATTTTTTGATCGTTCTTCTTCTCCATCTTCACCTCTCTTCATCCCAATATTAATATTTCATAGTTTATTGATTTCCACACTTCTACTTTGCCGATTTTTACTCTGATTATATAAAACTTCTTCTTTTCTCCCTCTATTCATTACTTTCTTAATTGAAGTGCTATTGAAGAGTTATAGGGTTGTTGTAATCATTTGGGAAGCGTCTGGGAAAGGGTGTGCTCTTGTAGCTCTGAAATTAAGAAAAGGGAGCAGTGGTAATCTTGTAGCCATGAAATCAAGAATGTTTGGAGCGGTGTTAACCTTGTAGCCGTGAAATCTAGGGGAATGTACTTGGATATTGACAGTAATAAAAATTCTGCGCAATCCAGCATTGCGTGGGACTGTACATATGAGTAATCCGAACCAGTATAAAATCTAGTGTGGTCTTTCCTTTTCTACATTTTATATTTGTTTCTGTGTTTGTGTTTGATTCTGTGTTTGTGTTTGATTCTGTGTCTGTGATCATCTCTGTTGTGTATGATTCATATGGTAGATCATTTAAGTTTTATATTTTTGTAAATTCCTTAGAAACACTATTCACCCCCTCTATTGTTAGCCTTGCCTCAAGATCCGCATTCCACGTTCTTTAACAATTGGTATTAGAGCATAGGCATTCAAAAAGTTCATAATCTGATTTTTGAAAATATTAAATGGCAAATTTTGAAATCTACTAGTTTTAATTCATGCATTTCATCAATGTTTGAATAGTCTGCATTCAATTATGTCGAAAATTCGAGTGATCTACTGAATTGTTGTCCAATATAGGAAAATTGTGTTATATGGCTACTGGGAATTCAAAATTTGTAAAGATGGGTGATGTGGCGGTTGAAAACTCAAAATCCGAAATGGTGTGTTACATGGCTTTTGAGAATTCAAATTCTGATGGACAAATGATGGAAATCAAAAAGGATATATGGATATTGGATAGTGGTTGTTCGAAACATATAACGGGAAATCCGGAACTACTAAATAATCTAGTATATGAAGATGGTGGAGTGGTCAACTTTGGTGATAACTCTAAAGGATATATTTTTGGCATCGGCAATGTCGGTAATTCTGAAACTCCTACTATTTCTGATGTTTTATTAGTTAGGAATCTAAAACATAACCTACTAAGTATAAGTCAACTTTGCGTTAAAGGATATAAAATAAATTCTGAGGAAGATATATGCTTTATAGAAGATAGGAATTTAAAAGTAATATTCGAAGGAGATAGAAAGAAATATATATATATATATATTGAGTATGAAAATCTCCAATGATAATCTATGTCTTATGTCCAATACAACTGACCCTTGGATCTGGCATAAGAGATTCGGTCGTATAAATTTTGAAACACATCTCTTGGATTTCAAAGTTAGATTCAATTAGAGGACTACCCAAAATGAAATTTAAAGTAAATAATTTATGCAACGCTTATCAATTCGAAAAATTAAAAAGAAGTTCATTTAAATCAAAAGAGGAAATTACAACCTTGAAATCATTAGAGTTCATTCATACGGATTTATTTCGTCTATCCCAAACCCAATCAATAAATCACAATAGATATGTTTACGTAATAGTCGACGATTCTTCTAGATTTACCTAGACTTTATTTCTTTAAAATAAAAGTGAAGCTTTTGATCAATTAAAAACCTATGCTAAAAGAATTCAAAACTTATTATCCTTAAAAATCAAAACAATACCTAGTGACCACGTTGGAGAATTTGAAAATGGGAATTTTGAAAAATTTGTGATAAAAAGGGAATAACCCATAATTTTTCTTTCCCTAGATTACCTCAACAAAACATAGTAGTTGAACGTAATAACATATCGATACAAGAGTGTGCCAGAACTATACCATCTCGTAGTAATTTACCAAGGAATTTTTGGGCTGAGGTAGTTGCAACAACTTGTTATATTTTAAATAGAATTTCTGTAAGACCTTTGAAACCATAAGAACTTTTGTATAATAAGAAACCAAAAGTATTATATTTTAAAATATTTGGAAGTAAATGTTTTATTCTTAATGATAAAGAAAATTTAGATAAATTTGACTCGAAATCCGATAAAGGAATATTTACTGGATATTCAGGGAGAAGTAAGGCATAGAGAGTTTTTGATTCAAGAACCAATACTATAGAAGAAACCTTAAATGTATCCATTGATGAAAAGTACAAAATATAACATAGCACAATGAAGATGAATGTGGAAATGAGATTAATGAAACAAATAATGAAGATAATCAACCAAATAAAAGGATTAGTTTACTAAGAGACCACCCTATAGAAAATATCGTATGAGATATTGAATTTATTGTTATAAATCGAAAACAATTAAATAATATGAGTAATTCAGCATTTATTTCGAATATCGAACCTAAGAATCCAAAGGAAGCTCATTTGACGATTCATGGATCCTTGTTATGCAAGAGGAATTGAATCAGTTTACCGTAAATGATGAATGGGAACTTATTTCTTGACTAGAGGATATAACTATAATAAGAACTAAATGGGTTTATAAAAATGAAATGAATGAACACAGTGAGGTCGTAAGAAATAAGACACGACTAATTGCACAAGATTATACTCAAGAAGAAGGAATAGATTATGGTGAAACGTTTGCCCCTATAGCAAGATTAGAATCAATTAGGATATTACTAGCCACTGCAAATCATAATAATTTCAAATTATATCAAACGGATGTTAAAAGTGCTTTCTAAATGGATATGTTAAAGAAGACGTATATTTAGAGCAACCACCTCTTTTTGAAGGCAAAAAATTACCAAATCATGTATATAAATTAAAGAAAGCGTTATATGGATTAAAACAGGCTTCTCGGGCTTGGTATGATGGATTAATAAATTACTTATTACAATCTAACTTCGAAATAGGAACACTAGATAATACTATGTTAATAAAAAGGAATAATAAAGATACACAATTAGTACCAATATATATATATATATATATATATATATATATATATTTACGATATAATTTTGGGATCGACGAATAATAAGATGAATAAAGAATTTTCAGATATTATGACCCAAGAATTTGAGATGAGTCATATGGGAGAACTAACATTCTTCTTAGGCTTACAAATTCATCAATTAAAGAATTGAATATTTATCAATCAAGAAAAATACGCAAGAGATTTAATTAATAAATATAATTTAACTACAACTAATGGAAGACCAACACCAATGGAAACTAATATATATAACCGCTAGTAGACCAGATATAATGCATAGTGTATGCCTTTGTGCAAGATATCAATCACAAACTAAGGAAACACAATTAAAAACCGTAGAACGTATTCTAATATATGTAAAACATACATTAGGCTTTGGATTATTTTATCCTAAGGATGGTTCATTTGATTTAATTTCTTATTGTGATGCTGATTATGCGGGATGTAAATCCGATTGTAAAAGCACTAGTAGAACATGTCATTTCTTAAGACATTAACTAGTTTCGTGGTTTAATAAAAAGAAAAAATACATTACCTTTGTAAACAACTAGAGCAGAATACATCTCTGCTGCTTTTGGCTTGTTCACAAGTAATATATATGCAACAAACCCCAAAAGATTTTGGATTAAATATAAATAACTTACCAATATACTACGATAATACGAGCGCTATAAATATATCTAAAAATCCAACTCATCTTTCAAGAACTAAACATATTGATATACGCCATCATTTTCTAAGAGATAACGTAAGTAAAGAGAAAATTTCACTCGAATTTATAGAAATAGAAAACAAATTGCAGATATATTAACAAAACCATTAAGCGAAGCAACATTTACTAAATTTAGAAGAGAATTAAGTATAAGTTCATTAAGTGAGCTAGAGTAATCAAATATATTAATATATACATATATAAGAATAACAATAGAAATCAGAAAAATAAAATTAAAACTACATGTATGTCGATGACGACCCCAAACCCCGTCCTGACGGTGGCAAGGGTAATCCTTGGAATATAACACATAAACAGATAACAACAGAACAGAAATAAATAAATACACCAGATAATGCACAATAGAATATACTGGATAAACGTAATCATCAGAGTTACACAGTATACAGGATCATACTTAGTACAAATACAGTTCAGCTATACATAAATGTATACAGCAGAAAAACAAACATAATGTACAATAGGAGCTGAACAGCATAAAAAGAGATAAATGATAGAATCCATCTTCAGCTCCATCTATCCAGAGAAAGCCAGCTAAACCTGAATACAAGGCTGCCCATGTAGAAAAAGGGGCACCCGAGTTTGAAAGTGAAACAAACTACGAGTCAGTCATGGGACTGGTATGAGAAATCTACTCAACACATTTAAAATATGGCTAATCACAGGACCACGCCACTTTCGTGGAACGGGTTTACTCCATTGGATTGCCAGTGCTTTAAAACAAATAATTCTTTTAAACATCGCAATGATTTTTATAAGAATGAAGCCATTATAAGACTCAGTTCCCATCACACAATGCAACGCAAACCGGAGGATAGAGTTTTACCTTATAATGGCCAAAATATGCTTGATACGGATAAAACAAAAGCTTTTGATATTATTACTAGTGTTTATATGTTTCAAAAACAATTTTTAATCATAACTATCAATCATAGACGACATGAGCGTCCCATGCCGCTATGTCGCCAAATATAGGTATACAATCAAAACCGCACAGTCACGTATTTGGAAATTGGATTTCCGTCATGAACCAAGGCAAAAGATAGTCCTTACCGAATTCGAGACGCTCTAGCCCGTGTCTCAGGATCAGAGCTCGAGTGACCCTAGAATCGTCAGGGCCGGTCCACCGATGTGGATTAAAATTCCTGAACACTGCGTTTCCCCGCCCTATGGGGCGTCAATGAGCCAACGAATGACTCCATCGGTCCCGGATCGACCGATATAACCGAGGCGCCTCGCAATCCATCATCCACATAAGTAAAATGTCAGACCGTGTAAAAACACCGACACAACTCCTAGCTAGAAGGAAACGCATGCCCTCCCTGAGGTCCTTCTCTCGTTTCTGGTCATACCGGGGGGTGAGGCTCGCGAATTCACGTTATACACAAAGCTACACCACACAGGCGGTGCTTTGATCATCACCACAAGACTTTGCTTTTCAACAGAAGCCTTGATCATTTGCCACTTAGGCATGCCACACTAGCAATTCATGCCATGCGACTGATGTCCATCGATATACAACCTCTGAGCTCGTGCGTTTCAGAGAAGGGCGTTAAGCAAAAGAATAAATTCTCCGCCGCCAAATAGATGTATATTTAATAGAGATCAATCAACACAAAATAAAATCCAATGTCAGACACACAGTCCATTTACAAGTCCGTTCTGGGTCTGAACGAAACCGGAGGCCACTAAATACCTCGTATATCCATCGATTCCCACGTACGTCTGGACGATCACCACTCATTATCCATATTTCGGGATGCCTCCCAATCAGGACCTCAGTGACCATCCAAACGAGGTGAAGATCGGTCTTCAACCCCCGTCTTCATCTTCGATTTCTTATCGTCGATTCAGTTATTCAGAATGGGATAAACCCGGTCTTTCTGAGCAACTCGTGTATGTAATAAACAAGTGCAACACTAACATACATACGCATCATTTCAATTCATTAGTCACTAAACGTCAATCAGTAAGAGAACGATTTCCCAAATATTAACCCCGAAAGCCGAAACCAACATCAGATCAACACCCAGGAAACCATTCGACTTAGCCAACTTTCAATTAGTTTCTAAATTTCACATCCATATCATTTATAATATTTTATAACAATTTATCGCTATTTTTATTTATTTTAAAATAGCCAATTTATTCAAAACGACGCTTCGGGCCATAACTCGGTCGTGGCGCTGTTTTTCTTCAGATTTGATTTACACATATTTGAAAATCTAACCGTTGGATCTTCACAAAATTTACATCATTAGAAAGATCTTTTCAAAACGAATCCAACGGTTCCAGTTTCGGGAAAATCCAACAGTCGGATCTCCCGGTATAATCGTTTGAAGTATCGATTTCAAAATATGAACTGCAGCGTCGTTATTCGATTATATATAATTATATATATATATATAAATATAATCGATTCTGACGCTGTTTTTCTTCAGATTTGAAATAAACATTCAAGACAATCCAACCGTTGGATTTTTACAAAGTTGGTGCCGTTGGAAAGATATTTCCAAAGCGAACCCAACGGTTGCGGTTTCGGGAAAATCCGATGGTCGGATCTCCCGCACTAATCGTTTGAAATCACGGTTTCAAAATACGAACTGCAGCTTCGTTATTCGATATATTTCAATTCTATTTATATATATATATATATCGATTCTTCAATTTCAAAACTATATAATTTTCATACATTTGATAAAAATGATATTTTTATCTAACTGTCTTCGATTTCAACACTTCACTATTTTTAACAATTCATGTATATAATAAAAATGTGATTTTTAATGTAAAACAATATATTTCAAAACTCGACTATTTTATATTGTTAATATAGGTGATAAAAATAGGATTTTTATTATAAAACAATTTATTTCAAAACAAGATTATTTTATATAGTTCATATTAATGATAAAAATAGGATTTTTATTATAAAACAATTTCTTTTAAAATATGAATACCATTCAACACATGAATTTCAATTCAACGAATGAATTTCGATTCAACACATGAAGGTTTTATATAGTTTATATATATAGATAAAAAGGTGATTTTTATATTTAAAACACGAATACCATTCAACACATGAATTTCAATTGAACGAATGAATTTCGATTCAACACATGAAGGTTTTCTATAGTTTATATATATAGATAAAAAGGTGATTTTTATATTTAAAACACGAATACCATTCAACACATGAATTTCAATTCAACGAATGAATTTCGATTCAACACATGAAGGTTTTCTATAGTTTATATATATAGAGTAAAAATGTGATTTTTATTGTTAAAACAATTTATTTCGAACATGAATACCACTCAACACATGAATATGATTCAACGAATGAATTTCAATTCAACACACGAAGGTTTTCTATTCAACTGACGAATATAGTTTCAACACAGGAAAATAATTCTAACACATGAATATTAAAAATTTCGGCAACATAACGGCAGGGTAGTTAAAACCGGGACTGTCCCTAGTACGGCTCCTCGCTCTACCTTAAAGCCTCGCAGCTTTTGACAATGGGGAATCATGCATCTAGTTTGCACGCAAGCGGCATGTATACTTTTTTTCATTTCCACAAACTAATCCTATGTGGTTTCAACCAAATATTTCTCAACCACAAATGGGTATTTTTCAACCACAATCAATCAATTCCAACCACAATCAATTTCAATCAACCATTCGCTATCAATCAATTTTCACACCAATCACAACCAATAAATATCGTCCATGGTTTGTGGACTAGGGGCGTATATATATATATATATTTATATATAGCATTTCACTTCTATTTCAACACATATATAATTTTTACAATGCATATACAACTTATACATCGAACGTACAACTTATACAACGCTTATACAAAAGGTGTACAACGCTTATATAACTCATACATCGACTATATAATTTATACATCGTCGTTTTCCATATCGTTTATAAATTAGAAATCTCACATTGGGTTCCACTCCACCAAAAATAGCAGAAGGCTCAGAAAAATATGCGGTCTCTTCTAGAATGTAGAAGACGTCCACATGGTCACGATGTTTCCTGTTTCATCGATTTTCGTCAACACACGAAAAAGATATGATTTTTCAAAGTTTGCAACGGTTTAAAGGTGTTAAAACAGTTGAAAATAAACAAGGTAGTACCTTCAGCAAACTGTTCAAAACTAGGTTTGCATTTATCTCGAAATCCGCATAGCTATTCGTCGATCGGCCTTCCCAGCGTCGAAGGGGGAGGAGAGGCGCGCTTGCGCGATGTGGTGGGGTCCAGCTTGGTGGTCGGACGGCGCGGTGGCGGCGGGTTGAAGTCCCGAACTTCCTGGCGTCGATTCTTTCAAACCACACAACGAAAAAAATCCAAACTATATATGGATTTGAAGATCTTCTCTAGCTCTACAAAATCTTCAACTGGAGGTGGGGCTAATTCTTCTTGGATCGATCGGAAAATGAGGGGGAAGGTTTTGAACTATTGCCGCCGTCGACCTGGGGGTTTCGGAGAGAAACGGGGAGAGAGAAAGCTGAGTTGGACAAATGAATTTTATTTATTTATTTATATATTTTTAAATTTCGAAAATACCCTCTTTCACCCACGAACACCAATCCAAACCCAACGACTGTCATTCCTAGCGTTTTACCCCCATTCCGAACACAATGGGATATGTTTTGTAGGCCCATTCGACCGTTTCAGTCAGTTTTCATTCAATTTAAAATATATAACATTCAATATTCGATTTGAACGTACATTTCAATTTTCCAGGGCCACAAACTGATTCGAAAAATTCCAGAAAAATAAATCTAGCTATGTTTTGACGATACGGTCGCAACAAAACTAGTTTCGTCGAATTCTGAGACCGTTTGTAAAATGGCCCTTTTCTGGTCGATCCAATTTAACTGTAATTGACCAAAACACGTTTTCCTTTGCCACGCTCACATACTAGCTTCAAAAATTATGAAATTTGAAACCTAGCAATAACTTTACATCCCGGATCCAACAAAAGTGGTTTCGTCGAATTCCGAGGTCATTTGCAAAATGGCCATTTTCACGGGCTATATAAATTCCATAGCGACCTTTCTGAAAATTCATTTGGCCATAACTTTTTCTTTCCGCTATGAAACTTCGATTTTTCAGATTCGTTAGAAAGGTATTCACTAACATGTTTAAATATTTTTGGTTTCACTCAAATCCGTTTTGTTTTGCACCCGGTACAGTCAGTCAAAGTTTGAATTCAAATTTTGAAACTACCGCGCCATTTCAGGCCTTGTTTATAATTAGAATTAATTATATTCGTTTTCAAACGTCGATTCAAACTCACTTTTCATTGCTATTATTTAAAATATTTATTTTAAATATTTAAAATCCACTATTTTAGCCAATTTAAAAATTTTAAACTGGTTCAGATTTTCCGGGTCGTTACAGTCGACATACATATGTGTCTATGTCGACATATAACTGCCATATTTCAAAAATTAATTCCCACAATAAGTTAGTTACAATAACCGTTTAAACTTTCCACTTTGAATTTTCTCCTTCATTCATTCATTTCTCTTCTGGAAAAACTCAAAAGTAAAATAAATCATGGCTTCTATTAGTTATAATGACCAAATTAACCCTGAATTGTCCGTTGGACCATCTGAAGGTCCATTTCAACACACTACTCACGCTCATGTGATAAAATTGGAGGAGAAAATGGAGTATGTTCTTCAAATGCTTACTGAGATTCCAGTTCTACAAATTAGAATGAATCAAGAGCAAGTAAAGCAAGGGAAAAATCATGAGAAACCTACAAAATTTGTAATACATAATCAAGCAAACCCGATCATCATCAAAGATGATAATCCAACCATGGAAGAGAAAGAAGAGGAAGAAGAGGAAGTGGAAGAGATGATAGAAGAGGAGGAACAAGAAGAGGAACAACAAGAGGGCATGTAAGAGGATGATCAAGTCGTATGTTTTGGTGAAGTTTAGTTCGATCGAGAAGAGAATATAATTGAACAAAACAAGGAATTTCGTCTCCATTCCCCCAATTGTCCAATCTATAAGTCCCCTACTGTAAATATTCACTAGAAGTTAGGTTTCATTTTCGTTTGTTCAATGTAAAACATATGTAGTGTTTTGTGTTTTCGTGAAACATTGTGATTTACTTTGATTTCTATTGTTTGAATTATAAAACACTGATTGAATTGTTTGCTTCTTACAATATTTGTTTCTCTTAGATTTAGAGATTAGAATATTGAAAGCACAAGAATATAATATAGGCCTAAATTAAGGGGAGTAATTTACTTTTGAGTATAATCATAGGATATATATAATAGATATAGGAATTAGGGGAGTATATTTAGAATTTCTTTTTGATAATGACAAAGGGGGAGAAATTATGAAATAAGGATTAGTTTAAGAGAAAGTATGTAGGAGTCATGAAGAGAGGGGGAGTACTAAAAGGATCAAAATGAACAGGTATGAATATTTTATAAATCAAGATTTTCATCATAAAAAAGGGGGGATTGTTGGAGAATGAAGTTCTGATGACAACGACATTATTTTAATTATCATTATCAATTGATTATAAAATATATATACTAACATCTCTATCTAGAATGTTGTATATGTAACGACCCAAGGTTTTTCGGCCCCGAAAATCGACATAAATACCTTACCGTATCTCATGTCGATTCCCCAAAACACCGAGAACACTGGAACGTTTATGGAAAGAAGTTAGAGGGTGAGATAAGAGAGAAAGAAATATTAGAATAGAAGAAGAAGAACACAACACAGAGCCTCACATCGCAGCGGAACAAAATAGAAATAAATCTTTACTGAGAGCTTTTGAAAAACACTAACAATATCAGAGTATATCAACACATCTGGACAGTTATAATAATTTTCCCTTATATACAACACAGCAGAATACACTAAATATGTCTGGACTTCCCAGCATGCCTTTCGTTGTGTCCAATAACCTGAACCTGCAAACCCGGGCTAACCCGAGCATTTACAAAACACCGGGTCAGTCTGGTGAACCAGAGTGAGATAAACTCGCACAATATTAAGGGTAAATCATCCAATCATGATTTTAAAGTTCAAAATCCTTTCAAAAGAAAAGGATAATCGTAAGACCAAATCCACACATAAACACAGACGGTTTTTACATTACGATAACCCAAAACAGTTTGAAACCAATATCTTTTCTGATATTACTATAATGTCTAAATACAAGTAAATAACAATCTAGTGGAACGCTTGCATCTCACGCTCCACATATATAGTATACAATCAAAACCACAGGCGCTTATTGGAGATTGGATTCCAACTCTGACAGGGTATGGGACCACCTGCCGATCGTGTATCTCTAGAGACGAATACACTGGGTTCAACAAGAACGTCTTGCAACCCGACCCTCACATGACCGACCACTCATTTCACTTGAGTGTATCAAATGTATATCACCGACGGTTGGGATCAGCAACCACCTCCCGAAAAGGGACAGCATCGAAAATATAGATTAAAGAAGCAAATGGAATTTCTCTAGATAGGTGATTATACACCCTAATGGGAGCGACCCACATAGCCATGTTGTCTGCCCGATTTTTGTCATTTTCCGATTGTGAGGCTTGAGGTCTGAATTTCCTTCTTCTGATAGCATACCACCATTCACTTTGAATGCCACATCGTCATATCCACCAGATATCACTAATTGACATTCCACAAAAATACCCTGGTCGGGAGCGACCAAACTGTGATATGTTTGAAGAAATCAACATACGTGACCGATTTGGAAATACTCTGTCAGACATTCATCCATACAAGTCATCCAGGAACAGGATGAACCGAAGGCACCCTCCTAGTGCATCCAATACAGGAATCACCCCATGGATCATTAGCGAGAAGTCCTTGCAATCCATAGATTTCAATCCTGACAGAATCACTGTTGAAATATCTCCGGCCGCTAAACCAGAGAAATTCAATCAGTAGTTCCTCCGCTCATGAAGATCAATGGTCTTCAATTTTTCCATCTTCAGTAATCTTCTTCCACGTATTCGATGGTCGGAATGGTTTTCGAATATAAATTCGATCCCGGTCTTTCTGTACCAACGATCGTATGGGTCAGGCTTTGATAGTCGGTGATTTAACTATCAAATAAATAATTGTGTGAGTAACATGAGTTTACCAGTTTAGTACTAACACTACATGGCCTCTTTAATTTAAAAACGATTAACAATATCTAATCTTAAACTCTTAAATATTTCCCTATTTCAAATATAACTTTAATTGACATAAGGTCATCACTTTCATATTTAATAAGATATTCAATAATCATATTCAATTCTTTATTCCGCTATCGTTTCAAAACCATTTACTATTTTATTTTTAATTAATCATATTTGAAAATGACTCATCCTATTTCAAGTGAAACAACATTATGAAATCTCCTTTATTTTATCACTTGAAAATAACCAACTATTTTTCTCTTAGTATAAATTATTCTCAAAACTTTACTTTTCAATTTCCTTTAATCTTGGAAATACCATTTTAACTTTCCCATTACACACTAATATCATCCTCATATATTCCCGAAGTCGTTCAAGTTGGGGTATTTATTTACCTCTCAGACCTTTATCAACAACGGTCTTATCTTTAGATAGAGATCAGTTGCATCAGATACACCTCATTTGGCTACTTTATTTATAATATATTTATAAAACTTCTTATCTTTGAAATCTTCCATCTCGAGTATAACCATAATACTTAATTCATTGATTAAGAAAATTATTTATAAAATATCACGTTTCTCTTTTACTTCTCTAAATGATACTTCTTACAACTTGGATTTTTGTTAGAATCCCATTACTTACCACATCCACCTTTTAGCCTTTCGCTTAAAGTCTTATTTCATAAATTTCACTTAATTCCCTTAAGTAACAGTTATTAACACTTTACACCTCATTTCTTTTTTTATAAATTCCGCTTATAAATCATGGTTTTATATAACCCATTTATTATCACTTTCCTCTTTACTTGATTCAAACATGAAACAACCATTAATTTAAGTCGTCGCATTTTCTTAAATTTCCTTTATGAAATCAATTATAAGCTCGATTAATAATTAATAAATATTTTTCCTTTTTACAAACTTTAATTCAAAATAATAGATTTAAAATCGATTTTCAGTTATAAAATAAATTTCATAACTTTAACTCGTCGATTTACTTGATGGTAGATCGATGTTTATAAAATGGTTAATTCATAGGCCATGTACTGCCAATCACTTAACCAATAATACCCATTGGTTTAAACCAAACCAACGGTGAATTTCAGGTCAATGTTCAATAGCCAAATCCACCATCTAATCAAAATAATTCAATTCAAATCTCATAACGGTCTATAACGACAATTCAATATCAACCACAACAATCAATCAAAACAATTCATCTATTAAAACACGTTTATTTTATAAACATGACCAATAAGGTAAGTTACCTTAATTGGGACCAATCGTTAAAAATAACGATTTGGGTTTCACTGAAATTAAACGACGTTTAATTTCATCAGTTCAACAATATATGAATATATATCTTCAACCAGTCAAAACACTAGCAACCATAACACAAAAAGAAAATAGAAACCCAACTTATAAAATGTAAGCGGGAATTACTAAGTGATTTTAACTCACCTTGAGTTTGATTTGTTGATAAATCAGCTCATTTCAGTCAAAATAAATTACGTTTAATTTAATTGAAAAATCCAGCTGCTGTCTGCCCTGCTCAGTTCTTATCCATCGCGTAGTACTCGTCTTCAAAGTTCCGATGTTTTTCGTTTCGTCGGAATCTGATTACGTGTGTACTCGGAATTAAAAATCGAAGTTTATATAAACATTTAAATTAACTAAACCTTTAAAATAAAATTGGGCCTTACCTTAAATTAGTTCAGCCCATCACGAAAATAACCGGCCCCTTTCCACTATACATAAACAAAACCCTCTGATCCTCCTTCACAATCCATCCAACCCTCAGCCGCCATCAAAAAGAACAGAAATGAAAACCCTATATCCATGAAAATCTTCTCCTCTTCCATCGCCAACATCCTCCGTTACCTCTCCAGTGAAAGTCGCACGCTCCTACACCTCAGTCCCTCTTCCGCCTTCCTACTCCAGACCGAGACTCCATCGTGACAGGGTTTGACCAATCCCTGAGCCCTCGGCCTTGAGTAATAGCCCACGAAAAATCAGATAAGTATTTTTGCTCAATTTCCGATTCCTGTATTATTTAAGTTTTGATTTTTTTTTCTTGTGGTTTGAATTCAGGTTTTCTCCTTTGCTGCTTGTGTTCAGAAATGGTGTGGTTATGTATTTATAGCCGGATTTGATCTAGATAAGAACGATATCACCATCAATTATAACGTCATAGGTTTTAGACTTCTCTGTGCTTAGATCCTAAGTGATTTCCCTATTCATTTCTGCCATGAGTAGTCGAACTGTTTGTGATTGATACTTGGTTTCGGTGTGATATTTTATCAGTGTATTGTGGAGATTTGCGGTTGGATTTTCCATGTGCAATCCTGCACAATCCGAACTGCCCCTATATGATTAGAAGCTATGAGTTGTTGGTTTACAATGTCTTGTTTGTTCGTATTTATTGCTTGAGTACAGCTATCAATTTGTTTAAATTTGATTTCAGATTTGAACTTGCCATGTGTCTGTATCTCTTATATGAGATTTTCTGACTATAGATATGTCATTTGTTTTGATTGTATAAAGATTTGGTGGTACTCTTTTTCTGTATCACTTACCTGTGCATTGATAATGCACATGTATTGCTTACTTGGTTATTCGGTACTGTGGATTCGATCCAGAATATATTCAGATTTAAATTTCTTTTATATGATCTGTGTACTGTTTTTTTAATTTAATTTTGCATTTTACTGTTTACATGTGGTATCTTTCTTCTTCAAATCTTTCACTTTACATATCAATATATATCTTTCCTAGCTATTCATAGCTGTTTCTTTTTTCCAGGTTGATTTACTAATGGTGGAATTGTTGAAATCGCGTGATGGACAGCAGAGAACTTTTGTGGAGAGGATAGGATTTTACAATCTTTTGATCTGTGTATGAATAGGGTAGAATAGCCTTAGGTTTGTACATGATATATTTAAATATCTGGCTCAATTTTGTATGTGGATTTAGGATAGGATTTTACACTTTATTATTAAATGTCACTAGGACTAGGGTGGCCATTGTTTCATGTTTTTTTAGATGGGTATGAAAATGTTAAGTTTTTAATCATAATTTGCTTACTGGAAAAGAAACACGTCTTTTTACTGATATCACAAACTGATGTTGATCATGATAGTAAGACATGTTAACTAGTTTGCAGTTGCTAGTGTGCTTACAGAACCATAACAAGATTATGACAAACCCAATGTAAACAAATTGACTCAGACTGAGAATAATATCTCAATAAAAATGGTTCTTTGGTATAAATTTTAAAGAACTAAAGTTAGATGGACAGTTTGATAAACCGTATGGGTCCATTATTTTGTTATCATTGAAATTTGGTTGACATTTGTTTAGACAAACAAATTCAGAATTTGGCAATGCGTGCATACTCCTGTTAAAATCAGCGTGTAACATAGCATGATTCTCACCATAAATTTTTGCAAGTTAATTATCATAAAACATATTTTATGATAGTCAAATTAGTACCCGCACTATGTGCTGGGATATTGAAGATAACAGGAACAAATGAAACAAAGAACAGAGAAGATAGAAAGGGAATAGTAACAGGAGAAAGGACATAGATGGATTCAATGTTTTATTGGGCTGGTACAATTCGATTCAGACACATTGGTTTGAAGGAATTAACATGGACTAGCTTATTGATTAGTGTAAGGACTGGAAGATGAGGAGTATACATGATGTTTGATACTGGAAATGTGGCATACACTGCTACAAAACTGAACGACACGCTTATATATAGATTGATATATATATATATATATATATATATATATAAATTATAATGTTCAATCTTCGTTTTATAAACGGAAAATATATTTTAAATTCATAAATATTCTAAATAAATATTTAATAAAATAAAATAAAATAAATATTTGACCACCAAAAATGCGGGACATTACATTCTTCCCCCCTTAAAATAATTTCGTCCTCGAAATTGCTAAGGTAAGAAAAATGTTGCAAATCCCATTAACTTTTTAAAAAATATATTTAAATAACACTTCATTTATCTACTAGTGTAACTATATGGATTTTCAAAATCAAATTGGTGCTACCAATTCCTTTGTAAATACATAGCTGAATCATTTAGTTTCAACTTATATACAGTTTCATTTCAATTACATTATACGGAAATTCATTTTCTGGGTTTTCGGTTTTTTTAATTCTTTATTAATCCATGGATGAAATATATTCAACCAATCTAACAAGCAGACAACAATCAATCAACAACCAGGACACAACAAACTCAATCAAATCAACTAAATTCACATTCAATATTAGTATTTAATTTAATTCAACATATTTGAACACCGATCGATTTATATTCGATTGATTTCTATTTAATTATTATTCATTAAATTTCCAAATTCCAATCAACTTTATTTAATTTCAACATTATTCCTTAATTTATTTTCAATGTCATTATTAATGATTTAATTTGATCTCACTTAACACAGTTAAGTTTCAATTCAAAATTTTAACCAAATTTTGAATTCCATTCAAATCAGTCAACGCACCATATCTAAATAATTTGAGAAAATTATTTCCTTTCAATACAAAAATAAATTTCGGGTAAAATTATTTCATTTACCCCCTTTACAAAACAATATTGTGTTCCTTTACCAGTTCAGTGCTTTTTAACACTTGAACCGATCCATGAACACAATACAAAACATTCGTATATAAAATTTACAAGTACGCTCTCATATATATATATACACACACTCAAACTCAATCTAGGGTGTTACTAACCCCATCTCTATCGAGTTACGCCACAGAGACAAGGTTATTACTAAACCAATAGCTCTGATACCACTGTAACGACCCAGGGTTTTTGGGCCCCGAAAATCGACATAAATACCTTACCGTATCTCATGTCGATTCCCTAAAACACCGAGAACACTGGAATGTTTATGGAAAGAAGTTAGAGGGTGAGATAAGAGAGAAAGAAATATTAGAATAGAAGAAGAAGAAGAACACAACACAGAGTCTCACATCGCAGCGGAACAAAATAGAAAAAAATCATTACTGGGAGCTTTTGAAAAACACTTACAATATCAGAGTATATCAACACATCTGGACAGTTATAATAATCTGCCCTTATATACAACACAGCGGAATAGACTAAATATGTCTGGACTTCCCCAGCATGCCTTTCGTTGTGTCCAATAACCTGAACTTGCAAACCCGGGCTAACCCGAGCATTTACAAAACATCGGGTCAGTCTGGTGAACCAGAGTGAGATAAACTCGCACAGTATTAAGGGTAAATCATCCAATCATGATTTTAAAGTTCAAAATCCTTTCAAAAGAAAAGGATAATCGTAAGACCAAATCCACACATAAACACGGATGGTTTTTACCTTACGATAACCCAAAACAGTTTGAAACCAATATCTTTTCTGATATTACAATAATGTCTAAATACAAGTAAATAACAATCTAGTGGAATGCTTGCATCTCACGCTCCACATATATAGTATACAATCAAAACCGCAGGCGCTTATTGGAGATTGGATTCCAACTCTGACAAGGTATGGGACCACCTACCGATAGAGTATCTCTAGAGACGAATACACTGGGTTCAACAAGAATGTCTTGCAACCCAGCCCTCACATGACCGACCACTCATTTCACTTGAGTGTATCGATTGTATATCACCGACGGTTGGGATCAGCAACCACCTCCCAAAAAGGGACAGCGTCGAAAATATAGATTAAAGAAGCAAATGGAATTTCTCTAGATAGGTGATTATACACCCTAATGGGAGCGACCCACATAGCCATGCTGCCTGCCCGATTTTTGTCATTTCCCGGTTGTGAGGCTTGAGGTCTGAATTTCCTTCTTCAGATAGCACACCACCATTCACTTTGAATGCCACATCGTCATATCCGCCAGATATCTCTAATTGACATTCCACAAAAATACCCTGGTCGGGAGCGACCCAACTGTGATACGTTTGAAGAAATCAACGTACGTGACCTCTTTGGAAATACTCTGTCAGACATTCGTCCATACAAGTCATCCAGGAACAGGATGAAACGAAGGCACCCTCCTACTGCATCCAATACAGGAATCACCCCATGGATCAGTAGCGAGAAGTCCTTGCAATCCATAGATTTCAATCCCGACAGAATCACTGTTGAAATATCTCCGGCCGCTAAACCAGAGAAATTCAATCAGTAGTTCCTCCGCTCATGAAGATCAACGACCTTCAATTTTTCCATCTTCAGTAATCTTCTTCCAAGTATTCGATGGTCGGAATGGTTTTCGAATATAAATTTGATCCCGGTCTTTCCGTACCAACGATCGTATGGGTCAGGCTTTAATAGTTGGTGATTTAACTACCAAATAAATAGTTGTGTGAGTAACATGAGTTTACCAGTTTAGTACTAACACTACATGGCCTCTTTAATTTAGAAACGATTAACGATAGCTAATCTTAAACTCTTAAATATTTCCCCATTTCAAATATATCTTTAATTGACGTAAGGTCATCACTTTCATATTTAAGAAGATATTCAATAATAATATTCAATTCTTTATTCGGCTATCGTTTCAACACCATTTACTATTTTATTTTTAATTAACCATATTGGAAAACGACTCATCCTATTTCAAGTGAAACAACATTATGAAATCTCCTTTATTTTATCACTTGAAAATAAGCAACTATTTTTCTCTTAGTATAAATTATTCTCAAAACTTTACTTTTCAATTTCCTTTTACCCAGGAATTTTCGGCCCTGAAAAACGACATAAATACCTTTACCGTAACTCATGCTGACCTTCCAACACCGAAAACACTGGACGTTATTAGAAAGAAATAGACGGTTGTAACACCCCACCTCCGCTAGGGTAACTCGCAAAGGGAATGCACTAGCTTTGGTGGAGCATTGTCTAGGTAAACATACACAGAAATATTACAAGACAGAACATATAAAACAGCGGAAGAAGAACCAAATTTTATTTCTTTAAAAATCTAGAAAGGTCTGAAACCTTTTACATCAGAATGCTATTAAAAATCCATTACATCGAAATCTGTCTTGCAATTGTAAAGAAGCATAAGACCATAGTTATAAATCATTCCCCAATAAAGCAGCAAAGCAAGCCATAGCCAAGAGCAATCCAAGCCTTCATGAAATAGCCTTGGAGCTTGGTAAGATTCGAACTAAGCTATGTTCCCACCCTATGAATATGGGGGGGGAAACGGAAGAAAAAGAGGCGAAACAAACTTAGTCAATCATAAAGACTGAGTAAGTCCTAGTGACTTTCAGCTTAAAAACAGGTAAAGATAACATGGCATGAATAAATTGAAAGTAAACATAAGCATGGTGACAAGATAAGCAACAGGCACGATAACTAAGAATAACATCATTGGATTTCTATCATGTATAACATTGCAAGGTTCCCGTTCAGGATGAACTAAGTTTAGTTTCACACGATTTCTATCAAGCATCGCAAGATTTCTCTGCTTCACCATTAAAACGATATCTATTTGCTCTGATTTCCTAAATTCTCTGCACCAACTGTACTAGTATCCCAACCCGTATCATCCTTTCCATGTATATGTACAGTCCCTTGCCGCGTATCGTACGGGTTTCATCACGTATTTCTATACTACTTCAACGTAGTGCCACCATTCTTGAAATCGTTTGGACTGCCACCCTTGTTCTGTCTAGGTTTCCTTATCATGAACTATCGCGTGTTCAACTAGGATTTATGCCACCTAGGGCCACTAGGGATTATGCTACCTATTGAACGTTTTCTAGATTCGATTAGGATTTATGCCACCTAGGACCACTAGGGATTATGCTACGTAACGAATTCCACGTAACGATCTATTAATCGATCGGCTCGCAACAAGGCCTAGCTCGTTCATGTGTCTATGTCATACGACCCTATCCAGAAATGTAGTTACATGTGCTAGGTCCACCATAGGGTGTATCAAGTCCTATGGTGCCAACCACCAACATGAATCAAGCACGCACAGTGTAAATCTGCGGGTGCCCAATGCCTGCTTTTTCAACTCCGGACTAGGTGCACGACCATAGCCCGCCTGAACCTACAATGGTGCACCTACTCAGCCGTCGTTCTGGTCGCTTACAATCAGCCCAGTAATCGTGCCCCACCCTGCCTAGTTCCAGGGTACCATGATACATCTAGTGGGTTACTGCTGAAACGGACCGCGTAACTAGGGTTTCGTCTAGTAGGTTAAGTTTTGTCATTTAAATTCGAGACTTAACCCCATCGGTCTAGCATGTCAATTTGGTTAAGTGTTGTCATTCAAGTTCGTGACTTAACCCGTCTACGTGTCATGTCAAATTGGCTAAGTGTTGTCGTTTAAGTTTATGACTTAGCCCTACGAATCATGTGTCAAGTTGGTTAAGTATATTCAAGCTGTTCACGACTTAACCCTATCTAATCATCGTGTTAAATTGGTTAAGTATATTCAAGCGGTTCAGGACTTAACCCTATCAAGTCATTGTGTCAAATTGGTTAAGTATATTCAAGTGGTTCAAGACTTAACCCTATCAAATCATCGTGTTAAATTGGTTAAGTATATTCAAGCGGTTCAGGAGTTAACTCTATCAAGTCATCGTGCCAAATTGGTTAAGTATATTCAAGCGGTTCATGACTTAACCCTATCAAATCATCGTGTTAAATTGGTTAAGTATATTCAAGCGGTTCAGGACTTAACCCTATCAAGTCATCGTGTCAAATTGGTTAAGTATATTCAAGCGGTTCATGACTTAACCCTATTAAATCATCGTGTTAAATTGGTTAAGTATATTCAAGAGGTCCATGATTAACCCTATCATGTGTCATTAATTCATTAATGCACTTCAACCTCTCACATTAGACTAACTGTTGTGGTTACTGGATTTGCAGGGCAGTTCCGGGCAGATTTACACCACAACATAGTCTAACCTCGGGTTTTACGTGCGATATGACCAACTACCCACATTTGATCCTATTGTTTGCAGCCACTGTATTTGCCGGGCGGTTCCGGGCAGATTTACATTGCAAATTCAACCCAACCTCGAGTTGGCCATTTTCAAGTTTTTCTAGTTGTCATGCCCACATTCAAGTTTTCATGTCAAAATTCATGTCGAGTTTTCATGTCATGTTTCATGTCAAATCGTGTCAAGTTTTCAAGGCAAGTTTCATATCAAGTCGATGTCAGGTTCGTGTCCATATCCAGGTTCAAGTTATAACAGCGTTCATGTTTCAAGTTTTGCCTATTATCGAGTTCATAATTCATGTTCATAACCAATTCATGTTTTTGCCTATTCTATCCAAATCGTATTCCCATCGCACGTGAACGTGAATCATTCTATACTACAAACAAATCCAAATCTCGAAATAGAGGGAATAGCATCAAAACTATGATAGGCAAAAGAGACGAGCATAAAGCGATAAAAAGGGGGTTACAAGACTATCATGACATAACTTGAGATAATTGGTTACCACATCACTGGCATATAGGATTCCAAATCTAGCAAGATAAGGCGATGGTCATGATAAACACCGACATAAAAGAATAGGCGTGCAAAAGCAAGCCAAATACAAGAATAATGGATCCAGTGGTTTTGGTGTACATAATTGCGAATAAACTAAGCAAGTCACACCCTAGGTATATGATTCAACAAAATGTCAATTCGGTGCACAACATGGTTTTCAACTATGGTGTCATGGGCATGAACAATCAACTATAATAGTCTTATGCAATTAACCCCAACAGTCATAGGTACAAATCTCATAGCTATGAATCATAAGCGACTCATCACAATGATCATGGATAATTATCACAAATAGTTCTAGGAAAATAGTCATGGACAATTAACAGTAATAGTTTCAAAGTCATGGTCATAGATAATGGTCTTATGTTCATAATCATAGGTAACAGTCTTACGTTCACCGTCATAGACATAGGCATAGTCTTATTAGTCATAGGCGGTCTTATGTTCTCAGTCATAGTCCTTGTCCATTAACAATACATTCAACGTCATAGGCATGTTAAGGTTATAGACACGAGAGAATTTTATTTACAACATGAATAGGTCTGAAAGTCAAGATCCAAGACGAACAAGAATAGATAAGAATCAATCACCATACATAGATCCAATTCCAATTTACAACATGGATATTAAGTTTACAGCTTTTATCTAAAAGTAACTTGAAATTAAAGTGCGTGGATCGAGAATTAGAAAGCAAAATTTGACTGTTGAATCTCTATTTGATCGATCGTGTTCTAATTGAAATCCCCCCAATTTGCAAATCCCTAAGCGTAGTCTTGATGGAGAAGGAGCAGTCCTTTTTCTTCCTTCTTATCTTTTTATTTTGATTATCTTAGAAGAAGCATAAGGGTAGAAAGAAATGGTGTGGAGAAAATGAGACTAGGGGGGCTGTTTATATAGGGTTGGGCAGACGAATCTGGTCAGAAAACGAGTCTAAATACGTCAGGATGCATCTGGTTCAGAAAAGTGGTTCGGGAGGCAGGTCGACCCCCAGGTCGACATTGTGGTCGACCTGGTCCCTGGGAGGTCGACACTATGGTCGACCCCCAGGTCGACCTGGTCCCTGGGCGGGAATTTTCCCGCCCAGCCTGTTCCGGGGTTTGAATTTGATTTTCGAATTCGAATTTCGAGCTGTTTTTGATTCTGAAAATTCCTGAAACTTCGGAGGGTCATATCTCCCTCATACGGACTCCGATTTTCGAAAACTCGGACTCAATTTCATGTATAATTTTGAGACGAACGCAATGGCATAACCCGTTTCCCCTGATTCTGATTTTAGTATTTAATTCTGCCTTGATTTCTTGTTTTAACATGTTAAAAAAATACGGGTTGTTACATTCTCCCCTCCTTAAAGGATTTCGTCCCTGAAATCTTCAAGTTAAGAAGAATGTGTCCTACCATCCAATCATCCATCTACTCAATCATCAATCACAGGCATCCATTGTCCTTAAGAGATTTCTAATGCTGTATGAACATATGCAGAAAGTGTGTGTATTGTTCCTTATCTAATGCAAATGATCAGGCCAGATTGATCTTCTTAATGCAAAATATGTTTAGTGCAATGAGTCCAACATGTATGCAAATAGTCCTAGTGTAACACCCCGTGTATTCTATAACTGTGGAATTAACAAATTAAAGTATAATTAATTTGAAATTAAAGAACTAAGGGAAACGGGATACGCCATTGCGTTCGTCTCGGAAAAATACGCGAAATAGAGTCTGAGTTTTCGAAAAACGGAGTCCGTATGAAGAAGATATAGCCTCCGGAAGTTTCTGAATCAAGTTTAAAATTAAAAATCGGGCCCAATTGGCCAGGGCGGGAAAAGTCCCGCCTAAGACACCCAGGTCGACTGGGCTGTCGACCTGGTCTAGCCAGGTCGACAGGGCTGTCGACAGGGCTGTCGACCTGGTCCAGAGCCAGGTCGAACCCAGCCCAACCTGGCTGGCCTATTCTATGTTGGTCGATTCTCAGAAGTCTGCTTTGTCATTAGGGCTAGGTGGCAGGCTCTAATTGGTCTCTCTTTCGAATGAATGGCTATGATCAATCCAAGCAACATCGATGGTCCTAATCAGTTCATAACCCCTATAAAAATGACCCTAGACTCTACCTAGGTTTCTTACACAATTCTCTAGCCTCCATTGCTCTCTTCTTCTAATAAAAAAATAAAAATGGCGTCGCTGCTCTGCTGGAATTAAAACTAGAAGATAATCAACATCAGCCTAAGCAACTCAATTCAAACTAGAGATTAAAGTTTCTGCAAAGATTCTACAACAAGTTAAAGTTCTTTCTTTAATCCAATCAAGGCAAGTACAGTTATTTTCTGCTATAGACGTTAATTATAATTTTGATATGTTTTTAATTCTGAATCTGAGGTTGTATATATATATTCTCTTCTGTCAGATTTGTTTTTCTGTGACTATTCTGTATCCCTTTTCTTCTTTTCTGTTTTTATAGCCAGGCTACCACGAGCCTGTGCCTAATCTCATAAGAGATGAACGTATGAACGCAAATTTTGGGATAAATAATGAATGATGCGAAATTTGACAAGACTAAATTGAATGTATGACTTTAGGTCTGAGGCATAAAATATATTGGACATATGCATAAATCTGACTATGAACATATAATTTATGCATGTTGTATGCATAGTTATGTTGTAATTTAGAACTGTAATTAATGAGCATATGTTGTAAACTAGATTTGGATCTATGCATATTCTATGATAAAAGAAAAGAGGAACCATTGTAAGATTACATATGATTTGAGACTTTGGACAAAATGCATATAAAAGTCAAGATCTGATTTTTAGAAGATATGATTTAAAGATTTATATTGTTGGGTATAGTTTGCATAATGATTCATGACTCAAAAAGAAGAAGATATGGAAACTTAGGTGTAAAGATTTACATTAATTAGGATATCTATTATTGTGATTACACCTAAATAGGGATTTTTGGATATATGGCATGCATTGAAATTAATGGTTATATTTGGTATAATTTATATGTGAATCTGCTGTAAGATGCTAGTTTAACAAAAATTGGAACATATGTTATATGGCAAATTATGTCCATATTCTGCGCTTATGCAAACATGGAGTATATGTTGTGAATCATGACAATTATGTAGGCATAGGAATTTAGGCCAATTTATGATTGGGCAAGGCATGTAAATAGAACTTTTAGGAATATTAAGTTTGCTAAATCTGCTAATTTGTCAAGTTGCCTAAACTACTAGTTTTGTTATATTGCCTAGACTGCTAATTAGATTGAAATGCCTAATCTGTTAAATTTGTCGGTTGAAATGCCTAACCTGTTATATGCCAAAATATGCTAAGTTGCTAAATCTGTTAAATCCGTTAAGTCATATAAAATCTGTTATCTGCTATGTTGATATAATCATCCGGTTATTGATATAATCTGAATTGGCATATATATTGGGCATGCGCATAAACGGTAAATTATTAATTAATTGGCCGCAAAGATAAGCATGGCTAACTCGAGGTTAGAATGAGTTTGCGGCGTAAATCTGCCCGGAACCGCCCGGCACATCCAGTGGCTGCAAACAATAGGTTCTAATGTGAGAAGTTAGTCATAACATGCGTAAGACACGAGGTTAGGTCTGGCTTGTGGCAGAAGTCTGCCCGGAACCGCCCGGCATATCCAGCGGCCACAAGCTACCGACCTAATGTGAGAGGTCTGTGCATTAATAATTAATTAATGCAAAATCTAAGATAAGAATGACGTCTAAAACGTATTGGGGAAAAATAGGGTTAAACCAAAGGGATTAATAGATGTAGTAAAACCCGTCCATGAATCTGTAGGCCCAATACAAAGTTAGACAAATCTGAAAAATCTGTACATCTGACCTGTTAGTCTGAAAACTTGTTAACTTAATTTGTGAATTAGTAAATCTGAATTCTGTATGTCTGAACTTGTAAATCTGAAATCTGTTAGTCTGGTGGCACAAGGTTAGGAGGGGAATTACTTGTGTCATCTGTTGTTTGGGACCCATATTAGTCAGTAACCCTTTCTGGTATCAAAACTTTGACCCAACAGTAGGTAGGGTCCGGGCACGCTTACTGAACTAATTATAAGTGGTTCATTCTGATAATGGCGAGGGGTGTTGATGGTGCGTTCCAACCGGGTCATGTGCGTGCATGGATCCCGGTCTGCCTCTGAGGATGTAAGACGCCGTGACATCTGTAAATAGGTCTGTGCCAATTGGTTGTCACTTTAGGGAGTGATACACCCTACTGTGGGGCCGACACAGGATATTTATGTATTAGGGAGCCGATCGCTTGGGGTAGGGTTTTAGGGTACGCTTAGTTCTGTCTGTTTCTGTTGGTACCGTCTGTTTCTGTTGGGTGGTAACACCTGTCTGTTTCTGTGTGGTACCGTCTGTTCGGGTGGTAAAGGCCCATTACTAGTGTACACCTAATTCCACATTCTGTTTCCGTAGAGATAAATCTGTTTCTGCTTCTGTTTGTTTCTGATCGGGTAGTAAAGGCCCATTATTAGCATTCTGTTTCTGTTAAAGTATTCTGTACCCGTTCCTGCTTCAATTTAGACATTAGGGAGACACCTAATTCTGCTATACTAGTAGTAGTGCAGAGAAGTGTAAAACAATAGTTTATATCATTCTGTTTTTCTGTTACATCTGCTACACCTGTTATAGTTATCTCACATCCAGTTTTATGTTCATATCATATTATTATTATCTGTTCGTATGCTGAAAGTCACTGGACTTGCCAGACTTTTTGTCTGACCCTTGTTGTTTCGCCTCCTTTCTTCCGTTTCCCCCCCCCAGGTTATCCAAGGAGGGAAATACTTTAGCTTGATCCGGATTTCTCTTTGCTTGAAGTGCTTAAAGTATGGCTTGGCTCTGTATAGCTTCCGTTCCATGGGGATTATGATTTTAAACTATGCATTTTGAAGGCTTTTGTACAAGACTGATATTTTGTACTTGAATTCTGAAATTGAAAGGATGTAACCATATTAATTTCTGTTTCCGCTGTAATAAAGTCAAAAATTTTCAAGTATTGTTTTATCTGTCTTGTAAGTTTCTGTCCTGTTTACTAAAATGCTCCACCAAAGTTAAGGCATTCCCTTTGTGAGTGACCTTAACGGAGGTGGGGTGTTACACTTGGTATCAGAGCTGAAGGTTACCAGATTGGGTAAAGTTTTTGAAAACTGTTTTCAAAAAGGTTTTGAAAGGAAGTATTTTCAAAAATAAAAGCTTATTTTGAAAAACATGATCCCCAAGAGCCATATATCTTTCTTTCAGTCCTTTTTGTATTGAACCTTTCCTTTTTCGTTTCAGCATGTCTGAAGCATCTGAGATACCAGAGGGTGTCCATGTACCCGGTTGGTTTCGTCAATATCTTGAGGCTAGGACCGCCGCTGCAGGTCCAGCAAATGATCCCCCTCCCCCACCCCCTCCTCGTGCAATTGCTTTCTCAAAGATCTGTAGAGATTTTAGGGCCATGGGTGGAAAGGATTTCAAAGGAATTGAATCATTCGTAGAAGCGAGGAATTGGCTCAAAGAAACTGAGGATCTATTCGTTATCTTCGAGGTGGACGATAGGCAGAAGGTACAGTTGGCGGTATGGTTGCTCAAAGACGAAGCTTCCTACTGGTGGGAAGTCACTAACGCCGAGAGGCCGGTCGAGACATGGATGGATTTCAGAACAAGGTTTGAGACAAAATTCCTCTCGCAAGCTGAACGAAGTTTACAACTGGAAAAGTTCTTATCTCTTAAGCAAGGAAGTATGACGGTCAAGGAATACGTCAACCAGTTCAACCAACTAGCTAGGTTCGGATTGGATTTAGTCAACACTCAGCATAAAAAGGCTCTCCGCTTTGTTAAAGGATTGAACGAGCCACTGCACAGCTTAGCCATGACCCACGTACCTATGGGGGCGACTTACGAGAAATTGGTGGACATGGCACTACTGCACGAGGAAGACAAGGGCCCGAAAGAGACAAAGAAGGAAGAACCACCGAATAAGAAAGCGGGGCCCAAAAAGGAAACACAAAGGAAGGAGGAGAAGACTGAAGATAAGAAGGGGAAAAAGTGCTTTACTTGTGGGAGCTCAACTCATCTGAACAAGGATTGCAGAAAAAGGAAGGGCACTTGCTTCAACTGTGGGGAGATGGGACACTTCACTAGGGACTGCCCGAAGAGACGAGGACAAGGAGGGCAGGCGAACACTCTTGAGGCTAGTGGCTAGGATAGAAATAGGAAAATTTCTATAGTAGGTTTAATTTCTTTATCTGATTGTGACTTTTTCTGATTTTGGTATTTTGATTTTGTAATCGATACTCTGCACTTTAATGCTAGTATTATTTCTGAATTCCGCTATAGACTCAGACCCATAAGGGTTATGGATCATCTGTTTGAGACTGGGGTTTGAGGGATATCTGTGTTAGGCGTCAAGTATGACGCATACATTCTGAGTTTTCGTAGGATGTCAATTTGATATTGGTTTCGGTCTTTGGGGCCGGTACCTAGGACCCATGTCTAATGGGAACCAAATTTTCGTTCTATCTGTACTCGCTTCCATCATTCGACTGTATCCTATCGATCGAATATTTGAACTTTAGGTAGAAACTAATGGGTGTAAACATGTGTTTGAGACATGTTATGTTTGATGGTTGCAAGTGGATGCAAGTGGTTGCTAGTGGTTGCCCGTGGATGCATATACACACACTAGGCACTAGATCGGCTCGAAAACACTCTCATACTGCATATGGATGTGTGAGCATTTTCAATTTTTGTGGATGCAAATTGATTGACTCAGCACATGGATGTTGCATATGACTGAATGGTTGTGCACTCATATAGAAATGATATGTATCGAGTAGGAAAATTGCATACATGTTGGACTCATGGCACTGGCATAATTCGCATTAAGGAGGTCAACTGAATCAGTGGACCGCCTGATCCTTGCATTAGATAAGGAACATATACACACACTTTTGCATATGTTCATACAACATTAGAAATCCCAAAGGACAATGGATGCTTGTGGATGATGGTTGAGTAGATGGGTGATTGGATGGTAGGACACACTCTTCTTAACTTGAAGATTTCGGGGACGAAATCCTTTTAAGTGGGGGAGAATGTAACACCCCGTGTATTCTATAACTGTGGAATTAACAAATTAAAGTATAATTAATTTGAAATCAAAGAACTAAGGGAAACGGGATACGCCATTGCGTTCGTCTCGGAAAAATACGCGAAATAGAGTCCGAGTTTTCGAAAAACGGAGTCCGTATGAAGAAGATATAGCCTCCGGAAGTTTCTGAATCAAGTTTAAAATTAAAAATCGGGCCCAATTGGCCAGGGCGGGAAAAGTCCCGCCTAAGACACCCAGGTCGACTGGGCTGTCGACCTGGTCTAGCCAGGTCGACAGGGCTGTCGACCTGGTCCAGAGCCAGGTCGAACCCAGCCCAACCTGGCTGGCCTATTCTATGTTGGTCGATTCTCAGAAGTCTGCTTTGTCATTAGGGCTAGTTGCAGGCTCTAATTGGTCTCTCTTTCGAATGAATGGCTATGATCAATCCAAGCAACATCGATGGTCCTAATCAGTTCATAACCCCTATAAAAATGACCCTAGACTCTACCTAGGTTTCTTACACAATTCTCTAGCCTCCATTGCTCTCTTCTTCTAATAAAAAAATAAAAATGGCGTCGCTGCTCTGCTGGAATTAAAACTAGAAGATAATCAACATCAGCCTAAGCAACTCAATTCAAACTAGAGATTAAAGTTTCTACAAAGATTCTACAACAAGTTAAAGTTCTTTCTTTAATCCAATCAAGGCAAGTACAGTTATTTTCCGCTATAGACGTTAATTATAATTTTGATATGTTTTTAATTCTGAATCTGAGGTTGTATATATATATTCTCTTCTGTCAGATTTGTTTTTCTGTGACTATTCTGTATCCCTTTTCTTCTTTTCTGTTTTTATAGCCAGGCTACCACGAGCCTGTGCCTAATCTCATAAGAGATGAACGTATGAACGCAAATTTTGGGATAAATAATGAATGATGCGAAATTTGACAAGACTAAATTGAATGTATGACTTTAGGTCTGAGGCATAAAATATATTGGACATATGCATAAATCTGACTATGAACATATAATTTATGCATGTTGTATGCATAGTTATGTTGTAATTTAGAACTGTAATTAATGAGCATATGTTGTAAACTAGATTTGGATCTATGCATATTCTATGATAAAAGAAAAGAGGAACCATTGTAAGATTACATATGATTTGAGACTTTGGACAAAATGCATATAAAAGTCAAGATCTGATTTTTAGAAGATATGATTTAAAGATTTATATTGTTGGGTATAGTTTGCATAATGATTCATGACTCAAAAAGAAGAAGATATGGAAACTTAGGTGTAAAGATTTACATTAATTAGGATATCTATTATTGTGATTACACCTAAATAGGGATTTTTGGATATATGGCATGCATTGAAATTAATGGTTATATTTGGTATAATTTATATGTGAATCTGCTGTAAGATGCTAGTTTAACAAAAATTGGAACATATGTTATATGGCAAATTATGTCCATATTCTGCGCTTATGCAAACATGGAGTATATGTTGTGAATCATGACAATTATGTAGGCATAGGAATTTAGGCCAATTTATGATTGGGCAAGGCATGTAAATAGAACTTTTAGGAATATTAAGTTTGCTAAATCTGCTAATTTGTCAAGTTGCCTAAACTACTAGTTTTGTTATATTGCCTAGACTGCTAATTAGATTGAAATGCCTAATCTGTTAAATTTGTCGGTTGAAATGCCTAACCTGTTATATGCCAAAATCTGCTAAGTTGCTAAATCTGTTAAATCCGTTAAGTCATATAAAATCTGTTATCTGCTATGTTGATATAATCATCCGGTTATTGATATAATCTGAATTGGCATATATATTGGGCATGCGCATAAACGGTAAATTATTAATTAATTGGCCGCAAAGATAAGCATGACTAACTCGAGGTTAGAATGAGTTTGCGGCGTAAATCTGCCCGGAACCGCCCGGCACATCCAGTGGCCGCAAACAATAGGTTCTAATGTGAGAAGTTAGTCATAACATGCGTAAGACACGAGGTTAGGTCTGGCTTGTGGCAGAAGTCTGCCCGGAACCGCCCGGCATATCCAGCGGCCACAAGCTACCGACCTAATGTGAGAGGTCTGTGCATTAATAATTAATTAATGCAAAATCTAAGATAAGAATGACGTCTAAAACGTATTGGGGAAAAATAGGGTTAAACCAAAGGGATTAATAGATGTAGTAAAACCCGTCCATGAATCTGTAGGCCCAATACAAAGTTAGACAAATCTGAAAAATCTGTACATCTGACCTGTTAGTCTGAAAACTTGTTAACTTAATTTGTGAATTAGTAAATCTGAATTCTGTATGTCTGAACTTGTAAATCTGAAATCTGTTAGTCTGGGGGCACAAGGTTAGGAGGGGAATTACTTGTGTCATCTGTTGTTTGGGACCCATATTAGTCAGTAACCCTTTCTGGTATCAAAACTTTGACCCAACAGTAGGTAGGGTCCGGGCACGCTTACTGAACTAATTATAAGTGGTTCATTCTGATAATGGCGAGGGGTGTTGATGGTGCGTTCCAACCGTGTCATGTGCGTGCATGGATCCCGGTCTGCCTCTGAGGATGTAAGACGCCGTGACATCTGTAAATAGGTCTGTGCCAATTGGTTGTCACTTTAGGGAGTGATACACCCTACTGTGGGGCCGACACAGGATATTTATGTATTAAGGAGCCGATCGCTTGGGGTAGGGTTTTAGGGTACGCTTAGTTCTGTCTGTTTCTGTTGGTACCGTCTGTTTCTGTTGGGTGGTAACACCTGTCTGTTTCTGTGTGGTACCGTCTGTTCGGGTGGTAAAGGCCCATTACTAGTGTACACCTAATTCCACATTCTGTTTCCGTAGAGATAAATCTGTTTCTGCTTCTGTCTGTTTCTGATCGGGTAGTAAAGGCCCATTATTAGCATTCTGTTTCTGTTAAAGTATTCTATACCCGTTCCTGCTTCAATTTAGACATTAGGGAGACACCTAATTCTGCTATACTAGTAGTAGTGCAGAGAAGTGTAAAACAATAGTTTATATCATTCTGTTTTTATGTTACATCTGCTACACCTGTTATAGTTATCTCACATCCAGTTTTATGTTCATATCATATTATTATTATCTGTTCATATGCTGAAAGTCACTGGACTTGCCAGACTTTTTGTCTGACCCTTGTTGTTTCGCCTCCTTTCTTCCGTTTCCCCCCCCAGGTTATCCAAGGAGGGAAATACTTTAGCTTGATCCGGATTTCTCTTTGCTTGAAGTGCTTAAAGTATGGCTTGGCTCTGTATAGCTTCCGTTCCATGGGGATTATGATTTAAAACTATGCATTTTGAAGGCTTTTGTACAAGACTGATATTTTGTACTTGAATTCTGAAATTGAAAGGATGTAACCATATTAATTTCTGTTTCCGCTGTAATAAAGTCAAAAATTTTCAAGTACTGTTTTATCTGTCTTGTAAGTTTCTGTCCTGTTTACTAAAATGCTCCACCAAAGTTAAGGCATTCCCTTTGTGAGTGACCTTAACGGAGGTGGGGTGTTACACCTAGTCATATAAACACTATATGTGTGCACAAACATTCATCCATATGCAACATCCACATGATAACATATTCAATTTCATCCATGTACAAGTATTAACACTCAAGCATATGCAATATGAAAATGTGTCTGAGCCGATCTAGTGCCTAATGTGTGTTATGCAACCATGAGCAACCACTAGCAGCCACTTGCAACCACTTGCAACCATCAATCATAACATGTCTCAAACACATGTTTACACCCAATTATTCCTATCTAAAGATATAGTCGAACCATAGAAGCAAGTAAAACTTTGTGCCCATTAGGCAATGTCAACCCAACGGACACCCTCAAGCCCCAACATGTATTAATAACAGATAAGTCATACTCCCCTATGGGGTTTGAAACAGAAATAGGATTGAGAATAGGACCGAGAGGTTATACATGAAAGATAGCATACAAGTAAGCTCTACAGGAAGAGAGGGATCAAGGATATACTCTTAAACAGAGATATGATGCGCGTATCTAGTCTTCAATCTTCTAAGTCGTATTTCCTTGAGCTTAACTCCATTGTGCTCTGACCGTCTTTTAACTTCACAATTTCATAGTTCTTTAATTCTTGTTTCCAAAATATGAGTTGGAGCTCATTCCACTGTCGCCTCTCGTTCCACTTTTGCTTATTCTCTTCTAGTATACTCGGCTCAAACATAACTGCGTACTCATGGTTTCATGCAAGCTCTCCAAAATTCACTAGTGAATCTCGGATCTCGTTTACTTATTATAAGGTATTCCACGTAGAAGAACTGTCTCTTGAAAACAAAGAAATGCCAACCATGTTGCCAAATGTACTTACTAAAGTGATTTTCTATGACTCATGCATAAGCGAAATGAACCATTTGCCTTAGTGGCGAACACTACTCGAGCGGATCGATAAATGTATCATAAATGGATCGATAAATGTATCAAGAGATTCTAGGTAACTAAACATGGCAGAACCTTATACTAGACTCCGAGGGCATTACCGGGGCAAGTCAAGAGTCTAACTACCCTCTTTTCATACTCGAGAATGGTATCATTTCTGGACAACCACTCCATCCCTAGAATCAACCCATAGCCCAAAAACATAAGATTTACTTCTAAACTCAACACTTAGCATAGACATCCTCAAATCCAAACAAGTCATGAATAAACGAGTCGATTCCCCAACAGGATTTGAGACAAAAATGGGATCCTTTACTACGCTAGTACTAAGGTGCAGAGACTCAACTATCGAAGCAGAATTAAAAGGATGCGATGTACCAAAGACAAAGTTCCCACGGTATGGTAGAAAAGAAAAGTTAAAATTTTAACAGAAACATTACCACCTTTCTTAGGTATGCTAGTAGTGAGAGCATACAATTGCCCTCTCAACAACCTTGTTCTTTGCCTTTGTCCTTGTCCTATGATACTTAACTACATGTCCCTTTTTACCCTACCAACGATGTTCTTTCTTATTATTCTTTTACTTTGACCTCTTCCCTTTCACCTTTTCCTCCTTCATGGATTACGCCTTATCAACAAGTTTCTCATCCTTAGGCTTCTGTTCTTTATCCTTGTTCTTACTATCCTTGCATAGCTTGTTGACAAGTTTCTCGAAAGCTACTTCCATCGCACGGAAACCCTACAAAGCTTGAAATAAGATTAGTCGCAAGTAAAACTACTGCGGTTACAGATGGAAGTTGGACACTACTTTGCCCTCCGACATGTGTCGCATGCTTACAAACTATGGTGAAAAAGAAAGAGAGAAGAGACTCAAGGAGAGAATCAAAAGATAGTGCATATGGCTTTGGGGAATGTGCCTTTCATAAAACAAAACTTTTCTTGAAAAATGCTTCTCTGTAAATGGTTATGAAAATAATTTCAAAAGGTTTTAAAAACTTTTGCCTAGTCTGGTAACCTTCTGCTCTGATACCAAATGTAACACCCCACCTCCGCTAGGGTCACTCGCAAAGGGAATGCACTAGCTTTGGTGGAGCATTATCTAGGTAAACATACACAGAAATATTACAAGACAGAACATATAAAACAGCGGAAGAAGAACCAAATTTTATTTCTTTAAAAATCTAGAAAGGTCTGAAACCTTTTACATCAGAATGTTATTAAAAATCCATTACATCAAAATCTGTTTTGCAATTGTAAAGAAGCATAGGACCATAATTATAAATCATTCCCCAATAAAGCAGCAAAGCAAGCCATAGCCAAGAGCAATCCAAGCCTTCATGAAATAGCCTTGGAGCTTGGTAAGATACGAACTAAGCTGCGTTCCCACCCTGTGAACCTGGGGGGGAAACGGAAGAAAAAGAGGCGAAACAAACTGGGTCAGTCATAAAGACTGAGTAAGTCCTAGTGACTTTCAGCATAAAAACAGGTAAAGATAACATGGCATGGATAAACTGAAAGTAAACATAAGCATGGTGACAAGATAAGCTACAGGCACGATAACTAAGAATAACATCATAGGATTTTTATCATGTATAACATTGCAAGGTTCTCGTTCAGGATGAACTAAGTATAGTTTCGCACGATTTCTATCAAGCATCGCAAGATTTCTCTGCTTCACCATTTAAACGATATCTATTTGCTCTGATTTCCTAAATTCTCTGCACCAACTGTACTAGTATCCCAACCCGTATCATCCTTTCCATGTATATGTACAGTCCCTTGTCGCGTATCGTATGGGTTTCATCACGTATTTCTATACTACTTCAACGTAGTGCCACCATTCTTGAAATCGTTTGGACTGCCACCCTTGTTCTGTCTAGGTTTCCTTATCATGAACTATCGCGTCTTCAACTAGGATTTATGCCACCTAGGGCCACTAGGGATTATGCTACCTATTGAACGTTTTCTAGACTCGATTAGGATTTATGCCACCTAGGACCACTAGGGATTATGCTACCTAACGAATTCCACGTAACGATCTATTAATCGATCGGCTCGCTACAAGTCCTAGCTCGTTCATGTGTCTGTGTCATACGGCCCTATCCAGAAATGTAGTTACCTGTGCTAGGTCCAACATAGGGTGTATCAAGTCCTATGGTGCCAACCACCGACACGAATCAAGCATGCACTGTGTAAATCTACGGGTGCCCAATGCCTGCTTTTTCAGCTCCGGACTAGGTGCACGACCATAGCCCGCCTGAACCTACAATGGCGCACCTACTCAGCCGTCGTTCTGGTCGCTTACAATCAGCCCAGTAATCGTGCCCCACCCTACCTAGTTCCAGGGTACCATGATACATCTAGTGGGTTACTGCTAAAACGGACCGCGTAACTAGGGTTTCCGTCTAGTAGGTTAAGTGTTGTCATTTAAATTCGAGACTTAACCCCATCGGTCTAGCATGTCAAGTTGGTTAAGTGTTGTCATTCAAGTTCGTGACTTAACCCGTCTACGCGTCATGTCAAATTGGCTAAGTGTTGTCGTTTAAGTTCATGACTTAGCCCTACGAATCATGTGTCAAGTTGGTTAAGTATATTCAAGCGGTTTACGACTTAACCCTATCAAATCATCGTGTTAAATTGGTTAAGTATATTCAAGCGGTTCAGGACTTAACCCTATCAAGTCATCGTGTCAAATTGGTTAAGTATATTCAAGCGGTTCATGACTTAACCCTATCAAATCATCGTGTTAAATTGGTTAAGTATATTCAAGCGGTTCAGGACTTAACCCTATCAAGTCATCGTGTCAAATTGGTTAAGTATATTCAAGCGGTTCATGACTTGACCCTATCAAATCATCATGTTAAATTGGTTAAGTATATTCAAGCGGTTCTGGACTTAACCCTATCAAGTCATCGTGTCAAATTGGTTAAGTATATTCAAGCGGTTCATGACTTAACCCTATCTAATCATCATGTTAAATTGGTTAAGTATATTCAAGAGGTCTTTGACTTAACCCTATCATGTGGCATTAATTCATTAATGCACTTCAACCTCTCACATTAGACTAACTGTTGTGGTTACTGGATTTGCCGGGCGGTTCCGGGCAGATTTACACCACAACATAGTCTAACCTCGGGTTTTACGTGCGATATGACCAACTACCCACATTGGATCCTATTGTTTGCAGCCACTGGATTTGCTGGGCGGTTCCGGGCAGATTTACAATGCAAACTCAACCCAACCTCGAGTTGGCCATTTTCAAGTTTTTCTAATTGTCATGCCCACATTCAAGTTTTCATGTCAAAATTCATGTCGAGTTTTCATGTCATGTTTCATGTCAAATCATGTCAAGTTTTCAAGGCAAGTTTCATATCAAGTCGATGTCAAGTTCGTGTCCATATCCAGGTTCAAGCTATAACAGCATTCATGTTTTAAGTTTTGCCTATTATCGAGTTCATAATTCATGTTCATAACCAATTCATGTTTTTGCCTATTCTATCCAAATCGTATTCCCATCGCACGTGAACGTGAATCGTTCTATACTACAAACAAATCCAAATCTCGAAATAGAGGGAATAACATCAAAACTATGATAGGCAAAAGAGACGAGCATAAAGCGATAAAAAGGGGGTTACAAGACTAGCATGACATAACTTGAGATAATTGGTTACCACATCACTGGCATATAGGATTCCAAATCTAGCAAGATAAGGCGATGGTCATGATAAACACCGACATAAAAGAATAGGCGTGCAAAAGCAAGCCAAATACAAGAATAATGGATCCATTGGTTTTGGTGTACATAATTGCGAATAAACTAAGCAAGTCACACCCTAGGTATATGATTCAACAAAATGTCAATTCGGTGCACAACATGGTTTTCAACTATGGTGTCATGGGCATGAACAATCAACTATAATAGTCTTATGCAATTAACCCCAACAGTCATAGGTGCAAATCTCATAGCTATGAATCATAAGCGACTCATCACAATGATCATGGATAATTATCACAAATAGTTCTAGGCAAATAGTCATGGACAATTAACAGTAATAGTTTCAAAGTCATGGTCATAGATAATGGTCTTATGTTCATAATCATAGGTAATAATCCTCATAGTCAAGAGTCATAGGTGATTAACCACAATTGTCCTTGTCATAGTCATAGGCAACAGTCTTACGTTCACCGTCATAGGCATAGGCATAGTCTTATTAGTCATAGGCGGTCTTATGTTCTCAGTCATAATCCTTGTCCATTAACAATACATTCAACGTCATAGGCATGTTAAGGTTATAGACACGAGAGAATTTGATTTACAACATTAATAGGTCCGAAAGTCAAGATCCAAGACGAACAAGAATATATAAGAATCAATCACCATACATAGATCCAATTCCAATTTACAACATGGATATTAAGTTTATAGGTTTTATCTAAAAGTAACTTGAACTTACAGTGCGTGGATCAAGAATTAGAAAGAAAAATTTGACTGTTGAATCTCTATTTGATCAATCGTGTTCGAATTGAAATCCCCCCAATTTGCAAATCCCTAAGCGTAGTCTTGATGGAGAAGGAGCGGTCCTTTTTCTTCCTTCTTATCTTTTTATTTTGATTATCTTAGAAGCAGCATAAGTGTTATATGCTTAAATCGATCAATGGGTTATCAATAAGCTTGTACGGGTCGGTTTGGTGCGTTTGAAGAAAGGGTCGGTCCTGAAGTTATTACATGGGGTCGGTCATCGTCTGGTCGTTCCTTTCTTTAAACTCTACTGGTCGTTCCCTTCCTCAAACACCTGGTCGCTCTGTCTTTGGATAAAAGCTACAGGGTCGGTTCTGCAGTGCCACAGGACTGGTCGTTTCTTCTCAACTCGTGGCTTGAGCCAAAAGGCTTGATAAATCATCTGGTCGCTCCAAATACAGAAGATCTTTGGTCGTTCCAGATGAAGAAGATCTCTGATCGCTCCAAATGCAAAGGGCAGCTGGTCGTCCTTCTCTGGAGACCGACCCCATGTTTGAGGGAACCAATTCCGATGTGTTCTCGATCCTGGTCGCACATTTCTGGAAGGTATTCTTTGGTCGGTCCGCTCCGCATTCTAGCCTCCTGGTCGTCCTTTCTTCTGGCGGAAGCTCCTGGTCGGCCAAAGCGCTAGAAACGACCTATGATGGCGTGACAGCTGGAAACAACTGGTGACAACTGGCAGTGGCATTTTCGTAAATACCGAAAATACCGACCAGACTCCTGAATACAAGATTTCAGCCATTTCTCCGCCTATAAATAGGACCCTACCTCCATCATTTTGGGGGGACTTTTCGGGAACTACAAGGAGGTGCTGCCTAATTGCTTTCGGGATTTCTCCAAGCATTCTTACATCTCTTCTCTGTCATCAATCATAAGTCTATGGAACATTGGAGCATGTGGAGCATAGCTTTCATGGTGGAACAAGCATAAGCATTTCACGCACTTCTTCATTTCTTCTTGATCATTCACCCAAAGATCTAAGGAGCTTTCATCCATGGTTTCCATGGAGGGATTGGCATAAAATACTTCGAGCTTTCATCCATTCTTTCAATCGGTTGTAAGGACAAATGCATGTCAAAGGAACTTTTATGAATGTATAAAGGAGCAAATGTTGTAAATCTCATGGTGATTAATGGAATGTTATCTTCAAAGTGGACGTAGACTCGAATAAGAGTCGAACCACTATAAAATTATTGTCTTCTTTCCTTATTTTGGTATTTTGATGCTTTTGAATGTTAGATATGGCCTCACATAACTCTAAAGGTTTTCTAACGCCCCGCCTCTGAAAAGGTGACGTGCTTTTTAAGCATCTCGCCTCTGATTAGGTAATGTGTTTAGAAATACCACCTTGGTTGTTATACCAATTTCCGGTATCAACAATTAGGCGCCCACCGTGGGGCCAGATCTACTTTCTGACATCAAGTATACCACAGAGATCTCAAGATCTTGAAGCTAAAAGCCTCAAAAGAAATCGTTCCAGCTTGCGATTTGGACCTTCCTTCTTTACATTCTCACAAGATTGAAAGCCTCGTGTTGGAGCTCTAAACCGCCTCCTTATCCGATATGATGACAAAGTCTAAAAGGTCTGCAAGCCAAGGTGCTGAAGAGACTAGCAAAGAAGCCGTACCACGTATTAGTCGCTTTAAAGGCAGTGGAAATTCCGTTGGTGGAGCGGGTGTCGCAAAGAATGAAGTAAACACCACCATTGCCAACATAAATCGGCGAGTGGAAGTTTACACTAAAGCTATGATGGAGGGACTTGACCCCTGCTTTAATTCTCGACTACACCTAACCCCTCTGGATGTCAATGTCAACATGGAAGATGACAATGAAAGTTCGAATGATGAAGATGAAGCTAACGTAGAAGGCTTGAAGTCAAAAGCTGAGAGTCATTCCGAGATGAAAACTCGAGAGATTACCAACCTTGGTACGGAGGCACCTCCTCGCCGAGAAGAGCAACATGACGTTGAGGAACATACTTCGGATGTGACAGACCAAATCCTAAAGAAGAATCAAGTGGGTAAGGTTCCAAAATATGTTGTGTCACGAGAGGAATTCAACAGAGTTATAACCAGTTTACACCAAAAAATTGATGCTTCAAATGAAATGTTCCTAGACCAACTCTATGCTATTAAAGTCGTCCAAGCAGGTTTAGCAAGTTTCTTGACAAACATTGCTTCGCAAGGAAACGCATATTCCCATACCTCCGATCCTCACAAAGGGAAGCACGTTTGCCATAACCAAGAGAAGGAAAAACTCGAACAACCATTCTTTCCTATGAACTTAGAGGATGGCCAGGAAGATATTCGGGGGCAAAAGCGTGCTAACAATGGAAAAAACGACAGAGAACCTAAGAGAGTTCGTCTGTTCAACCCACCAGAACTGACACCTTTGAATGACACCCCTGAGAATATCTATCTTGCAATGAAGCAGTGTGAAGAATATCCGCAACCGAAACCGCGAAAAATAAGCAGTAAAGCACTGAAGTCCGGAAGTTTCTGCCTCTATCACAATCAGCCTGGTCATGATACCAATAAATGCAGACATCTCAGAAGTTCCGTTGAAACGTTAATTAGAAGCAATAAGCTGCAGCAATATGTTAAGATCTCGCATGGAGTAAATTCTCTTCCAGCCGCTCAAGGACGAAGTATATCTGCCAATCAACTAGGCCAGGATGAAGGAGCTCCAATAGAAAATGCTTCCTACTCGGCCGATAAACGCAGTGAGGAGACGCAAAGCTACACGAGTGCTCAGGAATACAGTCCAACAAAGGCAATCACATGTGTAGAATTGAAAGCACCTATTCATCCAATGATCGCAAGGCACTTCCATACCAAAACTTGTGCGAGGCTAAATGATATCTACAAGCTATAGATCCTTAATGGAACTCTGAATGTCAATAATCCGGAATAAAGACTGCTTTTGACCATGCATGAAAGCTATGATCATGAGCTTGTGCATGAAATCGACTTACTTCCTTTTGCAAATATAAGTCTCCCTTGGTAAAGGAGCGATTGTAATAAAATATCATGTCTGCTATTGAAAGCACGTCTGCTTATATAAAATCACTTACCTTCAAACTTTAGGGTAAATCAAAACTTGATTGAAAAGTTGATCTCATGTTGCAGGTTAACCAATAAGCGCCACGACAAACTAACGCTAGAACCGTATCCTTTGTCGAAGGGGCGAGCTCCCCCACGCTGGGGAATACAACGACATACAAAAAGATATAGATCCGCGGAAACCCAGTGCAAGGGATGAAAGGGCAACACCAATTGAAGCTACCATTCCTATATAGCAAGTATGGATGTCTCTGCTTGGAGCCACTCGAATATGTGCATAATATCTCCAGAGATGGTGGGGCATAAGCTGAATATTGATTTTAGCATACATCCTGTGAGGCTGAACCCGCTCAAACGCTTATTTGATGTAACTTCGGGGAAATTTCTTAGCTTCATAATAAACGCTTGGGGCATTGAAGCAAACTCGGCACAGGCAATTGCCTTACGAGGAATACAAGGTCCACGGACTAAAAAGGAACTCCAAACTGTGAATGGCAAGGTTTACCAGCTTTGAAATCATTTCATTTCAAAGGCAACGAGAAGGTATGTTCCCATCTTCGAGGCATCGGGAAAGGAAAGAAAAAATTCCCCGTGGACCTCCGAATGCCAGCAAGCATTTAAGGATCTCGACCAAACGCATGGAATCCCATCCGATGCTATCAAAACCAAAAGATGGAGGAAGCTTGCTCCTATACCGTGCTTTATCATCCCATGCTCTGAGCGCAGCACTCATCAGGAAGAAGGATAAAGTCTAATGGCCGGTATATTACGCCAGCGAAAGGTTTACCGGAGCTAAGGCAAATCATCCAAATATGTAAAGCTACCGTTATGGGCCATAGTAAATCTGCTGGCCGGCTTTCCTACGAAGAACTCGCTGTAAATTCACCAAAGGGAAAGTTCAAAAGCAAACCGGGTCTCTTAACCCAAATCCTCCCCGAGGGTTCTTAGTCGAATAATAAACTAAGTTCTCTCCAGGGGTACTCGGTCAGCAAACTGGGTCTCTTAACCCAAATCCTCCCCGAGGGTTCTTAGTCGAATAATAAACTAAGTTCTCTCCAGGGGTACTCGGTCAGCAAACCGGGTCTCTTAACCCAAATCCTCCCCGAGGGTTCTTAGTCGAATAATAAACTAAGTTCTCTCCAGGGGTACTCGGTCAGCAAACCGGGTCTCTTAACCCAAATCCTCCCCGAGGGTTCTTAGTCGAATAATAAACTAAGTTCTCTCCAGGGGTGCTCGGTCAAATAACCCAAAGTCAGACAAAATCTGATCGCGTTATAACCGAGTTTCTTAACCCAAACCCTCTCCGAGGATTCTCAGTCGAATAATAAACTGAGTCTTCTCCAGGGGTGCTCGGTCAAATAACCCAAAGTCAGACAAAATCTGATCGCGTTGTAACCGAGTTTCTTAACCCAAACCCTCTCCGAGGATTCTCAGTCGAATAATAAACTGAGTCTTCTCCAGGGGTGCTCGGTCAAATAACCCAAAGTCAGACAAAATCTGATCGCGTTATAATCGAGTTTCTTAACCCAAACCCTCTCCGAGGATTCTCAGTCGAATAATAAACTGAATCTTCTCCAGGGGTGCTCGGCCAAATAACCCAAAGTCAGACAAAATCTGATTGCGTTATAACCGAGTTTCTTAACCCAAACCCTCTCCGAGGATTCTCAGTCGAATAATAAACTGAGTCTTCTCCAGGGGTGCTCAGTCAATAAATCAAAGTCAGATAAAACTTGACTACGATATTACTGAGTCTTTGACAAGGAAAACCTTCAAAAGGCATTCAAACATTTCTCGAATATCTAAACGCATTAGGACGCAAAGGATAAGAGATTCTGGATAACACCTGCGAAGTTCGTATGAAGAATGAAAAAGCTCCAAATGTCACAATGCAATGACAGACGCTTTCTAAATTCTGATCACAACTTAAAAACATCCAAATCTCAAATCTATTTTCAATGTATTAAAGTTGAAATATCCCATTGGTACAGGGGCATATAGCAAAAGTGACTACTTAATTCTTTACATGCCAAAGGATCACTGCAACTATATACAGTTGAAAAATCCGTAAACAAGCCATGTGTGTAAAGTGAGATGTGCGAGTGTGGTATGCAAACCAGGACAAGCGGAAGAAAGTAACGACAAGGTTACAAATGCTGAAACACAAAACATCACCACGTCACATTCAAACACAGAAAGTCAACCTACATCACAGTCATAGAGATCATAGTGTACCAACACAAGTTAAACATAGAAGTTAAATGCGAGGACCGGGACTCGCTTAATACAACCGGTCTAGACATAAAATCCACCAAGCCAAAAGTCATCAAGAGAGAACAAGCTATGCCTTTGGGTTCTTCCTGGGTCGTCCTACCTTCCTTTTCACCGGAGCAAACCCAGATGTGGAAGCTTCACCAACCGATCCCCTTTTGGAAGGTCCCACCAATTCAATGTTCCCCATTGGAAGGGCAGCAACAAGAACATCTTGGTTCCTCAAAGCATGGATCAGCTTGACCTTATCAGCCTCCAGAGCAACAATACGATCAAGACTTTCCCGGTGAAGTCTTTGAAGATCTTCAGCCAAACCATGCCAGTCATGAATTTTCCTCGCGGTATGGTCTCTGAGCAAATCCATTTGCTTCTCAAACTGGCACAAGGCGTCGTCCATGCGCTCCATCAGCCTGGTTTTTGCCACCATGATGTCACAGGATGTCATCTGCCGATCACTATGAGATATCTCATAGTCGGAAGAAACCCCATATAAATCCCAATCAGGGAGCCGTTTAGCCAGCTTGGAATTGCAAGCCCTCAGTGCATAAGAAGGCCTGTTTATAACTGATTGAATTTCTGAATAGGCGGGGCCAACAAGCACAGGAGAAGTCACTGAGGGCTGGCCAGTATTCTCTTCGTCCAGATCAAAACGCCTTTTCATCCTATCAGGTGTTAAATCCATCCTGTGTAAAAAGAAAACGTTGTTCGTATATTTAAGTTAATAAATGAACATCAAACAAGTACATTGGGGAAACGAAGTGCAGGCAGGGTCGGTCATGGCAGGCTAGAGATCGATCGGTCCAAGACTAGTCAGGCCCTGGTCGCTTAAAACAGGGTCGACCTTGACTAGCTAAAAACCTGGTCGCCCCAAAAAGCCAGCAAAACTCTGGTCGCTAAGAAATGGCCAGGGTCGGGTCGCTCTAAAAATTGGTTAGGCCCTGGTCGCACTAAAAAGGCAAAGAGTCCGGTCGTTCCAAACCGATGAGAACCTGGTCGCTCTAAACCAGTCAAACTCCGATCGCTCAAAACTGGGAAAGGCACCTGGTCGCTTTGAACCAATTGCTCAAAACTGAGAAAAGCACCTGGTCGCTCTGAATCGGCCAAGCCTTGGTCGCTCTAAAATGATCGGGACCTGATCGTACCAGAAAACGTGGAGCTCTGATCGCTCTGAACCAGGAAATCTCGATCACATTGAAGTTGGTCAAATCCTGGTCGTTCTCAACACAGAAAATGCTGGTCGCTTGAAAATCAGTCAAAATTTAATCAGGCTCTGGTCGCTTAAAACTAGCCTCTATTGGATCGGTAAAAACATCCTAAGGTTGGTCGCTCTACGATTAGTCTGAAAACAATCATACCCTGGTCAGTCAGGATTCAAATCCACCTGGATCGTTCATATCGGGTAAAACTAAAGATAGCCTGTTCTGGTCGGTCGAAAGTGAATCAGCTCATCTAAAAACCGACCATACCACTGTTCTAAAAACGACCAGTCTGGTCGCATAGAAAGAAGGAAACATGAGTGTTTATTGCAAATACACAGAGAAAACGTCCAACAACAATGATTTGAATAAAAAATCAGACACAGTGCGATCATCATTACAACAAAGAAAAACAACAGAGGCTCTTGATTCAAAAAGTACTACTCGCTAGTTCAAATTAAATGCTACAGCGTTGATGAACATTTCAATATACGAAAGGATTCGAATTCACAGATTCAATTATGAGTTACAATCATCCAAGACCGGTTCGAATTCTCAGGATCGATTTCATATCACCACATTACATCTAAAGCCGATCCAACAACTCACTAACCCCAGATAATCCAATTCAAAAACCCACATTCATCGTTCTCAAGTTAATAACAGAAAAAGAAGTATATACCTGCAATCGGATCAAGTAAACAAAGGAGGTTTACTCAGGATTTCTGGCTTTAAAGGAAGGTTGGATTCAAACACTTGACAAGGAATCGATATGAGTAATCGAGTTTGAATTGTTTTCCTGGATTGATTCGGCGAAGCAAAGTGAAAGCTAGAGAATTTTCATCAGATGATGGCCGCCATTAAAATAAAGAATCTCTGGAATTAGAAAAGTGAGGAACACGAAGGGTCTAAAGGAATATATAGCTGGGACGACCAGCCATTTCACAAAAACCGATCCCTTGCTAAAATTGGGGAAAAAACCGACCCCTGCTAACCACGACCAAAACCAACCCCTGGTCCAACCTGATCGATCCGCTAATACTTCGAAGTCCATAATTTTTCTTGAAAATTATGAAACTCCGAGGGGCAAAATGTTATATGCTTAAATCGATCAATGGGTTATCAATAAGCTTGTACGGGTCGGTTTGGTGCGTTTGAAGAAAGGGTCGGTCCTGAAGTTATTACATGGGGTCGGTCATCGTCTGGTCGTTCCTTTCTTTAAACTCTATTGGTCGTTCCCTTCCTCAAACACCTGGTCGCTCTGTCTTTGGATAAAAGCTACAGGGTCGGTTCTGCAGTGCCACAGGACTGGTCGTTTCTTCTCAACTCGTGGCTTGAGCCAAAAGGCTTGATAAATCATCTGGTCGCTCCAAATACAGAAGATCTTTGGTCGTTCCAGATGAAGAAGATCTCTGATCGCTCCAAATGCAAAGGGCAGCTGGTCGTCCTTCTCTGGAGACCGACCCCATGTTTGAGGGAACCAATTCCGATGTGTTCTCGATCCTGGTCGCACATTTCTGGAAGGTATTCTTTGGTCGGTCCGCTCCGCATTCTAGCCTCCTGGTCATCCTTTCTTCTGGCGGAAGCTCCTGGTCGGCCAAAGCGCTAGAAACGACCTGTGATGGCGTGACAGCTGGAAACAACTGGTGACAACTGGCAGTGGCATTTCCGTAAATACCGAAAATACCGACCAGACCCCTGAATACAAGATTTCAGCCATTTCTCCGCCTATAAATAGGACCCTACCTCCATCATTTTGGGGGGACTTTTCGGGAACTACAAGGAGGTGCTGCCTAATTGCTTTCGGGATTTCTCCAAGCATTCTTACATCTCTTCTCTGTCATCAATCATAAGTCTATGGAACATTGGAGCATGTGGAGCATAGCTTTCATGGTGGAACAAGCATAAGCATTTCACGCACTTCTTCATTTCTTCTTGATCATTCACCCAAAGATCTAAGGAGCTTTCATCCATGGTTTCCATGGAGGGATTGGCATAAAATACTTCGAGCTTTCATCCATTCTTTCAATCGGTTGTAAGGAAAAATGCATGTCAAAGGAACTTTTATGAATGTATAAAGGAGCAAATGTTGTAAATCTCATGGTGATTAATGGAATGCTATCTTCAAAGTGGACGTAGACTCGAATAAGAGTCGAACCACTATAAAATTCTTGTCTTCTTTCCTTATTTTGGTATTTTGATGCTTTTGAATGTTAGATATGGCCTCACATAACTCTAAAGGTTTTCTAACGCCCCGCCTCTGAAAAGGTGACGTGCTTTTTAAGCATCTCGCCTCTGATTAGGTAACGTGTTTAGAAATACCACCTTGGTTGTTATACCAATTTCCGGTATCAACAATAAGGGTAGAAAGAAATGGTGTGGAGAAAATGAGTCTAGGGGAGTTGTTTATATAGGGTTGGGCAGACGAATCTGGTCAGAAAACGAGTCTAAATACGTCAGGATGCATCTGGTTCAGAAAAGTGGTTCGGGAGGCAGGTCGACCCCCAGGTCGACACTGTGGTCGACCAGGTCCCTGGGAGGTTGACACTATGGTTGACCCCCAGGTCGACCTGGTCCCTGGGCAGTAATTTTCCCGCCCAGCCTGTTCCGGGGTTTGAATTTGAATTTCGAATTCGAATTTCGAGCTGTTTTTTATTCTGAAAATTCCTGAAACTTCGGAGGGTCATATCTCCCTTATACGGACTCCGATTTTTGAAAACTCGGACTCTATTTCATGTAAAATTTCGAGACGAACGCAATGGCGTAACCCGTTTCCCCTGATTCTGATTTTAAAATTTAATTATGCCTTGATTTCTTGTTTTAACATGTTATAAAAATACGGGTTGTTACAACGGTGGGATAAGAAAGAAAGAAAGATTAGAATAGAAGAAGAAGAAGAACCAACACAACACAGAGTCTCACATCGCAGCGGAACAAAATATAATACAGAAATAACTTTATTGAGAGTTTTAAATAAAACTTACAATATCATAGTACATCACACAACGGGACAGTTATATTAACCTTTTCCCATATACAACACACAACGGAATAGTAGCTAAATAATATCATACTTCTGGACTCTTCCAGCTCGTCCCTTCACAACATTCGATAACCTGAACCTGTACACCCTAGGCTAACCCGAGCATTTACAAAACACCGGGTCAGTCTAGTGAACCAGAGTGAGAAAAACTCGCAAAGTTTAAGCGTATCACACAACCTGATTTTAAAGTTAAAATCTTTCAAAGAAAAGGATAATCGTAAGACCAAAACCACTCATAAATACGGACGGTTTTTACCTTACGATAACCCAAAACATTTTGAAACCAATATCTTGTCTGATATTATAATAATGTCTAAATACAAGTAAATAGAATCTAGTAGAACGCTTGCATCTCACGCTCTACATATATAGTATACAATAAAAACCGCGGGTGCTTATTGGAAATTTGATTCCGACCATGACAAGGTATGGGACCACCTGCCGATAGTGTATCTCTAGAGGCGAATACACTGGGTTCAACAAGAACATCTTGCAACCCGGCCCTCACATGACCGACCACTCATTTCGCTTGAGTGTATCGAATGTATATCACCAACAGTTGGGTGCGACCCACCGTTCCCCCAAAAGGGACATCATCGAAATAGATTAAAATGAAATGGGATTTCTCTAGATAGGTGATTATACACCCTAATGGGAGCGACCCACATAGTCATGCTGCCTGCCCGATTTCTGTCATTTCCTGGTTGATGAGGCTTGAGGTTTAGATTAACTTTTTGGCCACCACTCACTTTGAATGCCACATCGTCAGATCCGTCAAACCACTAATTGACGTCCACAAATAAATTCTGGGTTTTAAAGAAGTGCCCCTCTTTACCAGCACTCGGTGTATTTGTAAAAAATCAACGTACGTGGTTTCAGGAAATACTCTGTCAGACATTCGTCCATACAAGTTATCCAGGAACAGGATGAACCGAAGGTACTCTCATACTGCATCCAGTATAGGAATCACCCCATGGATCAGTAACGAGAAGTCCTTGCAACCCATAGATTCCAACCACGACAGAACCACGGTACATCTCTGGCTGCAGACTAGAGATTATTAGCAGTCCTTCTGTTTACGAAAATCCACGGTCTTCAATGCTCCATCTCGATCATCTTCTAATATCTTCACGTATTTGTTGGTCGGAATGGTTTTCGAATATAAATTCGATCCTGGTCTTTCTGTACCAACAATCGTATTGGACAGATTTGATAGTCGGTGATTTAACTATCAAAATAAACAGCGTTTCAATCATGACAACCCAATGAGTTCACTGGTTCAGTATACGACATCACTTGACCTTTTAATTTAAACAAATGTAAATTCAGACTCTTATATCTTTCGATATTATAAATATAATTTTCTTGCTTCTTATTCAACATAAAATTCTTCTTTAACAAATAATTTTTTTAATACTTAGGAAATCTATACCATATTCAGTTTGTCTATATTTCACTTTCAAAACATTAGTCACCCTATTATCTAGTATTGGGAAATCATTCCAACTTATTTCTCGTCAAATACGCTATGAAATATCTTCTATTACATTTCTTGAAACAAACATTCATACTTATTCTTATTGAAATAAACTTGACTTTACGTTTCCTTTCTAACTTGAAAATATCGTTATAATTTGACGCCATCTTCTTTATTCCCTTTTTAGTTTGAAAACGTCATTTTATATATATTCTCACCAAAAATATTTCGTTATCATTTCACAAATGAAATAATAAAGTTTATTAACCACATTTACCATTTCAACTCCTATCATTCTAAGATAATCCCGAAGTCGTTCAAGTTAGGGTATTTTAGTTACCTCTCAGACCTTGATCAAAAACGTTCATACCTTACAATAAATATAAGTTGTAATCCAAAATCCGATACTTCATTTCGATATCAATTTCGAATTCCATTTCATTATTCTGTTCAAGATATGGTTTCAAAAAACCTTCTTATGCTTTGAAAATCTCTTCCTCGGGTATGCCCGTTCCTTCTTAATTCATTAATTAAGTAATTTCTTTATAACATCACTTTAACTCAACCACTTTAAACCAATTCATTTTATAAATTCGGATTTGTTTATCAAATCCGATGATACACTTCTTTTACCATATTCACTTTTACTAATCCCTTCCCAAATCTATTACACCATTTCCAAATTTTAACGTTAATTTCCATTCCCATATTTATAAAGCTGATTAATCTCAAAATTTACTTTGTAAAAATCAATTTATAATTAATTATAAAAATAAATGTTTATTTCCTTTTAATAAAGTTTTATCCAAAATAATATATCCCAAAATCTATCTCCAGTTAGAAAATAAATTTTATAACTTCATCTTTATCGACTCATCTAACGGTGAATCAATATAAACACAACGGTTTACTTTTAGGCGATTTACTGCCGATTACTCAACCAATATAGCCCATTGGTTAAAACACAACACATGTTGACTTTCAGTCAATGATCACTACTAAAATCAATAATCCAATCATGACAGTTCATATATGAAAATAAATAATATATTTGAGGAATCCGGTTGGATCCCTCCAACCTGTTCTTCTTTATATACAAACGGTTATCTCCAAACAGTTCAAAACAATTCAAACAGATCAAACAATTCAAACAGGTTAAACAATTCAAACAGGTCAAACGATTCAAACCATTAAACACGTTTATTGATAAATGTGATTAATAAGGAAAGTTACCTTTATTGGAACCAATCGTTAAAACAACGATTTGGTATTTTACTGAAATTAACCAACGGTTTAATTTCATCAGTTAAATGAACAAATAAATATATGACTAGCAAACAGTCAATCATCAGTAAACAAAGCACACAAAATAAAAACCCAATTTATATAAAATATAAATGGGGAAAACTGAGTGAGTTTAACTCACCTTAGGGTTTTCATTCGTTGTCAAAGCGGTTCGCTTTATAAGCTTCCAGCTGCGTTTAATCTATCCGTTCCCACTTCAAAATCTTACGTCCGTTGATACAGTTCCAACATCCCCGGTTTTCTCGAATTTTGATAACATAGGAGTATATTATAGAATTTTATACGTTACTTACCATTTAAAATAATATTTGTTAAAATCTAAATCTTTACTTCGTTAATTTAAATCTTTGATCTGGCGTATTTCCAATTATTGACCAGGCCGCGTTAGATATACTACGTACTACACTTCTTATAGAACGACAGTAAGCAAATAAAAACAATTACCGTTAGGCACTTTTTAATATACATGGTTATATATTTGGGTCACGTAAAGAATTGGTTCGACACTTATAATAAACCACGAGGCCATGTTAACATTAGTTATATATTAATTAGGCACACATATATGATATAGTCTTAGGCACCGTTTATATATACTAAAATATTTACTTAAATCATACTTACGGTTTATAAAACAGCTTGAACCAAATAAAAACAGAATAGGGTTAGGCGTAACGTATTGGCAAAAATGTAAAATGGTTAGGCAAATTAAAACATAGCCAGGCACACCAATTTATACTGTTAAAAATACTTTACCACTAATCCTCTTAAATTTAATACCTTCATTTGGCCCGCACCATTCACAGTATCTCCTGAACGCTGCGCCCAGCCACCGCTCCATTTCCCCATGCTTCATACACTTGTCACCGCCTAACACTGGCTCCGCCTCACAACATCGTCCATCTCCGGCTCATCATCGACCCATTTCAGATCGCTCCTACCTGCGCTCACCCCCTCGGACTTCATCCGAACTGCATCAGTCGCCACTGCTCCGTCCGCTACATCACAGAGCTGCCGCATCTTCAACTGTGCTCGATTCTTACTTTGTCCCATCACATGCCTTCATTTGATAACTGCTCTAAACAATTTCCTTCCCACTGTGTTCAACACTCCATGCTGCATACTGCTCCTCTTCATACAGTAATCCCCTACCCCATGATCTTCTTCTCCGCTTGTTCATTAACATGCTGTATTGCATGCGTCCTTGCTTTCACCACTTCCGTTTCTTTTTCTTTGTTAAAGCTGACGCCCTCCTTTCCTTTTCAAACGCAAGTCCCCTCTCTTTATCTTGATACTTTGTACGTTCTGAACTTCTTCCCATGCCCTATCTTTTTTTTATTCCCTTCGTCCACAGCTAAGCCTGCACCGTGTTGTTCCCTTCCCACGCACATCTTACACCAGTTCGAATACTACTCCCCATTCCATTCTCCCAGCCTTCCCGTGCTTTCTGTTCTTCTTTCTTCTCTTGGTTCCGCATGGGCATGCAACAGCTCAAACTCCCCACTTCCATTCTGTTGCTTCCACAACTTCTCTCCCTGTTTCCTTATAATGCCAATTTGTATCAACCCCCCCTTACTTTGTATAAAACTTTGAAACCTGCTTCCACTTCTAAGCTCCTTCGTTAGAACCCCTCCATTCCAGAAACCACGCACCCCATTGCTCCATCCTTGCGTTAGTTTTTTTTCTCTATATATATATATATGTATGTATATATATATATATACACGTTTACACGGTTCAAACTTTATAAAGTGGCGCAGGAAAAAGAAAAAAAAGAATTGAGGGGGAAGAAATGGAGTTCTCATTTGTAATTCGCTGGAGGAAAAGAAAGCATTGGAAGAAATGATGATCAAAATGGGTATATATATAATAAAAATGAGAGAGGATAAGAAGAACGTCTCTCAGCTGAATGAGACAGCGTAGGTGGTAGGCATGTAGCTATATCAGAAAACAAGGGTGGTTTGCATCGTTCTTTCCCTTCATGTGTGTACGTATGGGAACAAGCTCATGTGCATGGTTCAATCTATGTCTGCGCCTATGAAGTTACGGGGTAGGGTTTATACATGGTTCGCTATTTTCTGTTTAGACTGCTATGTTTGAAGTGATGTGTGCGCATGCTTTTATGTTACAGTCTGTCTATTTTAATTTATATAGATTCAGCATATCTTTCTTTTTTCTTCTTCTTCTTTTTTTTAGTTGAGAGTGTGTGGTTTTTTATTAAATAATATTACCCGATACTTCATCCTCAAGTAACATGATAAAATCACTATAAATGATTTCTGTTTACTGATAAAAAAACTAATTTTAATGTAAAAAAGTATTCCGGACCCAATGGAACAAGTTTCGTCGAAATCCGAGGTTGTATGAAAAAAAATTCCTTTATAAAACCAGAAATGAACACACATTTAATTTTTTTCACGATCACCAGATAAATCAAATCAATTTGAAACCTTGCAATCTTATAATAATTTTTCAATGCGAACCCAACGGCACCAGTTTCGTCGCATTCTGAGACTGTTTCCCCAGTAGGCTATTTTTACGCGCACCGCAATGCCTTTTTGGACACCAAATTACACGGTCTCCAAAAATAACAAACTATATACCTATCCTGACTCTAATTGATGATACGAACTCAATGGAATTGGTTTCGCGGCCTAATTCGATCGTCTGCTCAAGTTATACCCAAATAAATCTTTATTAAATTAATTACGAGCTATAGAAATTGAACGGGCGTTTACGACTACCGTGGTCACATACGACATCGGTTTGCCATGCAATTCAACACCGTACAATAATTTAACGCTACAGTCCCAATGAAACTAATTTCGTCGAAATCTGAATCCGTTTGCAAAATGGCAAGTTTAACGCGTATATTTTAATAACGATTTCCATAGCGACTATTTTAAAATTTGATTTTGCCATAATTTACAATCTATAACACGAAATCTGAAGTTCATATGAAAATTATCATCAACACGGTTCCAACATTTCTCGTTTCATAGAAATCCGACTTATACCGGATCATGTATTCCCAGTTGAAGTTCAAAACCAAATATTACGAACTACAGCGTGATTACGAGCTCGTTTTATATTATAAATAAAATTAACGTTAAACTTCATTTTTAATAACGAATTAAATATTAAAAATCATTTATATTCCAAATATAATATTTAAAATAAATAAATTAAATTAAATATTTGTCGGCCAAAATATACGTGTCATTACATTCTTCCCCCCTTAAAATAATTTCGTCCTCGAAATTGCTAAGGTAAGAAAGAACGTTACAAACCCATTATCTTTATAAAAATATTTAGTTAAAACTCCTTTTTATTTCCAAAATAAATCTAATTGGTTTTAAAACCAATTTATTCCAAATAAAAAAATTTCCCAAAAATCTTATAAATTTCTAACACTTTAAATTTTGGGAAAATTTTTGGTAGAGTCTCCCATGAACGGAGGATATCTGCAATATCGTAGGTTCAAGAAATATATATACATCGACCAACAAGGTCGGAAAAATTCAAAAACCAAACTCAAAACCCAAATAAAAACCAAAATTTCATATCCTGCATAGGCGTACCTTTTTGCGAGCGTTATTATGCGATAAGCAATATTTTATATTCGAGCTTGCTTAGTTATTATGCAGCTCTATTCAGACTAGATTCAATTAACTCCAGAATTCTCTTGGATGGATTTTAAAGCTGAATTGGCACTTCTGCACCTGTTCTCAACTCGAATGAATTTCTTTAGTCCCCAAAACAACATCAATTAGTTCAAATATCCATATCATACGATCCAACCAGTTCTACTCACAATCTAATCCACATGAGATTATAATTATTTATAATCACTTCATTTATTTCTGTAATTATCCATTCAGGTTTATTAATCTGGATTGATTTATCCAACTTATTTATTTCATATTAGTTTTAAACAAAGTCTATCATTTTCAGATTTATATTCAAGCAATCAACTACACAATCCAAACATATCATTCAAATCAACATTAACAAATCAATCGATTTCCCATAACATAATAAATTGAGGAAATCATTACCTTTATTGTAAAATAAATTGGACAAAAATAATTCCAAAAATAATTTTATATCAAATTACAAATACGCTCTCTCATATATATACTCAAACTCAATCTAGAGTATTACTAACCCCATCTCTATCGAGTTACGCCATAGAGCCAAGGTTATCAATAAACCAATAGCTCTGATACCAACTGTAGTGACCCAGGAATTTTTGGCCCTGAAAATTGACATAAATACCTTTACCGTAACTCATGCCGACCTTCCAACACCGAAAACACTGGACGTTATTAGAAAGAAATTAGAGGGTGGGATAAGAAAGAAAGATTAGAATAGAAGAAGAAGAAGAACCAACACAACACAGAGTCTCACATCGCAGCGGAACAAAATATAATACAGAAATAACTTTATTGAGAGCTTTAAATAAAACTTACAATATCAGAGTACATCACACAACGGAACAGTTATATTAACATATTCCCATATACAACACACGGTGGAATAGTAGCTATATAATATCATATGTCTGGACTCTTCTAGCTCGTCCCTTCACAACATTCGATAACCTGAACCTGTACACCCCGGGCTAACCCGAGCATTTACAAAACACCGGGTCAGTCTGGTGAACCAGAGTGAGAAAAACTCGCAAAGTTTAAGGGTATCACAGAACCTGATTTTAAAGTTAAAATCTTTCAAAGAAAAGGACAATCGTAAGACCAAATCCACCCATAAATACGGACGGTTTTTACCTTACGATAACCCAAAACATTTTGAAACCAATATCTTGTGTGATATATAATAATGTCTAAATACAAGTAAATAGAATCTAGTAGAACGCTTGCATCTCACGCTCCACATATATAGTATACAATAAAAACCGCGGGTGCTTATTGGAAATTTGATTCCGACTATGACAAGGTATGAGAACACCTGCCGATAGTGTATCTCTAGAGGCGAATACACTGGGTTCAACAAGAACATCTTGCAACCCGGCCCTCACATGACCGACCACTCATTTCGCTTGAGTGTATCGAATGTATATCACCAACGGTTGGGTGCGACCGACCGTTCCCCGAAAAGGGATAGCATCGAAATAGATTAAAGAATGAAATGGGATTTCTCTAGATAGGTGATTATACACCCTAATGGGAGCGACCCACATAGTCATGCTGCTTGCCCGATTTCTGTCATTTCCCGGTTGATGAGGCTTGAGGTCTAGAATAACTTTTTGTCCACCACTCACTTTGAATGCCACATCGTCAGATCCGTCAAACCACTAATTGACGTCCACAAATAAATTCTGGGTTTTAAAGAAGGGCCCCTCTTTGCCACCACTCGGTATATTTGTAAAAAATCAACGTACATGGTTACAGGAAATACTCTGTCAGACATTCGTCCATGCAAGTTATCCAGGAACAGGATGAACGGAAGGTACTCTTATACTGCATCCAATATAGGAATCACCCCATGGATCAGTAACGAGAAGTCCTTGCAACCCGTAGATTCCAACCACGACAGAACCACAGTACATCTCTGGTTGCAGACCATAGATTATTAGCAGTCCTTCCGTTTACGAAAATCCACGGTCTTCAATGCACCATCTCGATCATCTTCTAATATCTTCACGTATTTGTTGGTCGGAATGGTTTTCGAATATAAATTCGATCCCGGTCTTTTCGTACCAACAATCGTATTGGACAGATTTGATAGTCGGTGATTTTACTATCAAAATAAACAGTGTTTCAATCATGACAACCCAATGAGTTCACTGGTTCAGTATCCGGCATCACTTGGCCTTTTAATTTAAACAAATGTAAATTCAAACTCTTGTATCTTTCGATATTATAAATATAAATTTCTTGCTTCTTATTCAACATAAAATTCTTCTTTAACAAATTTCTTTTTAATACCTAGGAAATCTATACAATATTCAGTTTGTCTATATTTCACTTTCAAAACATTAGTCAAACTATTATCCAGTATTGGGAAATCATTCCAACTTATTTCTCGTTAAATACGCTATGAAATATCTTCTATTACATTTCTTGAAACAAACATTCATACTTATTCTTATTGAAATAAACTTGACTTTACGTTTCCTTTCTAACTTGAAAATATCGTTATAATTTGACGCCATCTTCTTTATTCCCTTTTTACTTTGAAATCATCATTTTATATATATTCTCACCAAAAATATTTCGTTATCATTTCACAAATGAAATAATAAAGTTTATTAACCACATTTACCATTTCAACTCATATCATTCTAAGACAATCCCGAAGTCATTCAAGTTGGGGTATTTTAGTTACCTCTCAGACCTTGATCAACAACGTTCATACCTTACAATAAATATAAGTTGTAATCCAAAATCCTATACCTCATTTCGATATCAATTTTGAATTCCATTTCACTATTCTGTTCAAGATATGGTTTCAAAAAACCTTCTTACGCTTTGAAAATCTCTTCCTCGGGTATGCCCGTTCCTTCTTAATTCATTAATTAAGTAATTACTTTATAAACATCACTTTAACTCGACCACTTTAAACCAATTCATTTTATAAATTCGGATTTGTTTATCAAATCCTATGATACACTTCTTTTACCATATTCACTTTTACTAATCCTTTCCCAAATCCATTACACCATTTCAGAATTTTAACGTTAATTTCCATTCCCATATTTATAAAGCTGATTAATCTCAGAATCTACTTTGTAAAAATTAATTTATAATTAATTATAAAAATAAATGTTTATTTCCTTTTAATAAAGTTTTATCCAAAATAATATATCCCAAAATCTATCTCCAGTTATAAAATAAATTATAACTTCATCTTTATCAACTCATCTAACGGTGAATCAATATAAACACAACAGTTTATTTTAGGCCATTTACTGCCGATTACTCAACCAATATAGCCCATTGGTTAAAACACAACACATGTTGACTTTCAGTCAATGATCACTACTAAAATCAATAATCCAATCATGATAGTTCATATATGAAAATAAATAATATATTCGAGGAATCCGGTTGGATCCCTCCAACCTGTTCTTCTCTGTATACAAACGGTTATCTCCACACAGTTTAAAACAATTCAAACAGATCAAACAATTCAAACACGTCAAACAATTCAAACAGGTCAAGCAATTCAAACCATTAATGAAACCCCCCATCCACCATTAAGGTCACTCACAAGGGACTGCCTTAACTTTGGTGGAGGTTTGTAAGTAAAAGTCACAGATAAAACACAAGACAGATATAAACATATATATATATATATATATAAGCAGCGGAAAACATCAGACTTTTATTTCATAAAATACTTGTTCATACAACAAATTTCCATAATAGTCTCATAACAACTTCCAAAACATTACAACATCATTTATGTCTTGGTTTTTAAATAAAGAAGCATAAAACGTGATTAAAACTGCATAAATCCCCATAGAGTGTGACCAACAGCCATAGCCAAGGAAAGAGACTCCAAACCATACATCAACTATCTTGAAGCTTTTTAAAGAATCTGCCTAAGCTGAGTTATTTCCTCCCTGTGGACCTGGGGAGGAGGGAAACGGAAGAAAAGAAGACGAAAGAAAATAGGGTCAGACATAATGCCTGGTAAGTCTAGTAACTCTTCAGTATGAGAATAAGAATAAGGGCATGATAAGTATAAACTGGAAATAGGAGAATGTCATAAACTAAGACAAAGCAGTTTGAATCGAATATACTAACGCACCCCATACAATATCTCTGCACCTACTCGTATTATCTTAACTGCCACCCCATGCTGGAGGTAAAGTGATCCTCTTATCTAAAGATCGGCTCCTACTCGCATAATCAACTGTGTCTTACGGCCCCCAAAGATTGTAGATACCTATGCTGGCCCCACCATGGGGTGTATCAAGTCCTACGGTGGCGACCCGACACAAAACCAGAGATGCATAGGTTATACTACTGGTGCCCCCAGTGCCCTGTTTGTTTGCTCCGAAGTGTGTGCACGCCCGCTCTCCGTTAGAACCCACACTATTGCACCCACCGCCGTCGCTTTGACCGCTTACAATCAGCCCAGTAATTGTGCCCCACCCTGCCTAGTTTCAGGGTACCATGATACCTAATTGGGTTACTGCTGAAATGGGTCCTCGTTACTAGGGTTTTCTAATCAAACGTGTTAAGTGGTTAAGTGCCTGTATTTACCTAACCCTACCCATCAATTTCATTAACATGTTGAATTGGTTAAGTGTTTTAGTTAACTTAACCCTACCATCTGTCCTTAGCCTTTTAAAGCACCGACCACTCACATTAGATAGATATTGTTACGGTTACTGGATGTGCCGGTCGGTTCTGGGCAGATTTACACTGTAACTCAGTCTAACCTCGGGTCCTTATTGGGGTTCATGCTTAACCACCCACATTGGATAGGTATTGTTGTGACTACTGGACAGCCGGGCGGGTTCAGGCAGATTTACATCACAACTCAATCCAACCTCATGTTAAGCATATTCGTATTTTCTAAATTTACATATTTTTCTTTATCACTTAATATATGTAAATTTGTCAACAATTAAATGTTGTGGCCCACTTTCCAAGTTTAACCTTTTTGGTATAAAGATTTATACCGTTTAAATGCCACCAATTTTGGCATGTGACAAACATGCCAATTTCATATAATTTTATGTCAAGTTTTATTAATATCCCCAACGTTAACCCGTTTAAACATTAGGCTAACAATCTTAGCCTAATTTTCGTTCGCATAGTTTTAGAATATAATATTAGGCTAAAAACTTAGCCTAATTTAACGCACACAAATAGGCATAAGGGATTTCATAAACCTAAACATGACATAGGTGTAAACTTGGCATTTTTGGCATAGTCAATATGAACATCATAGTTGTGAACTTGAAAAATAGCCAACATGAATGTCATAGATGTGAACTTGCAAAATAGTCAATATACATATATGTGAATTTGCAACATAGCCTAAATCAATTTACATATATGTGAATTTGTATTGAAATAAGGGTCTAATCAAATTGGTGTCACATGAATTAGCATATGATTTAGACAACATAAGTCTAAACTAGTTTTTGGATCTAGGCATAACATCGAACTTCACTAGCACATGACAAGAATATGATATTTTCATAAATATGTATAACTTTATGACAACGGTGTGAACAAGATCCAATCACATATCTAATTACAACATGAAACATGTACTAATGTGGATCTTGACATGGATCCAATTAGGAACTTGCAACTTTTGTATAAACATAGGGGCATGTATATGAACATAACCATTTAGGCGTAAAGGTTCTAGCATAAAGTATATACATGCGGTTCTAATCACAAACAACCTATATAATCACATAAACATGAACTATACAACTTGCTTGTGAAGTTGTTGTCATTCTTAAAGTACAATAGGATCAACATCAATCTTAATTATACCACAAACATCCCAATTTCATTCGCAACACAATCATTTCAATACATAGATATTAATTAACATCGTCGTTACATAATAGCACAATTCCACTTCCAATTTACATCGAATCAAGTCTTAGTTTTATTCTCATCGGAAAAATAACTATACTTACAATGAACGACGAACTTGGATTCTGGATTCTGAATTCTGAATTTGATATGCTTTCCTTTGGGTAGACTAACGTTGTTTTGATTCGTGTTTTACTTTAGTATTGGCTTGTCTCTAAGCTGTCTAACTAATGGCCACTCCTAGTTTCTTTCCAGCAGCATGACGACTTTAGTATTATATTATTTGCGTGAATTTAGGGTTAGACTTGAGTTGTATTTATAGAATTTTAATCCGATTAGAGCCGTCGATGAAGCTAGAGTGAATCCAGACCATCCATCTCAAGAGAAGCCAATCAGAAAGTGACATGTAAGCCCTAGTGACTCAGCCAAGCCTCAAAAATTGACCAGACCCTGACCAGGCCAGCCAGGGCCTGACCAACAGGTCTTTCTGGCCTGGGCGCACTTTGCAGGTGCGACAGTGCAAATTTGTACTGGCGCACTTCCCAAGTGCGCCAGTGCATTTTTGTTCTGGCGCACTTCCCAAGCGCGCCAGTGCATTCTCACTACACCAAAACAACCAATTTGACACACCCGGATTCTGAGATTTGATATGGTTTTAAGCCGTATCAAATTTAATTGGGCTTATAACCGTATCAAAATTCAGTTGCTACCCCTCAACCGATCCACACCTTCCTTATCCCTTAAGATCCAACCATAGATCGCAAGAGGTTTGGATCGGTTCATATAATAGGGTCTTTAGCCGTATCAAAACGCAACGATAATTTTCCTTCTTATTTTTTTTCGTCCCTCCACTTCTTGCTTCTTTCATTTTAGCCGATTTCCCAATCTCAGTAAATCCGATTTCCAAATCTCAGTCAATGACAAATCTTAAATCAGACTCAGATTTCAGATGGCTTTTCCCCTGATTATCAGTCATCTCAGCAACATGCAAGCCGATTAGGGTTCTCAGCTCAAAATTACGGAAATCTTTTGGCAGCTCCTTAAGATCTGAATTCATCGCTACATTCTAAGGGAAGGACATATCGAAACCAAGGTAATTCATCAAGCCCAGATCTTAATTCAATGTCTGATTTTCCAGATCTGGTGTCGAAAGATAAGGCATTTACCAATTCTATGGAACCCTAATTATTACTGTTGTTGCAGTCTAAATTTGAATTGGAGTTGGCTGCGAGGACTATATATTGTACTAACATTGATAAGAAGGTAGCCACTGGATGATTCAATTGAAACATCATAGTTTGATGCTAACACATTTTATTATATAGGTTACAGATTCTGATGTGAAAGCCTTTTTTCAACAAAACTGTGACCAGGTTGGTAAATTAATCATAAACCAGCATTAATAGCAGTTTCTGAAAATTTTGTTAACTTGTCATATTCTTTTTGCAATTTTTTTCTTTAGGTTTCTCGCTTGAGGCTTCTTGGGGATAATGTGCACTCAACTCGCATAGCTTTTGTTGAGTTTGTTGTGTTGACCATACCTTAAACTTTTGCCATTTATAGTTTTCCTTTTATTGCGCTTTAAACATTTTTTGCTTCATACATGTCATTATAATGCATGCTGCAATAACAATATTTAATATTAGAATTTGATATACATTTTTTTCAAGTCAAACTGAATGAAACATACTTTTTGATGGCCGATTCTTTTGAGGTTTGAAGCCCAATATAATTTTTGGGTAGAGAATACTTGTGAATTTTTTGACATTCCTTTAGCATGCCTTCTCTGAAAATTTTAACGTACGCTTTGTGTCATTTACTCAGTATTTGTAATGGTAAATAATTGCATTGTCATAAACTTAACATAACTGGGTAATGCTGGAGCTTTTATTGTATTACCGTTACATGGCATTCGGTGCCCGATCTTTCATTGACGACGCTGATTAGATTTTTTAAAATGGGAAAATTTACTTTACGTCTACATCCCAAGATACAACTTGATTCTGTCAACAATTTGGAACTTATCACTAAATTTATGTTTATGTCTTATTATTATATTTTTATTTTTACTGCATTCTGAGCCTTTTAGTTTAATATATGTCTAATGCGCACGAATGTTTGCAACTTCTGTTATTAGATGGGTGTGGGTTTATACAAAAAATATACCAAATAAAGCACATTTTTTGATGACCAGTTTTTTCTAAACTTCAAGTCACGTATAAATTTTAGGTTCCATATGTTTGTGAATTTTCCAGGCATTCATTGCTTTGTTGGGAATGTCTCTACTGAGAAAAATTTGTGTGAGCTTTTTGTCGGTTCTTTAGGTTTAAATAATAGTATCAGTATCTCATTATAAAATTAATATAAATGGGTAATGTCGCTATTCTTCTTATATCAGATATGATTTCACTAGGTGATCTTTCACTGTTTGTGTTGGTTAGATTGTAAAAATGGCAAGTTTTACTTCAACATACATCCCAGGGTATAGTCTGATTTCAGGGAAGAACTTAGCGCTAACTTGGTCGATGTAACTTAAGTTGTACTGTGTATCCTATATAATCAATATGGAACCTAAACTGTTATAAGTTTTTATTTAAGCATTACACGGACAATCAACTTGGAGCATACTTTTGGTATAATTCTGGGTTAAATTCCTTCAAGAAAAATTAATTATTCAACCAGTTACACAAAATGATTTTGGCTTTGTGGAACACCATAGGGAATCAATTTCTTACATCCTGAAAATTAACATTAGATAGAACACATATGTATATACATATGCATCTGTCTATGGGCACACGCATGTGTGTAGAGTCTTGATTGTGTGTACGGGTCTGAATACTTAAAAGTTGTGTGCCCTTGAGCACATTCAGAAGGTAACTTGATCTTCTGAAACATACGCGAGAAATCATGTGTCAACTAGCTAATTACTGTGCGTCTTAACTTAATGCCTGAGCCTAAACCCGAACTTAATTGCCATACCTTCTTTTTAATGTTAAGCTCTGTACAGCTTACAAGCTAATAAAAGAATATTTTACATTTTGTAAATTGGACAAGTATCGTCTCTTTTATGTTGCTTATTACACTTTTATATCATGCCATTATGGAGCCTTTTGATAATATCGTGCAACTTAGGCCCCTATCTGTTGGTATAGGTTTTATATGCCAAGTTTACGCAAACTGTTTACCTGAATATTTTTTATGTGCAGTCTGTTGAGCTTGAATGCCTTTCATTTTATTTTGATTCTGATATTGAATCTTGGCTCGCTGATAAGAAACCATGGGCTGCACTCTTCTGATTGGAGTAAGGTATATCCGGTTGGCCCATTTCCTGTTTCATCTCTTCAACTTGTCATTCAAATCATCTTTGTTAAATAGCTGAATGTATATTTAGATGTTTGAAGTTGAAAGTATGGACGGTACATTAGATGGTATACCTTACAAAGAGCATAATTACGTCCTCCAACCTGTAACTGGTAGCTCAAAGTACACAAAGCTTAAATTAGAAGAATCCCAAGCCACTAAACAAGCCTTGCAGCAGGCAGCAGGCAGTTTGGATGATGTCACGTTATGTTTGTCTAAGGTTAGGTTATTTCACGCCTTAATGAATTCTTACATCATCACCTAGCTTCATTTATTTATCTTCACTCTTCACCAGCAAAGTGCAAGGCTTTGCACCAGCAAGGCTTGCTGGTGCAAAGCTCTTTGCACTGCAAAGCTTTGCACAACAAAGCTTTGCTGCTACAAAGCTTTGCACTGCAAAGCTTGCCGGCGCAACAATTTGCAGTGCAAAGCTTTGCACTGCAAAGCTTGTTTGTGCAAGCAATTTGCAAGCTATGTGAAATGAATTTTTTTTTCTTCATTTGTTTTTAGACTGCATGTCTTGCAATTTTGATCACAAGACGATATTTGAATAATTTTCTCAATGAAAAGGAGAATTAAAAAGGGAAGTTGACATGAAAATGGGCTATGCGTGGATTTATTTTGTACATGACATGTACATGACCAGTTTCTTACATGTACATGACCAGCATGAAGAGAATTAACATGTACATGACCAGTTTCTTACATGCACAGGGTCCGTGAATTTATTTTGTAATTCAATATATAAGGCATATTAACATCAAAATATAAGGCATATCAGTGTAGATAGGGACATGACCGATCTAAACAAGAGGACCACTTGAATCAATTACACTTCCAGTATGATTGTTTTCTTGATCTAGTTATAATGTTGTCTATATATAACTCGTTGCGAAACTGAGTTTGCAAACTCAGTTCCGGACTGAGTTTGCAAACCAAGTTCGGAACTGAGTTATTAACTTGGTTTGTGGTTTGGAAGGGATTAAGTTGGAAAAGAAGGAGCTGTATTTTAACAAGGATGGATCTACTATTAAAAAGCTTCAAGTGGGTTTCGTTGATAACTGCAGTTTAGAAGATACACAATGTTACATTTTTTTTACATGCAATTCAGATGAGTCATGCAAATAATTTATCAGATTTATTTAAATACTTGACCAGATCCTTGAATTATTAACATGGAGTTTCAACTTCAATATATATTATTCTCTGAAGTTCTTCTAGTATACCATAAACTTAATTCATCTGTTAGCTAATATTTCCAGCACATGATATTTCTACATATGGTCATTCCACCTCTCTTTTTGGGCTGTTGCAGGCTGGAGTCAATAAGCTTGCAGATCTTGTTGGAGTTACTCTTGGTCCAATGGGAAGGAATGTAGTTTTGGAAAGCAAATATGGATCTCCAAAAATCGTTAATGATGGGGTTACGGTTGCAAAGGAGGTAAATCTTGTTTAACTCAGAATTCATACATGAACTGAGATTTGGTACGGTGATGAAAATCACAGTAAGAAAATAAACACTGTATTGGTTAAAATGTTATTAGTTGTTCCAGTTAAATGACGTCCATTTGTTATTAATTACACTGTTACCTATTGTGCAATTCTGTCTTGCGTTGTAAAAAGCAAACAAAGATCTTATGGCAATGCATGATAAATGAGCTACAAATTATTATTTTTTATTTTTGTATCAAGTATAAATTAATCTTTTGAATTCTGTAATTTTTTAGTTTTGTTTGTGTTTTCATTAGTATAAGCGAATTACATATTGATGTGTTATTTTTTAGGATATAACGTTAGTTAAATGAATATTATTTATTAAAATAAAGATCGGTCAAATCTACTTCTAAATATTTTTGAATTTTATATTTGATGTCAATACATTCGATTGATAGGTAATTGATGTATAGATTGAGTTTCTGATCATTCTCGAGAGAGCGATAAACATATTAACAAATCGTGAAAATGGAAGTATAGTTATAGAGAGTCGATATATTTCCAAATTTATTACTCACTGTTTGATTATATGAAGAAATGGAAACTGGAAATACGATTTGGAATGTGAGAAATCATATTGTTTCTTGGTTTGGTGAAAAAAGTACTGTAGTTTCATCCTTGTATTTCAAACTTCAGTTATTGTTCTTTGTAATGAAACTTGTAAAAGGGAAATCAACCATTTGTCTAAAAATAGGTGAGCAAGTATGTACTTTCCCAATATGCATTTATTTATGACTTATAAACTATGCAAAATAAAAATTGGAAGTGAGTGAACTGACAAACTATCATGTAGTTTCATGCACATACTATTATCATTTACATGAAAAGTCCATAAAGATCGGATATTATCCATCATGAATTTCATCTATTAATTTCTAGTGTAAGGAGAAAATAGGTAGTTGAAATAAATGTTATCCTTATCATGTCTTATTATTCACAGATGGCTCAATTTTTTGGTTATGTTTCCGAGCATTCAACCTACCATCATGGTGAAGCTAGTCTCGCTAGCACAATAATTGGAATGGCCCAGGATTTTGTTGGTAGCAACAATATTAATCTCATGCAGCCAAATGGACAGTTCGGCACTAGAAACAAAGTAAATATGATACTCGATTTTATATTTGTTGATGTGCAGAATATGCCATGGCCATGCATATTTAAATTCTTTTTCTTTCCTCTTCAGGGTGGTAAAGATTGTTCGAGTCAGGCGAAGAAGGTCAATACTCTACTCTAATAAGGCCTGATAGTACAAAGAAGGCTTATGTGAGGCTGACACCTGATTATAACGCTTTTGTATGTGAACTATTTTTTTGTAGGCGAAAATATGGTACTAGTTTGAGTTTTGTATGTGAACTATTTTTTGCTGAATCTACCTTATGCTATTGGTTTGCGTATACATGTAGTTGTGTAACTATAATTTGCAGATTTGGCAATTGATGTCATGTTACATTGATAAAATGGTTTATAGATTTATTTCTTGGACCAGTTTATGTTTGTGTTGATGATGAGTTTTGAAATCCATAAATGTTTGTGTTGATGATGAGTTTTGAAATCCATAAATGTTTGTGTTGATTTTTCTTTCATTGTAAATTCAAATAGTAGCTAATGGATGCCAATGAATTGTGAATTATATATATATATATAAATTTGATACGGCTTTAAACCGTATCCAATTACCAATTTGATACGGTTAATGGGCGTATCAAATGCATGTATTTGATACGGTCTAACGCCGTATCAAATTGGAAATTTGATACGGTCTAAAGCCATATCAAATACATCAATTGATATGGTTATAAGCCATATCAAAATCATAAATTGATACGGCTTAAAACCGTATCAAATTACCAATTTGATACGGTTTTAAGCCGTATCAATTTATGATTTTGATACGGCTTAAAACCGTATCAAATAACAAAGACGCATTTTTTGATACGGCTTAAAACCGTATCAAATCGATTTTGATACGGCCATGAGCACTGCCAAATTGGCATTTCTGGTGTAGTGTCTAACCCGTTTCTGGTTTTTCTGCCCAACTTTGTTCGTCCATATCTTCTTCATATGGTATCCGTTTTACGCAGACTCGGACTCTATCTCAAGAAGAATTCCGAGATGAACGCAATGGCGTAACCCATTTTCCTTAATTCCATCATTTAGAATTAATTATACTTCGATTTGTTAAGTTACAGTTAACAGAAAATTCGGGGTGTTACATTCTCCCCTCCTTAAAGGATTTCGTCCCCGAAATCTTCAAGTCTAGGAGAACGTAAGTCCTAACATCCAATCATCCATCTACTCAATCAACAAATACAGGCATCCATTGTCCTTAAAATACTTCTAATGCTTTATGATTGTATGCACCGTGTGTGTATATGTCCTTAACTAATGCAAAATCAGGCGGTATACTGATCCAGTTGACCTCCTTAATGCAAATCATGTAAGTGTCATGAATCCATTATGTATGCAAATTTGTCCTTACTCATAATTCTACATGAGTGCACAACCATCAATACAAATGCGACATCCATATGAAAACATACCAAGTTTCAACTACATGCAAATATGAATACATATATGCATATGCAGTATGAAGTGATTGAGCCGATCTAAAACCTAGGTTGTGTGTGTATATGCATCCACGAGCAACCACTAGCAACCACTTGCAACCACCTGCAGCCATCAACCATAACATGTTTCAAATACATGTTTACATCCAAAAGGGTTTCTACCTAAGAATAAAGGATAATGTCGAGGAGATATACCTAAAAAGATAGATACAAGCACAACTTAAGGAAAAAGAGAGATCAAAGATATACCCTCAAAAAGAAAAGGGTAGGCCGCGCGTATTCTATCCTCAGTTTCCCAAGTCGCGTCTTCCTCGGCTTTGCTCCACTGAACCTTAACGAGCTTCACTTCGCGGTTGCGTAGCTTTTTGATTTTAGTTCCTACGATTCGAGTTGGAACTCTCCTCACAGTTGCTTCGCGTTCCACTTCGGCTTCTTCTAGAATGCTTGGCTCCACCACTTCCGCTGATTCATGTAGACATTTCCGGAGATGAGAAACGTGAAAGACGTTGTGAATTCCAGCCAATCTTTCAGGCAGGTCTACTCTATAAGCCATTTTCTCAATCTTCTCGATGATAGGGAACGGTCCTACAAATCTTGGTGCTAGCTTTCCTGCGGACCCGAAGCGAACGACGTACTTTAAAGGGGATACCTTAAGGAAAACCCTGTCCCCAACCTCAAACTCAAGGCCGGTCCTTCTTTTGTCGGCGTAGGATTTCTGTCTGTCTTGGGCAGTCTTCATTCTCCTTCGTATCAAGTCCACTTTTTCTGAAGTCTCTCTAATCATGTCTGGCCCAAGTATAATCTTGTCAGTGGACTCCCACCAACAAGTTGGTGATCGGCAAGGTCTTTCATACAAAGCTTCAAAGGGCGCCATACCGATTGTGGCTTGGTAACTGTTGTTATAGGCGAATTCTACTAATGGAAGGTGATCCTCCCAAGTCCCTCCGAAGTCAAGAACGCACAGTCTTAGAAGATCTTCTAGTACTCTATTCACCCTTTCTGTCTGACCATCAGTTTGGGGGTGATAGGTCGTGCTTAAACATAACTGTGTGCCGACAGCTTCTTGCAAACTCCGCCAAAATTCGCTCGTGAAGATGGGGTCTCTGTCACTCACTATGCTGGAGGGTATTCCATGGAGTCGAACTATTTCCTTGAGATAAAGAGAAGCTAGAGACGAAGCAGTCCTTCTACTCTTGATAGGTATAAAGTGGGCGCTTTTTGTAAGCCTGTCCACTATTACCCAAATGCTAGTATTGCCTCTTCTTGACCTAGGCAATCCGTCAATGAAGTCCATTGAAATGCTATCCCACTTCCACTGTGGGACCTCTAAAGGATGAAGTAGTCCTCCAGGCTTCTTCTGTTCCGCCTTGACCTGTTGGTAGATCATGCACTTAGAAATGAAATCTGCCACGTCCTTCTTCATGCCGCTCCAAAAGAAAGTTCTTTTTATATCCTTGTACATCTTATCACCGCCAGGGTGTATAGTCATCTTGGAATGATGCGCTTCCTCGAGAACCTTCTTTGTCAACTCCCTTGCTTTTAGGACGCATAATCTTCCATCTCGCCTCAGCCAACCCTTATCATCGATGGTGTATCTATTGAGGTGACTAGAAGTCTCATCCCTAATAAGTTTATCAATCACATCAACAAGCTGAGGGTCCTCACGTTGTGCAGCCCCTATTGAGTCCAAGAGAGTAGGGCGTACTTCGAGAGATGCTAACAAACCAGGTATAAAATCGGAGGAGGGCCTAAAGTCAAAACTGGCTATATACTCCAAGCTTTGCATTTCCACAAAGAGAGGGCTTAAGGTCAGTTTCTTTCGGCTCAACGCGTCTGCTACTACGTTGCCTTTGCAGGGAGTATAGGAAATTTCAAAGTCATACGAGGCAAGGAACTCCATCCACCTTTGCTGCCTCAAGTTAAGATCTTTCTGCGGAAAAGATACTTCAACGATTTATGGTCAGTATATAATTCGAACTTCTCACCTAGGAGATGATGGCGCCAAGACTTAAGCGCAAAGACGATGGCGGCCAACTCAAGATCGTGGGTTGGGTAGTTCTTTTCATGCACTTTTAATTGTCTTCCACCATAGGCTACTACCCTCCCTTCTTGCATCAGAACAGTGCCTAGCCCCGTACCACAAGCATCCGTATATACTGTGAACATTTTGCTTCCATCCGGCAAAGTCAGAATTGGGGCTGTTGTGAGAGCCCTTTTTAATCATTGGAAAGCAAACTCGCAATCCAAATCCCAAGTGAACGCCAGATTCTTCTTTGTTAGCCTTGTGAGTGGAGCTGAGATTTTCGCGAAATCCCTAATGAATTTTCGGTAAAAACCGGCTAGCCCAAGAAAGCTTTGAACTTCGGTTGCATTTCTTGGTGTCTTCCAATCTTGCACTGCCACCACTTTCGCGGGGTCCACAGCCAACCCCTCTTTGGATACTATATGCCCCAGAAATCTTACTTCCTTTCTCCAAAAGTGGCACTTGGAGAATTTGGCTTTTAGCTGATGTGCACGGAGAGTATCCATGATCTCTTTCAGATGCTGAGCATGTTCTTCCTCATTCTTTGAGAAGATCAAAATATCGTCTACGAAGACCACCACGAACTTATTAAGGAATTCTCTGAACACCCTACTCATTAGGTCTACGAAATAAGCGGGTGCGTTTGTCAAACCGAAAGGCATGACAAGCCACTCGAAGAAACCGTCTGGGGTTCTGAACGCCGTTTTATCAATGCTATCTTCAGCTACCCTTAGTTGATGGAACCCAGTAGCCAGATCAAGTTGGGAGAAGACCGACGCACCTACAAGCTGATCAAACAGATCGTGGATTCTGGGAAGAGGGTGCCTATTTTTCTTAGTCAGCTTGTTTAGCTCCCTATAGTCCACATAAAGACGTAGTGAACTGTCTGCTTTGGTGGCGAACACCACTGGAGCACCCTATTCTAAGATACTCCTTCTTATAAACCCCTTCTCGAGAAGCTCCTTAACTTGCTTACTGAGCTCCTTTCTCTCCTTTGGAGCCATGTGTCTAACAGGCAGAGCTACGGGCTTTGCATTATCAACAAGATATATGCGGAAGTCTATTTCCCGCTTCGGAGGTAAGCCTTTCACCTCTTCAAAGACATCCGGATATTCCCGGACTACCCTAACCGACTGCAAATTCTCAACAGAAGCATCAAGAGACTCTAGATAACTAAGCATAACAGCATTCAAGGGATTACAAGAAATTTCTAGAGTGTTACCGAGCCGAGTCAAGAGCCTAACCACTCTTTTCTCACAATCAAGAATGGCACCATTACTGGATAACCAGTCCATGCCTAAGATCAGTCCATACCCTGAGAAGCCCAAAACAAAGGCACTACATCTAAATTCAACACTTAGAATAGAGATTTTCAAATCCAAGCAAACCATCGACAAATAAGCCGAGCCCCAAATTTGATTCGAAACAACCAAGGGATCTTCTACCATACTAGTGTCTAGGTGCAGAGATTCTACTAAAGCAGATGAAATAAAGGAGTGTGATGCACCAGAATCAAAGAGAGTGCGAACTGGATGATCATAAAGATAAACTAAGCTTTCTACAGAAATATTTCTACCTCGTTCCTGTGGAGGTGCCATCAGCGCGTGAACTTGTCCGCATGAGGTGGATCCAGTCCTCTGTCCCTGCCCCTGCTTCTTTGGGCAGCTCTTAGCCAAGTGTCCAGTCTCTCCACAACTGAAGCAACCACCATTCATCTTTGCCTTCTTCTTTCTGCAGTCTTTTGCTATATGTCCCACAATGCCACAGAAATTGCACTTTCTCTTTTCACGAGATTTGTTATTCTTCCCGCCTTTCTTGGAGTCTGTTTTCTTAGCCTGTAAACCTTCCTTCTTTTCTTCCATCATAGTCTCTTTCTTGCCCTTGTCTTCCTCGTGTAGCAATGCCATGTCCACTAAGCTTTCATAAGTCGCTCCCGTGGATACATGAGTCATAGCAAGGCTGTGTAGAGGCTCATTCAGGCCTTTGACAAAGAGAAGGGCCTTCTTGTGTTGGGTGTTTACTAAATCATGCCCAAATATGGCCAGCTGATTAAACTGATTGACGTACTCTCTGATCATCATACTCCCTTGCTTAAGAGTTAGGAACTTCTCCATCTGCAGACTTCTCTCAGCTTGGGAGAGGAATTTCATCTCAAACCTTGTCCTGAAGTCTTCCCATGTTTCCACTGGCCTCTCCGCATGCGTCACTTCCCGCCAATAGGAAGCTTCATCCTTGAGCAACCACACTGCTAGTTGTATCTTCTGCCTATCATCAACTTCGAAGATAACGAATAAATCTTCAGTCTCTTTCAGCCAGTTCCTTGCTACCACAAATGATTCCGTTCCATAAAAGTCCTTTCCTCCCATAGCCTTGAAGTCTCTACATGTCTTAGCGAAAGTGTTCCCACGAGGAGGAGGAGGAGGAGGAGGGGGGGAGGAACCGCTGCCACTGTAGGAGGAGGAATGTCTGCTGGGCCCGCACCATTGGCCCTAGCCTCTAGGTACCTTCGGAACCAGCCAGGGATCGGTACTCCTTCTGGAAGGTTAAGATCTCCAGACATGCTGGAACAAAAAGGAAAGTATTCAAGATAAAGGGATAGAGGGATAGTGCATATGGCTCTGGGGAATTATGCCTTTTAAAAACAACACTTTTTCTTGAAAAAGATGCTTCTTTAAACTTCTTTTTGAAAATAGTTACAAATTTTTTTATCTAGTCTGGTAAATCTATGCTCTGATACCAAGTGAAACACCCCACCCTCCATTAAGGTCACTCACAAGGGACTGCCATAACTTTGGTGGAGGTTTGTAAGTAAAAGTCACAGATAAAACACAAGACAGATATAAACACACACATATATATATAAGCAGCGGAAAACATCAGACTTTTATTTCATAAAATACTTGTTCATACAACACATTTCCATAATTGTCTCATAACAACTTCCAAAACAATACAACATCATTTCTGTCTTGGTTTTTAAATAAAGAAGCATAAAACGTGATTAAAACTGCATAAATCCCCATAGAGTGTGACCAACAGCCATAGCCAAGGAAAGAGACTCCAAACTGTACATCAACTATCTTAAAGCTGTTTAAAGAATCTGCCTAAGCTGAGTTATTTCCTCCCTGTGGACCTGGTGGGGAACGGAAGAAAAGAAGACGAAAGAAAATAGGGTCAGACATAAAGCCTGGTAAGTCTAGTGACTCTTCAGTATGAGAATAAGAATAAGGGCATGATAAGTATAAACTGGAAATAGGAGAATGTCATAAACTAAGACAAAGCAGTTTGAATCGAATATACTATCGCACCCCATACTATATCTCTGCACCTACTCGTATTATCTTAATTGCCACCCCATGCTGGAGGTAAAGTGATCCCCTTATCTAAAGATCGGCTCCTACTCGCATAATTATCTGTGTCTTACGGCCCCCAAAGATTGTACATACCTATGATGGCCCCACCATGGGGTGTATCAAGTCCGATGGTGACGACCCGACACAAAACCAGAGATGCATAGGTTATACTACTGGTGCCCCAGTACCCTGTTTGTCAGCTCTGAAGTGTGTGCACGCCCGCACTCCGTTAGAACCCACACTGTTGCACCCATCGCCGTCGCTTTGACCGCTTACAATCAGCCCAGTAATCGTGCCCCACCCTACCTAGTTTCAGGGTACCATGATACCTAATCGGGTTACTGCTGAAATGGGTCCCCGTTACTAGGGTTTTCTAGTCAAACATGTTAAGTGGTTAAGTGCCTGTATTTACCTAACCCCACCCATCAATTTCATTAACATGTTGAATTGGTTAAGTGTTTTAGTTAACTTAACCCTACCATCTGTCCTTAGCCTTTTAAAGCACCGACCACTCACATTAGACCGATATTGTTACGGTTACTCGATGTGCCGGTCGGTTCCGGGCAGATTTACACTGTAACTCAGTCTAACCTCGGGTCCTTATTGGGCTTCATGCTTAACCACCCACATTGGATAGGTATTGTTGTGACTACTGGACAGCCGGGCGGGTCCGGGAAGATTTACATCACAACTCAATCCAACCTCGTGTTTAGCATATTCATTTTTTCTTAATATACATATTTGTCTTTATCACTTAATATATGTAAATTTGTCAACAATTAAATGATGTGGCCCACTTTCCAAGTTTACCCTTTTTGGTATAAAGAATTTATACCATTTAAATGCCACCAATTTTGGCATGTGACAAACATGCCAATTTCATATATTTTTATGTCAAGTTTTATTAATATCCCCAACGTTACCCCGTTTAAACATTAGGCTAACAATCTTAGCATAATTTTCGTTCGCATAGTTTTAGCATATAATATTAGGCTAAAAACTTGGCCTAATTTAACGCACACAAATAGGCATAAGGGAATTCATAAACATAAACATGACACAGGTGTAAACTTGGCATTTTTGGCATAGTCAATATGAACATCATAGGTGTGAACTTGCAAAATAGCCAACATGAATGTCATAGATGTGAACTTGCAAAATAGTTAATATACATATATGTGAATTTGCAACATAGCCTAAATCAATTTACATATATCAGAATTTGTATTGAAATAAGGGTCTAATCAAATAGGTGTCACATGAATTAGCATATGATTTAGACAACATAAGTCTAAAATTGTTTTTGGATCTAGGCATAACATCGAACTTTACTAGCACATGACAAGAATATGATATTTTCATAAATATGTATAACTTTATGACAAGGGTGTGAACTAGATCCAATCGCATATCTAATTACAACATGAAACATGTATTAAAGTGGATCTTGACATGGATCTAATTAGGAACTTGCAACTTTTGTATAAACATAGGGGCATGTATATGAACATAACCATTTAGGCATAAAGGTTCTAGCATAAAGTATATACATGAGGTTCTAATCACAAACAACCTATATAATCACATAAACATGAACTATACAACTTGCTTGTGATGTTGTTGTCATTCTAAAAGTACAATAGGATCAACATCAATCTTAATTATACCACAAACATCCCAATTTCATTCGCAACACAATCATTTCAATACATAGATATTAATTAACATCGTCTATACATAATAGCACAATTCCACTTCCAATTTACATCGAATCAAGTCTTAGTTTTATTCTCATCGGAAAAATCACTATACTTACAACGAATGACGAACTTGGATTCTGAATTCTGAATTTGATATGCTTTCCTTTGGGTAGACTAACGTTGTTTTGATTCGTGTTTTACTTTAGTATTGGCTTGTCTCTAAGCTGTCTAACTGACGACCACTCCTAGTTTCTTTCCAGCAGCATGACGGCTTTAGTATTATATTATTTGTGTGAATTTAGGGTTAGACTTGAGTTGTATTTATAGAATTTTAATCCGATTAGAGCCGTCGATGAAGCTAGAGTGAATCCAAACCATCCATCTCAAGAGAAGCCAATCAGAAAGTGACATGTAAGCCCTAGTGACTCAGCCAAGCCTCAGAAATCGACCAGACCCTGACCAGGCCAGCCAGGGCCTGACCAACAGGTCTTTCTGGCCTGGGCGCACTTGGCAGGTGCGCCAGTGCAAATTTGTACTGGTGCACTTCCCAAGTGCGCCAGTGCATTTTTGTTCTGGCGCACTTCCCAAGTGTGCCAGTGCATTCTGACCCGTTTCTGGTTTTTCTGCCCAACTTTGTTCGTCCATATCTTCTTCATATGGTATCCGTTTTACGCAAACTCAGACTCTATCTCAAGCAGGATTCCCAGACGAACGCAATGGCCTAACCCATTTTCCTTAATTCCATCATTTAGAATTAATTTTACTTTGATTTGTTAAGTTACAGTTAATAGAAAATTCAGGGTGTTACAATTAAACACGTTTATTGATAAACATGATCAATAAGGTAAGTTACCTTTATTGGAACCAATCGTTAAAATAACAATTTGGTATTTTACTGAAATTAACCAACGGTTTAATATCATCAGTTAAATCAACAAATAAATATATGACTAACAAACAGTCAATCATCAGTAAACAAAGCACACAAAATAAAAACCCAATTTATATAAAATATAAATGGGGAAAACAGAGTGAGTTTAACTCACCTTGGGGTTTTCATTCGTTGTCAAAGCGGTTCGCTTTATAAGCTTCCAGCTGCGTTTACTCTATCCATTCCCACTTCAAAATATTACGTCCATTGATACGGTTCCAACGTCCCCGGTTTTCTCGAATTCTGATAACATAGGAGTATATTATATAATTTTATACGTTACTTACCATTTAAAATAATATTTGTTAAAACCTAAATCTTTACTTCGTTAATTTAAATCTTTGATCTGGCGTATTTCCAATTATTGACTAGGCCGCGTTAGATATACTACGTATTACAATTCTTATAGAACGACGGTAAGCAAATAAAAACAATTACCGTTAGGCACTTTTTAATATACATGGTTATATATTTGGGTCACGTAAAGAATTGGTTCGACACTTATAATAAACCACTAGGCCATGTTGACATTAGTTATATATTAATTAGGCACACATATATGATATAGTCCCAGGCACAGTTTATATATACTAACTTTATATATTTACTTAAATCATACTTACGATTTATAAAACTGCTTGGGCCAAATAAAAACAGAACAGGGTTAAGCGTAACGTATTGGAAAAAATGTAAAATGGTTAGGCAAATTTAAACATACCCAGGCACACCAATTTATACTGTTAAAAATACTTTACCACTAATCCCCTTAAATTTAATACCTTCATTTGGCCCACACCATTCACAGTATCCCCTGAACGCTGCGCCCAACCACCGCTCCATTTCCCCGTGCCGCATACACTTGTCACCGCCTGACACTAGCTCCGCCTCACAACACCGTCCATCTGCGGCTCATCATCGACCCATTTCAGTTCACTCCTACCTGCACTCACCCCCCTCGGACTTCGTCTGAACTGCATCGGTCGCCACTGCTCCGTCCGCTACATCACAGAGCTGTCGCGTCTTCAACTATGCTCAATTCTTACTTTGTCCCATCACGTGCCTTCATTTGATAACTTCTCTAAACAATTTCCTTCCCACTGTGTTCAACACGCCATGCTGCATACTACTCCTCTTCATACAGTAATCCCCTACCCCATGATCTTCTTCTCCGCTTGTTCAGACACATGTTGTATTGCATGCGTCCTTGCTTTCACCACTTCCGTTTCTTTTTCTTTGTTATAGCTGACGCCCTCCTTTCCTTTTCAAACGCAAGTCCCCTTTCTTCATCTTGATACCTTGTACGTTCTGAACTTCTTCCCATGCCCTATCTTTTTTTTATTCCCTTCGTCCACAGCTAATCCCGTAATGTGTTGTTCCCTTCCCACGCACATCTTACACCAGTTCGAACACTACTCCCCATTCCATTCTCACGGCCTTCCCATGCTTTCTGTTCTTCTTTCTTCTATTGGTTCCGCATAGGCATGCAACAGCTCAAACTCCCCACTTCTATTCTGTTGCTTCCGCAAATTCTCTCTCTGTTTCCTTATAATGCCAATTTGTATCAACATCCCTTACTTTGTATAAAACTTTGAAACCTGCTTCCACTTTTAAGCTCCTTCGTTAGAACCCCTCCATCCCAGAAACCACGCATCCCATTGCTCCATCCTTGCGTCAGTTTTTTTTTCAATATATATATATATATATTATTACACGGTTCGAACTTTATAAAGTGGCGTAGGAAAAAGAAAAAAAAGAATTGAGGGGGAAGAAATGGAGTTCTCATTTGTAATTCGCTGGAGGAAAAGAAAGCATAGGAAGAAATGACGATCGAAATGGGTATATATATAAGAAAAATGAGAGAGGATAAGAAGAACGTCTCTCAGCTGAATGAGACAGCGTAGGTGGTAGGCATGTAGCTATATCAGAAAACAAGGGTGGTTTGCATCGTTCTTTCCCTTCATGTGTGTACGTATGGGAACAATCTCATGTGTGTGGTTCAATCTATGTATGCGCCTATGAAGTTACGGGGTAGGGTTTATACATGGTTCACTACTTTCTGTTTAGACTGCTATGTTTGAAGTGATGTGTGCACATGCTTTTATGTTACAGCCTGTCTATTTTAATTTATATAGACTCAGCATATCTTTCTCTCTTTTTTCTTCTTTTTTTTTAGTTGAGAGGGTACGGTTTTTTATTAAATAATATTACCCGATACTTCATCCTCAAGTAACGTGATAAAATCACTATAAATTATTTCTGTTTACTGATAAAAAAACTAATCTTAATGTAAAAAAGTATTCTGGACCCAAAGGAACAAGTTTCGTCGAAATCCGAGGTCGTATGAAAAAATTTCCTTTATAAAACCAGAAATAAACACACGTTTAATTTTTTTCACGATCACCAGATAAATCGAATCAACTTGAAACCTTGCAATCCTGTAATAATTTTTCAATACGAACCCAATGGCACCAGTTTCGTTGCATTCTGAGACTGTTTCCCCGGTATGCTATTTTCCGCAATGCCCTTTTGGACACCAAATTACACGATCTCCAAAAATAACAAACTATATACCTCTCCTTACTCTAATCGATGATACGAACTCAACGGAATTGGTTTCACGGCCTAATTTGATCGTCTACTCAAGTTATACCCAAATAACTCTTTATTAAATTAATTACGCGCTATAGAAATTGAACGAGCGTTTATGGCTACCGTGGTCACATACGACATCGGTTTGTCAAGCAATTCAACACCGTACAATAATTTAACGCTACGGTCCCAATGAAACTGATTTCGTCGAAATCTGAATCCGTTTGCAAAATGGCTAGTTTAACGCGTATATTTTAATAACGATTTCCATAGCGACTATTTTAAAATTTGATTTAGCCATAACTTACAATATATAACACGAAATCTGAATTTTTCTCTTTCATACGAAAATTATCATCAACACATAGAAATCCGACTTATACCGGATCCTGTATTCCCAGTTGAAGTTCAAAACCAAATATTACGAACTACCACGCGATTTCGAGCTCGTTTTATATTGTAAATAAAATTAGCGTTAAACTTCATTTTTAATAACGAAATAAATATTAAAATCATTTATATTCCAAATATAATATTTAAAATAAAATAAATTAAATTAAATATTTGTTGGCCAAAATATACGGGTCGTTACAGTTAACCTTGTAGCTGTGAAATCAAGGGGAATATACTTAGATATTGATAGTAATAAAAACTTTGTGCAATCCAGCGTCGTGTGGGACTGGACATAGGAGTAATCCGAACTAGTATAAAATCCAGTGTTTTTCTTTCCCTTTCTGCATTTTATATTTATTTGTTTCTGTTTTTGTGTTTGATTATGTGTCTATGATCATCTCTGTTGTGCGTGATTCATACAGTAGGTCATTTAAGTTTTAGATTTGTGTAAATTCCTTAGAAACACTATTCACCCCCCCTGTAATGCTAGTCTTACCTTAAGATCCGTGTTCCCTAACACTGGGAAGGCTTCTATTACACGTTGGACTTAACCTTGCGTTTTTCGGAATTTATTATAATAGCCTATATCACCTAGACCTATCATGTTAACCCGACTTCTTATAGATATTGGACATGTCGGTCGGTTCCAGCCAGGCTTCTAATATAAGTAGGGATTAACCTCGTGTCTATGTGTCATTAATACTAATAAAAGTCAATAATATTCACACACATACAAATTTCCTAATGAGGACATTTATATTCGAATTCCGAGTTAAACATATTTAGTATTATGTTAATTACGCTATAAATAGTGATAAATAAAACAAGAATTAAGCACACGTAAAGAAACGTCCCAAAACGTAGAAATGTTAATCCTAACCTAAGTTCAAAGTTTAAAAGTTTATTTTCCTAACTTCATCAACATAGCATATAATGTATATTCACATTTAAATCAATAACACAGAGATATAAAACATAAACAGAACAACATGTAACCTAGGTTTATAAGATTACTTCAATAATAATAGAAGGAAAAGGTGTGATATGACAATAATATATATAGTTCCTTTTTTGGTACTGCTTTACTTTTCATATGAATTTATACAAAAATTTAAGACTTTGTTAACCTGTGTTTTAATCATTCAAAGTGTCTATTTTAAATAAATAGATGTTTAAACCTATATGCATCACCCAAACCATATGTTTTTGCACATATATGATTTACAAATTAACAGTAAGTAAATCCAACCATTATCAGAACTATATAACACAAAAAAAACCAATTTTTATTATATTCACAACTAAAACCAATATATTCACAAGATTGACCATTTTTGCAATTCACAAGGGATTTGGGGGATTTATAAGTATTTTGTTTTCGTGCAAATCCAAGTTACTTTAGGCGTAACAATCCAAATCTACACTATAAGAATATAGAAAATAATAAACTTATAAAATTTCTACTCACAGAATTACTAGGAGAAGAATGAGGAAGCTGAGTAGCTATCATTTTTAAATTGTATCCCCGCAAATATCGTATTCCAAACTTTATCATAAATATATATATATATATATATATATATATATATATATTAGAATTCTATTAGAGTTTTAGATACACACAAATCCCAATTGGATATTCTTATAATAAACTAGATTAAAAAAGATATAGAAATAGGCTAAGGAAGAAGAAGAAATCAAACATGTCCTATTTTCTGAATTTGGAACAATGGCGGAGAAGCAGAATGAAGGTGTAAAAGAGAATGTATTGTAGGGTTTAAAGGAGAGGCTAAGGCCTTATTTATACTTGCTAGTGTGTGCTTGGTCCATAAGATTAATTTTATAAAATCTGGACAGTCCATTCCAGCAAAATATATAAGAACTCCTTCAAAAGTAAGCCTTTTCCCACCCCTCTTCCCTTAAGGGTTGCCAAAGCCGTCCCTAGGATGGTAATCGACCCCCTACAAGAGGAGAAGTTGACCCCTCAGGGAAAGAACGCGGGGAGGTTTATTTTCCTGGTCGGTTTCTATTTTATTAATTACATAATTATTTAGATTGATTATTTCTGTTTCTTTTGACTTCTGTCCCCTTCTTGTATAATATACACAATTATAAAATCCAAAGAAATATTCCATTAGTATTTAATTTTACTCCAAATTTATATTCTTAAATTTTGAATTTCAAATGTTGTGTGCAAATAATTTTCGTACAACTTGTTTCATTCATAATTTTTTCATACAAACTCCGTTTTCGATAAACAAAATATGAAAATGGACTAAATTTTTTCCACAAATACAATGATAAAATTTTCATATCCCAATTCTCAAGTATACAATATTCGTATTTTCAACCAATTAACATATTATTAATTATTATTGTTTATTATAAATTTAATCATCTATATCTATTTAATGTGTATTTTACGGGGTGTTACAGTTACCATCCAATCAATTATAAGTACATCTCTCATATGCTTATACGCTCTTAAAATTTGAGTAAAATCGATTAACCGAATATCTAATACCAAGTGGGACAACCGCCTCATATCTTCTACGTCAAGCCATAGGAAAAGCGCGTTGTATGTTGTGCTAAGAAGATATGAGACGATCATCAAGGAAGATAAACCAAAACAAAACCTATTATATACCTCACAACGCATGGATAAGTATACCACAAGATATAGTAGTGAAACATGATAAAGCGGAAAATCACATCTCCATAATATCTTAAAAATCATATACAATATATCTCAACATATGAATACATCAACCCTTACTATATCGCTCATCAGAGTTTATAACAGTTAAACAACGGAAATCATCCAAATAGCTATATAGTAGAATAGTAATACACAGTCCTCCAGCTCGTTACCGCACTATAATATCATCACCAAACCTATTACCTGATAATCAGTCTACTCGACAACATTGTTGATTGGCATCCTACAGTAATAAGGCGAGACATGAAACCTTGAGTCAGACAACAATCTAGTGTGGGTGATAAATAACTATCAACAACTATACAAGAAAATATGATAATGGATGGTTCAAGTCTCACTCGACATGTCCCTACAACCATAGATGTGACGACCCCAAACTTCCATGGTACGAAAGTAAGGATAATCATAGGAGCATAAAATAATTACAACAATAACAGATCTCATATAATAGCATAACACATAAATCATTGCAGCGGAAATGGAAATGTCATCACAACATAACATCACAAATATCAGAGTGCGTAGTTCCAGGATACACTTAGCAAAATAGAAGTCTCAACAAAGAAAGAAATAAGTCTCAATCTCCACCAAATACATCAAAGCTCAATAATGTCTAAATGTCTCAAGAAGCAATAAAAAGAAAAAAAGAAAAGGTTCTTCGTCTTCTTCCTTAGCAAGCTCCAGTCCAGAACATACCCATACCTAAAACCTGTCATTTGGCTGCCCGTGTGGAAAGAGGGCACCCGAGTTTGCAAAGTGAAACAAACTACAAGTCAGTCATGGGACTAGTATGAGAAATCTTTCTTAACTAACAATATGGCTAATCACAGGACCACGCCGCTAACGCGGAACGGGTTTACTCCATTGGATTGACAGTGCACAAGTTTAATAAATTTGATTTAAAAACAACGCAATGCTTTTTAGAAAATGAAATCATTATAAGACTCAAGTCCCATCACATAATGCAACGCAAACCGGAAGATAGAGTTTTACCTTATAATGATAAAAAATGCTTGATACGTGGAAAATAATGTTTAATATTATTATTAGTGTCTAATCAGTATTAAAATATTTTAAAGTAAATGTATCAATCCTAGATGGCATAGTACCCCATCCTACTATGTCGCTATATATAGGTTTACAATCAAAACCGTAATTTCGTATTGGAGATTGGGTTTCCATCATGAGTCAAGGCTAGGGACGATCTCCTAACCAATTCGAGACACTCTAGCAATGTCTCAGGGTCCCCCACAGTGAACCCTTGGATCCTGCAGGGCCGGTCCACAAATAACGTTAGTGGATTAGTTATGCCTGAACACACGCTACCTGATCCTATTGGACCTATAAAATGGTCACAATTGACCAATAAAACCGAGGCGCCTCATTCCATCAACCACATAAGTAAAAAAGTCAGGGCTTATAAATGCAGACACCACTTCCAGCTAGAAAGAAACGTGTGCACTCCCTGTGTTCCCTTGTCCCGTTTCTGACTCTTACCGAGGTGTGAGGCTCGCGAGGTAACATTATACACAAAGCTATGCTGAAAATTGGCTATGCTTTGATCATCATCCACAAGGCTCTGATTTTCGACAAAAGCCTCGATCAATTGCATCTTGGCATGTCACATTGACAATTCAAGCCATGCGACCGATAACTACCAATATATAACCTTTGAGCTCATGCGTCTCAAAGAAGAGTGTTAAGCAAGAGAATAAATTCTCTGCCACCGCAGATATATATCAATTTAATTTACATGGAATGAAAATCAATGTCGGACACAAATCCATTTACAAGTCCGTTCTAGGTCTGAACGAAACCCGAGACACCTTATTCCTTATCCCGTATGTCCAATATGGAAGAGAGGCGCTCGCATATCCGGACAATCAACAAGTACGTTTGGACAACTACCACTTTAACCCTTTACTTGTAGCTAACTAATGCAGGGCATCAGTAGTTTTCCTTTCGATGTGAAGATCGTCGGTCTTCAATCGCCATCTTTAAGACCTTCAATTTAGATCGCCGTATAATCATTTGAAATGAGATATAACTCGGTCTTTTCAAATTATTCTTGCATATATATAATTTAAAATAATTTCATATCGTTAATAGTATTTAATAACGATTAATCGCTATTTTTATATATATAGAAATAGCTAAATTAATTTAATGATGCTTCAGGTCAATAGGCGGCCCTGGCGTTGTTTTTATCAAAATTTGATTTACACTTATCTCGAAATTGAACCGTTGGATTTTAACAAAGTTTATATCGATGGAAAGATCTTCCCAAAGCGGTCCTAATGGTTCCAGTTTTGGGAAAATCCGACAGTTGGATCTTTTGGTATAATCATTTAAAGTTACGATTTCGAAACGCGAACTACCGCGCGCGATTCATCTATTTTTAATTTATATATATATATATATATACATAATTATATATATATATATATATATAAACCATTCGACGATTTCTCTAACGTTTTTAATATGCCAAATAAAAGAATGTTTTTATTCGCATATCACATCTACGTACTGTCAAACAGAATATATATCATTTACATGAAAATCTATCCAATGACGAGTCAACTTTGCATATAAATTCAAATATATCCAAATGTAAATATAAATTTAATTTTGACAGTGCATGTAAATTCTAATATATGCAGTGTCAATATAAATGTGATTTAAACAATGCATATGAATTCTAATATAAGCAATGTAATTATAAATGTAATTTTAACAACGCATATAAATTCTAATATATGCGATGTAATTAAAAAATGTGATTTTAACAACGCATATAAATTCTAATATATGCGATGTAATTATAAATGTAATTTTAACAATGCATATAAATTATAATATATGCGATGTAATTAAAAATGTGATTTTAACAATGCATATAAATTCTAATATATGCGATGTAATTATAAATGTAATTTTAACAACGCATATAAATTCTAATATATGCGATGTAATTATAAATGGAATTTTAACAACGCATATAAATTCTAATATATGCAATGTAATTATAAATGTGGTTTTGTCCATTTCATATAAACAAAGTTTTTAATGTAAACATGTTTTATTTTGAAAACATGAATGTTTGACCAACTACTTTCTTTTTATACATTTCTATTATTACATTAAAAAGTGAATTTTTAATGTAAAACATTTTTTTTTAAAACATGTTTCTTTTTCTACATTTCTATTATTACATTAAAAAGTGAATTTTTAATGTAAAACATATTTTCTTTTTAAAACATATTTCTTTTTCTACATTTCTGTTATTACATTAAAAAGTGAATTTTTATTGTAAAACATATTTTCTTTTTAAAACATGAATCATTTTCTACATTTCTATTATTACATTAAAAAGTATATTTTTAATGTAAGAACATATTTTCATTTTAAAACACGTACATTTTCTTATTTTTAATCATTGCATTAAAAATGCATATTTTTAATGAAAACATGTTTTGATTTTTAAAACATGTACATTTTCCTTATTTTTATTCTTGACACTAAAATATGAAATTTTTAATGAAATCACGTTTTTATTCCAAACATGTATATTTTTCTATTTTCTAACATTACATTAAAAATGTAAAATTTTGAATGTAATGTTCTCATTATCTTTCTAAAACATGAACATTTCTATTTTTATGATAATTTCATAAAATGATAGGAATTTATATTTCATTTTTGTTGAATATTCTCATTCAACAAAATGACAAAATTTTATATTTCCTTTTTAATTGGAAATTCTAACTCAATCAAATAACAAAAATGTATATTTCATTTTGGTTGATAATCCTATAACAAAGGTGATATTTTATGTTGATTGAAAATTCTTATTCAATCAAACAACAACAATGATATTTTATTTTGATTGAAAATTTTAATTCAATCAAACAACAATAATGATATTTTATTTGAATTGCAAATATAATGCTAATAAAATATAATAAAGGTGGTATTTCACTTTTGTTGAATATTTTGATTCAACAAAAATAACAACAAATATGTTTGATTTATTTTTGTTGCAAATTTAATAATAACCCAATATCACCCAAATTACAGATCTACATCAAACCATCACATACAGATCAAATCACGTAGCATAGCATGTAGTAATTTACAGCGAATCAATGAGAATATAATCATGATTTATTCTAATTATTTAAAAATAAAAATAAAGCAGAATTCTCACAATCATTTGAATTTGAGTGGTTCAGATCTGCAATTTTTTTCCAAAATTAGATCAGCTCAGATTCGGTTCTAGTCAGGACAACAGCGTAGATCTCAGTTTCACGATCGTACAGGATCTGATATCGTTCAATTCTGATTCAATATGAGCGAGTTATGAATTAATTTGTATTGTTAACATTTAAAATTAAATTAATAAATTAATTAAAGAGCAACATCACCCTTCTTCCTCTTAGATAACTCAAGCCGACGTTTTCAATTATCGGTTCCGTTCTAGGGTTATGTTTTGCTAGCGGATCTAGGCGTTGGAGGCCGATCAGACAATGGCACGTCGAAGGGGGGAGGGTGGCGTACTTTCACCGTAGGTAAGGGCCAACTCGGTGGAGGCCTGGTGGTGCGGCAGGGGAGGAAATTTGGCGGGTTTGTGGTTACGGTTCTCAGAGCTCATGCCCCTTGGGGATGATCCAACCGTACAGAATCGAAGAGCAAGAAGAGTACAACGATAATGTCTTAAGGACTGGAGTCTAATTTGTGGTGGATTGATCGCTGTTAAGGAATCAAAATGGGAGAGTGGCGGCCATGGATTTTAATGTAGGCGGCGGCTTTGTAAAGAGAGTTAGGGTTTGAAGAAATGAATGTGTTTTTATAATATTTTATTTCTAATTTTTACAAATAAATCCGTAAATTCTTAACAACTCCAATTTCAGTCCAACAGGAGTTGCCCCCACCTAATTGCCCCTGTTTCGGAACTAATGGGCTAGGTCCCGTCAGCCCAAACGATTGTTTCTAGCCTGATTTCTTCAATTTAAAATTTAAATCCTTTATTAAATTAATTCGATCATATATTTAAATTCATCAGGGCCATATACGGACTCCAAAAATTTCCAAAAAATAAATCTAGCTATGTTTTGACGATACATTCCTAAAAAAATTAATTTCGTTGAATTTGGAGACCGTTTGAAAAATGGCCTCTTTGACGGTCGGTTAAATTCAACAGCAATTAACAAATTAGAGTTTAATTTACTACGCTCACAAATTAATTCCAAAAATTCTAGAAAATTAAACTTAGCAATAATTTGACATTTTGGATCCGACAAAAGTGGTTTCGTCAAAAACGGAGATCGTTTGTAAAATGGCCTTTTATACGGGCTATAAATTATACTATATTCCATAGCGACTATTCTGAATATTCAACTGGCCATAACTTTTGATTTCCGCTATGAAATTTCAATTTTTTAGATTCGTTGGAATGATATTTTTAAACAGATTTAGATATTTTTATTTTCACTAAAATCCGTTAAATTTTGAATCCTGCACATTCAGTCAAAGTTCAGATTTGACTTTTCAAACTACCGTACTATTTCTAATTCCTTTTGAAATAAAAATAAATGTATTCGTTCTAACTTCGATTAAAATAAATTTTTAATTGTTATTATTCAAAATAAATTATTTTAACTATTCAAAATTCATTGAAATAGCCAAAATAAAAATTTTAAATTTGTTCTGATTTTCCGGGTTGTTACAATCTCCCCCACTTAAAAGCTTTTCGTCCCCGAAAAGGAAACAATAGTAAAGTAGGAAACAAAACGAAAATGCAAGGTATTATAAATGTACCTCAACAAAAGAGTCACTTGGAGATGTCTACTCTGCACTTAGGATAAGCCTGCTTGATGCTATCCTCAGTCTCCCATGTACAGTCTTTAGGATCCCCGCTCCACTGCACTTCGACTAGGTGGATCCTCTTGTTCCTCAGAACTCGGGTTTCTTTGCCAACTATTTTCACTAGCTCCCTCCTCACTGCTAAGCTCGGGGTAATATCAAAATCTTGTTGTGCTGTATCCTCCACAACTAAGTCTGGATCATGAACATGCTTCCGGAGCTGGGACACATGGAATACATTGTGAACCCCTGGCAACCAGTCAAGCAACTGCACTCTATAAGCGAGAGTTCCAATCCCTTAGAGAATAGGGAATGGACCAATGAATCTCAGGGCCAATTTCCCGGACTTCCCAAATCGAATTACACCTCTCAGTGGGGAGACTCTCAAGTATACAAGATCACCAACAGAGAATTCTAAATCCCTTCTTCGTGAGTCTGCATAGCACTTCTGTCGGCTTTGAGTAGCCAGTAACCGCTTCTTAATAAAATCAACTTTATCTACTGCTTCACGAATCATGTCGGGACCCAATACTAATCGAATGTCGGGTTCCACCCAACATGCGAGAGATCTGCATGGCCTGCCATATAATGCTTCAAATGGCAACAATCTACAAGCTTGCTTGGTAGCTGTTATTATAGGAGAACTCAACCAAGTGCAAATGATCTTCCCATGATCCGCCAAAATCAAGGATGCATGCTTGCAACAAGTCTTCTAATATGCGGTTCACCCTCTCAGTCTGGCCATTTGTCTGAGGATGATAGGGTGCTCATATTCAACTTGGTCCCAAGCTCTTCTTGGAAAGCTTCCCAGAATTTGCTAGCAAATAGCGGATCGCGATCACTAACGATGCTACTGGGAAATCCATGTAGTCTGACAATCTCTTTGAAATAAAGTTACGCCAGACTTCGAGCTGTTTTGGTAGATTTAACAGGGATGAAATAGGCAGTCTTTGTGACGCGATCTACAATCACCCATATACTGTTATTTCCTTTTCTAGTTCGGGGCAAGCCATCAATAAAGTCCATAGAAATTTGGTCCTACTTCCAACCTGGAACCCCTAGCGGTTGCAACAATCATGCTAGCTTTTGCTGATCGCTTTTGACTTGCTGGCAGGTGGGACATCTGGCAACATATATAGAAATGTCTCTCGTTATCGCCTTCCACCAAAAGGTACGCTTAAGATCATGATACATCTTGCTTACTCCTGGATGGATGCTGAGCTTAGATTTGTGACATTCATCCACAACTTCTCTTTTTAGCTCAGGAATATCTAGCACACATACTTGCCCTTGCAGTCTAAAAGTTCCCTTGCCGTCTATTTGGAAGCTTGACGCTTCGCCCTTTCAAACTCGCTCACTAATCATCTGAATAAATTTATCATCTTTCTAGAGGGTAGAGATCTTATCGATCAAGGAAGGTGTAATAATGAGATTGGCGAGGATAAGATTGGTGCTGGTCGTATTCTTCCTGCTAAGTGCGTCGGCTACAACTTTGGCTTTTCCTGGAGTATATAAGATGTCCATGTCATAGGATGCAAGAAATTCAACCCAATGCTGCTGCCTCAAGTTCAAATCCCTTTGGGTGAATAGATATTTCAAAGATTTGTGATCAGTATACATCTCGAATTTCTCACCCAAGAGATAGTGCCTCCATATCTTTAGAGTAAATACTATGGCCATTAGCTCAAGATCATGAGTGGTGTAATTCTTCTCATGTGGTTTCAACTGACAGCTAGCATATGCAACTACTTTGTCCTTTTGCATTAGCACTGCACCAATACCTTAAATAGATAGAAGGATAACATGTTAAAATAAGATTTGACAATAAAAATGCCATCTCTGACATGTTTATTTTAGATAAAAAGAATAACCTTCTCTAAAAGCATCTGTCCAGACTTTCAAATCCTGATTGCCATCAATAATGGTCAACACGGGAGCAGTAATCAACCTCTGTTTCTTCTCTTGGAAAGCTGCCTCACATCTGGGTATCCAAATGAACTTTGTATGCTTCTTAGTCTGCTTCGTCAATGGACAAGATAATTTTGAAAAATCCTTAATGAATTTTCAATAATAGACAGTCAGTCCTAAGAAACTTCTGACTTCTATGGGCATGCTAGGCTGCTTCCAATCTTGGATGGCTGAGATCTTTCTTGGATCTACTGAAATGCCTTCCTTTGATACAACATGACCCAGGAATTTCACCTCTTCTTGCCAGAATATGAATTTGGAGAATTTGGCTTTCAACACATTTCTACGCAAAATCTCTAAGTCTTCTTTTAGATGCTTTCCGTGTTTGGCAGTGGGTTTAGAAAAGATCAGGATGTCATCGATGAACACCGTCACGAATTTATTTAAGACATCTCAGAATACTCTGTTCATCAGATCAACAAAGTATGCTAGAGCGTGGCATAAGCCGAAGGGCATCACTATCCATTCATAAAATAAGTCTAGCCACCTGAAAGCTGTCAAAGGCACACATTCTTCGGCAATGCGCAGTTGATGGAAACCTGTAGCTAGGTCCATCCTAGAGAATACTCATGCTCTATTCAAGCGGTCCAACAAATCATCAATGCATGGCAGTGGGTATTTATTTTTCAGCGTTTGCTTATTGAGGTCACGGTAGTCCACACATAGCCTAAGGGTACCATCTGACTTTGGGACAAACACCACTGCTGCACCCTAGCTTGAGAAGCTAGGCCTGATCAGACCCTTTCACAAAACTTGCTTAGTTTGATTTCTCAGCTACTCTTTTTCTTTCAGTGTCATTCTCCGAATGGGGTGCACAACGTGCCTTGCATTAGGAACCAAGTCAATCCTGAAGTCGATTTCTCTGCACGGAGGTAAGCTGTCAACTTCTTCGAACACATACGCATAATCTCTGACGATAGGAATATCCTCAATAGAAGCAGGAGTGACTTCTAGAGAAGACTAGAATTCTTTCCTATCTGTGGCTGAGCCATGGCATGGAATAGCAATAATATCTCCAAATTTGGTTTTAATTCTGACTACTCTTTCAGTGCATAGTACCTCAGCCTCATACTTCGTTAGCCAATCCATTCCAAGTATGATATCATACTTGGAGAAATTCATGATGATCAAATAAAAAGGGAATTGGAAGTAGGAATAAGAAATAGTCACTCTACAATACTGATCGAGAAGAAGTGAACCTCCTATCGGACTATGGGCTCTAATCGGTTCTTTAAGTTTTCTTGATTTCAATTTAAGCTTTTTAATCATGTCGCTAGAAATGAAACTTCTTGATGCACCAGTGTCACACAAAACTGTAATAGGAATGTTCTTAATGTTAAGAGTACCTCCTAAAACATCAGGTTTACCTGCTCCTTCAGAAGAAGCCGGTGCAGCCGCTCCATCATAGGCATGTGCCACCTGAGAACTCTTCAGCAACGGGCAGTTTGGCTTAATGTGCCCCTTTTGGTGACAATTATAGCACTCCCTCTTATCCTGAGAACTTTGACTAGGCCCAGACTCATTTCTTCTTGGCCTCTTTGGAGCTTGGCATTCATAGTCGAGGTGCCCCATCTTTTGACAATTGAAGCATTTCACCTTGGATTTGTCCCTTTTCTCTTTCCCTTAGGGCTTGGCAGTAGAAGGATTGCCCGCCTCTGGCTTTCTATCAGCTTGCTTTCTTTTGTTATTATTCTGATTCTTTTCACGCTCTTGTTGTGCGTTCCTATCATTATCCTCATAACGGTTAGCCATCTCGATCACTTCATTGAAGGGGAGCTTGATGTGAGCAGTGACCCTGTTTAGGTACTTCTTAGAGAGGCCATTGATAAATCTCTTGTTCTTCTGCACTAGTTCCTGAACTAGCTCTAGAGCGTAGCGGGAAAGTTACTCGAACTTCTGCACATATGCTGAAATTTTCATCTCTCCATGCTGCAGATTTGCAAATTGATCATGGAGCCTCTCAACTTCCTGCGAAGGGATATACTTATCATTGAAAAGCTCTTTAAACCTGGCCCAAGACATGTTGGCCACATCATTGCCTATTTTGACGGTGTCCCACCAAATTTCAGATTGGTCTTTCAATAGCCATGTTGCCAAGAAGCGCTTGCGTTGATCTTCCAATTCCAAACCTTCAAAGATTTTCTTACAGTTCATCAGCCATGCATTTGCCTCAATCACAGTCTCTCGGCCAGTAGGTTTCTGTACTTCTTGGACATTGTGTCAAAATCAAATGGCTGCAGGGGAGGAGGTGGTGCCACAGCCTCTAGAGTGGGCTTTCTCTGAGCAATAGGAGTCTCATCTCTAGTGGGTCCTCTAGCCCTACCTCTGCCTCGGGCTCTAGTACGTTCTCTGGTGCTCATTTCTTAGTTAGTTCTGTACCATCAAGGAAAGAGTCAGACTAACAGAAATGATAATTTTAAAGGAAAGGTTAAAAGTAGAGACATATGATAAGATGGTAATGATGTAATGACTGATTAATATGTGTTATTCTGTTGTGCTCATTCTAGGACATTACTATCCTATCTCTAATGATCTACCCGTCTTAGAATACTGTCGATTCTATCTAGACGAATTGTTCTAAAAATGTTTTACTCCGAAGCTAAGGTTAACCTTTAGCACCGATACCAACTGTGATGACCCCAAACTTCCGTGGTACGAAAGTAAGGATAATCATATGAGCATAACATAATTACAACAATATCAAATCTTAGATAATAGCATAACACATAAATCATTGCAGCGGAAATGGAAATGTCATCACAATATAACATCACAGATATCAGAGTACGCAGTTCTAGGATACACATAGCAAAATAGAAGTCTCAATAAAGAAAGAAGTCTCAATCTCCACCAAATACATCAAAGCTCAATAATGTCTAAATGTATCAAGAAGCAATAAAAAGATAAAAAGAAAAGGTTCTTCATCTTCTTCCTTAGCAAGCTCTAGTCCAGAAAGTATCCATACCTAAAACCTGTTATTTGGCTGCCCGTATGGAAAGAGGGCACCCGAGTTTGCAAAGTAAAACAAACTACGAGTCAGTCATGGGACTGGTATGAAAAATCTTTCTTAATTAACAATATAGCTAATAACAGGACTACGTTGCTAACGCTGAACGGATTTACTCCATTGGATTGCCAGTGCATAAGTTTAATAAATTTTATTTAAAAACAACGCAATGCTTTTTAGAAAATGAAATCATTATAAGACTCAAGTCCCATCGCATAATGCAACGCAAACTGGATGATAGAGTTTGTAACACCCCGGATTTTTGAATAATCAAATTAACTAAAATAAAGAATAATTAATCTAAGATGTGAGAATTAAGGGAATGGGATTGCGCCATTGTGTTCGTCTTTGAATTCTGGTCGAGATAGAGTCTGAGTTTGCGTAAAATGGATATCGGATGAAGGAGATATGGACGAACAAAGTCAGACGGGAAAATAGAAAGGAAAAAAGATTGCACTGGCGCACTTGGGAAGTGCGCCAGTACAAATTTGCACTGGCGCACCTGCCAAGTGCGCCCAGGCCGAGCAGCAGGCCTGCACAGCTTTCTGGTTCAGTCTGGTCCGTGTTGCTGAGTCCTTTCTGACTCCTTGCTGAGTCATTAGGGCTGAGGTGTCACCCTATTCCGACTGAATGGTTTTGATTAACCCTAAGATCATCCGACGACTATAATTAAATTAAAATTCTATATAAACATGGGTAGACTCAAACCCTAAATCAAAATTAAAACTGAAACTATGGTCGTCATGCTGTCATCTTGTAACCTAGAGTAGCCGCCACCAATTAGAGAGAAAGAACAGCAAATCAAATTCAATTCTTTTCAACTTTAACAACGAATCTTCTTCAAAGGAAAGCTAATTCAACTTCAGAACTCAGAATTCAGAACTCAAGACCTTCTTTGAGTTGTGAGTTCGATTTCTTTAACAAAATAATCAGCAATTTAATTGGATTAAGTTATGATGTGGATTATATGAATATGATGTGAATTATTGACCGCATGTTATAATTATGTTGTAAAATTGTGATGTTATCATATAAGTTGTAAATTATATGATGTTATGTTGTGATCATCTATATTGTAAAGTTATGATGATATCGTCCATGTTGTAACTCTATGATTGGCTTATGTATAATCGAATCACCATGTGGTTCATATGCTAGTTTGGTTATGTTGATTCAGATGATAAACCATATGTATGTATGCAAGTTTAGGTGTTGATTTAGATGTGGATCATATGCAAGTTAGTTAAGATTGTGTGACATCTATTATAGATCTAAAGTTAGGCTATGACATGTGTGAGTTATATGCTAAATTCTACATGCTAGTTTACATGTTTAGATGTAAGTTTACACCATTGTTATGTTGCATAAATCACATGTGCAAGTTTATATAAATATATGAGTTTGGAACATGAATCATGTTATGCAAGTTGTGGTTATTGCTTATGCAAGTTTACACCCTTTAGATGTAGATCTAGGACATACATGATTTATGCAAGTTGTGACCATTATCTAAACAAGTATACACCTTTAGATTTGGATCTATGACATATGTAGTTTTATGCAAGTTGTAACTTTGGCCTATGCAAGTTTTAGATGTAGAACATCATTCACACATGCAAGTTCACCCCTATGTTTAGATCTAGTTTTATCTATATGTATGTTGTGATGTTTTCTTTTTATTCCATGAGTTAGACTATTCGAGTCTAACATACATTTTACGTCAACGAACAAACGCACAACGTGGGGTAAAGGGATAATATTAAAAAGATTTAATTGGCATAAATGCCTTAAATAGCATAAAATAAATTTGTGATCAAAATTGGTATGATTTTACATACCATAAATGGATGGACATAATTGAGTCAATTATGGACATCATTAAATTTAGAATTGATTGATAATTTGAATAGGGAAGGTAATTCAAATTAGGGAATGATTAATTAGGAGTAATTAATCATATAAGACACGAGGTTAGGCTCTTTTGTGGTGTAAGACAGCCCGGACCCACCCGACAAATCCAGCTGCCACAAATGCCAGTCTAATGTGAGAGGTATTAGGCATAAATTAAATGTGTAACAATTGTAAAGACACGAGGTTAGGCTCGTTTGTGGTGTAAGACTGCCCGGACCCGCCCGGCAAATCCAGCTGCCACAAATGCCAGTCTAATGTGAGAGGTCTTTATGAGGTTATGGTCTTAATGAATTAAGAAAGACTTAACCAGATAAACATGTAGTGGGACATGAGGGGGTTAAGAGGGTGCCTTGGGTGGCATGTGGAATCTAGTGGGTGCCTTGGGTGGCATTTGAAATATGATTGGAAACACTTAACCAAAATTGAAACATGTGATTGAAACATGAATAAGAAGTGGGTTAAATGGGATGTACTAGAGGGGACCAAGCTTAGGTGGATAACTTGTGTCAAGTAATGGGGGCCCATTTCAACTAGTAACCCATATGTATCTTTGTGGGCTCGGCCCAAGTCGAGGACGGGACACGCATATTGGGCTTGACTGTAAGAGGACAAAACGGGTTAGCGGTGGCAACGCAAGTCCAACTGGTTCATATGCGTGTGTGGGCCCGGGCTGGTAGGTAAGACGTTGTTGCGTCGTGTAGGTATAAGCCGTGCATCATTGGTGGTATCGGGTTGCCACTTTGGGGAGTGATACACCCCACTGTGGGGCCAGCACGGGTATCTACGAGTTAGGGAGCCGATCGCATGGGGGTAGTGGGTACACCTAGCGGAGATAGGGGCAGGCGGCACCTATGAAGGCAACTAGGGGTGCACGAAACTACCATTATCATTATTAAGTTTTGTAGGCAGGATTAACCTTAGGGTGACTAGTGGTGGTGCAGTATAGCAATTACCTTATAGTGGTGGTGCAGTATAGTAATTATCTTATAGTGGGTTAGGGTGCGTCTTTAACGATATCGTTGTTCATCTTGTTCCCTTGTTTACTCTGCCATACTCAATGGTTCATGGTCATTTCCTTATTTTCCAACTTATGCCTTAGCCTAGTTACTTTGGTAATTATATTGTTAAAGTTATCACACTCACCAGACTTTATGTCTGACCCCCTTTGTTTCCTCCTCTTTTCTTCCTTCCCCCCTCCCCAGGTGCTCAGGTTGGAACTAGCACCAGTGGAGCTTGATTTTGGACTGTTGTTTCTCTGCTTTTAGAAGATTGCTTGGATCGCTGAAGTAAAGTTCAGCCACTCTTATTTATGGCTATTTTGTATTGGGGATTATGTCTTTCAATTTATGTACTTTGGTAGTCAAGATGGATATTGTGTACTTTGACTCTGGTTTTTGATGATGTAATCAAATGTGACGGCCCGCCCCGCACCGGCCGGCATTTCCTCCGAAAGTGCACTGTACACATGCCCGACTAGCACGGAACGGTCGCCAAAGAAAGTAAAGAAGAGAACGAACTAATCGAAAACCTGTAGGATGTCTCATAGTGCATGGAACAAAATATAATAATAATATACTTGACATAAAACAGGTGAGACAGTGCATAAGCTGATAAGTAAAACCAACATCAACATCAGAGCAGCGGAAATCCAAATACAACTTATTACAACTTTCCAAATTACTGTCTCTAAACAAAATAAATAAAGGAAGGGTGCACTACTAATGCCCAAAGTAGTGACCAACAGCGACACAGGGAGAATATCTATATATATCATACGTGGAAGCCTCATGCTCGTCTCCGGATCAGCTACTCGTGCATACCCAGCTAACCTGTCTCTAGTCTGCTCGTGAGAGCACCCAAAGTAATAAGAAGAGACATAAAACTCTGGGTCAGACAAAAAGTCTGGTATGAGAGATAAGCAGCTAAACAGAACAATAACATGTATAGTAAGCCATACCTGAACCTGGACCTGCAACCAAAGAGTTTGCACTACATACTGTACAATACTCTAAGGTGCCACTGAACAAATGGTGTATAGATAACGGGGTGTGCATGTCATAATGATGGCAAACAAATCAACCATAACAACCATCCTCACATCTCTCACTCAGTGTGTAAAGCAGACGATGTCCACCACTGTCAATCACTAGACCCATCGAAATAGTGACGGAGTTCGACTTGTACAACTACTGCTACTACCAAGCTTACCACATAGAGTCATGACCAAATCTTTACAAATGACCCCACTTCATTGGTCTATAGCTCTTTAGTCGTACCTAGGCCACTGTGGCCCTGAATCCATTCACGTACTCCCTACACATAGTGATTCAAAGTTACAGACATCGACAACCCCTTAGCACACGTCCCGCAGCGAAGCCCAATCATGAAGCTCACTCATTGGTTCCCAACTAGATCCTGGGTCAAAGCTCCTCATTTGGACTTCCTTTGCATCTCGGGTTTTAGTCGAATTGGAGTTGGTCTTCAGAAAAAGTCGTCACGATGAAGTAAAAGTATGCATCTGGTTCGGTTCGGTACTCCCAACCCGGTTCGGTTTGGTGGTCCTAGTCCATGCCTTGATCAGTGCTCCATCCCTCCTCGGTTCGGTCCACTCACACTTGCCCGGTTCGGTTCGGAAGTATAGTGCCTATCCTCTGTTTGGTTCGGTGGTTGCTCCCTTCAAGGTATCCCGATCCAATCCCATCCTTCTCCATTCGCCCGATCCGATCCCCTTTTTGGTCTCTCCGATCCGATCCCCTATCCAACTCCAACTCTAAGCAAATGGCATTCCTTCTCGCCAAGTCTCCTTTAGTGTGAAGTCCCGACCCGGTTCAGTTTCTCTACCCAGTCCACCATCCGATCCGAGCCTCCTATCCCGATCCGAAACCCTGCACATTTTCCTGCAACTTTTCCAGCGGCTGTTTTACGCCATTCGACGGCGTTTTCGACCAATCTAACACTTCTAGGCAATCACAAAGCATACCATAAAGTCATAGCAACATGTATAATCATACACAAACAGCAAAACAACAATCGTTGCATGTAAAATGGATCAAACATACCCAAAATCCCATATTTTTTTCCTTAAGCATGTTTAGGAAAAACTAATGATATGATTAGTAAAACTTAACCAAATCAAACCAAATTTCTAACAGAGGTCTAAAACATTATTTTCGAATTTATAAATATTTTTCTAGAATTTTATCATGTTTAAATTCGCTAATTATCACTAATCACCCTAATTAACTGTAATTAGTGTCAAAACAATGCTAATCACTCACCTTGGCCACAAATAAAATTTTCAGAACTGAAACCTCGCTGATTTGGGCGAATACTGATGTCTAACAGCAGCTCTAATACTGATTTGGTGAAGATCTTCTTTGATTTGGTGTTGCTAAGCCTAATCCTTGATTAAACGGTGATTAAAGATGATTCTAGATATTGGAGGCCATTGTTAGGGTTCCAAGAATGAAAGTGGCGGCTGAAAAATGAAAATAAGATCGTTCTCTAACTGATTTCAGCCTCTTCATAACCCTAATCCCGAAATGGGTTATGGGCCCTCTTGCTAATCACCCTAATTAGGCCCGGTTAAGCTGTTTTTCACCATATGAAACTTGTTTCAGCCATATCTCCCAAACGATGAGTCCGTTTGGCTATTGTGACCACTCTACGGAATTGTAAACCATCATCCGGAGCCAATGGAAGTGGTTTCAGGTCAAAATTCCTTTCCATTCTAAAGTTATGGCCAAAACAGTATCAGCTAGGGGGCAAAATGGTCATTTAAAAATCGATAAAAATCATGAACATGGGAAATGACCCCAATAGTCGTCTCCCAAAGTTACATGACCATACGACTTCATATGTGAAAGAAATAAATATTTTATGATCCTATGATGCGTAGAATGCAGGTCGTTACACTCTCCCCCCCCCCCCCCCCCCCTTAAGAAATTTCATCCCCAAAATTCCTTAACCCAAAACATACAAAGGATCCCGCATGCCAACTAGTTATATACAACAATCAAACATGCAAAACAAACAAACATGTCTATCCTAGCATGCAGAAAGACTAAATCGAAGTTAAAATCTTACCAGGCGAAGAGTTTCAGATAAGTCTTCCTAATGCTCTCCTCTGTCTCCCAAGTACAGTCATTCTCATTCTCGCCCCACTGGACTTTGACTAGATTCACCACTTTCCTTTGAAGTTGCTTCGTATCGTTCCCAACAATAAGCATAGGCTTGCGGTTCCCAACCACCTCGGGTTCAAGATCGATATCATCCAACTGATCAAGTGAAATAGCCACATCTGGGTCGTGTACGAACTTCCTTAACTGGGAAACATGAAATACGTTGTAAACTCCTGTCATCTTCTCTGGTAATTCAACTTTATATGCCAAATTCCCAATTTGCTCAAGAACTGGGAATGGACCAACAAATCTTGGTGCTAACTTGCCTCTCTGGCCAAATCGTATCACGCTTTTCAACGGAGAAATCTTGACAAACACCAAGTCGCCAATGGAGAACTTTAATTCTCTTCTCCTCCTATCAACATAACTCTTCTGCCTATCTTGGGCAGCCTTCATTCGTTGTTGGATAATCTTAATCTTAGCTGAAGTTTCTCTTATCACATCGGGTCCAAGCACAAACTTCTCACCAGTTTCTACCCAACATGACGGCGAGTTGCATGGTCTTCCGTACAAAGCTTCAAACGGAGCCATACCGATACTGGATTGATAACTATTATTATATGCAAACTCTACTAGATGCAAATGATCATCCCATGATCCACCAAAATCCAAGACATAGGCTCTTAAGAGATCTTCTAACACTCGATTCACCCTCTCTGTATGTCCGTCGGTTTGAGGATGATACGCAGTGCTGAGATGTAATTCTGATCCTAACGCCTCTTGTAAGCTCTTCCAAAATCCACTAGTGAATGACGGATCTCGGTCACTCACAATGCCTTTGGGTATTCCATGAAATCTCACTACCCACTTTACATATAGTGTTGACGCCAAAAAGTGGTCATCAACGGCCAAAAGTCAGATTTGAACATGATATATGAAGAAATATCAGAAAAAGCGAGAAAAAGCGAGAAAAATCGAGAAAAAGTAAGACAACAGCGTTTTAATAGTGGTTCAGCGTTAACGAGCCTACATCCACTTTATAATCTCATAATAATTTCATAAAGTCGGAGATACAATGAATGAGATCGTCAGGATCTCCATTACATAGTCGTTTTTGAGGAGTATAACAAGTATTTCATGATGAAAGTGGTTGGCAGCCATGATTGAGTCATGCATGGGCCAAAGGGTTAGGCTCTAATCTGAGCTGAAGAAGATGAAGATTCCCCTTTGTTGTATTGCTTGGTGTATTTATAGGCAGTAGGCTTCAATAATTGGAGGTTCCATGTGTCGGTTGATCCATGTGAATAGCAAATAATGGAGCTAAGTCTTGATTACGTGGAGAAGTTCCCTTCAATATGTGGCATCATAAATGTAGTTAGATTTGAGTTTTTAGGCTTTAGAATAGGTAGTTGGACCAAGTAAATAGGCTATGAAATATATCTCATGACTAAGTCATTGTTGTAGTGCAATCTCATCTCAAGACCATCGAGCCCAGGTCTTTTATGTCTAGGAGTGTTCCACCACATCTTATGAGAATGTCTGGGCTTGTCAAGGCCCATGCTCGAGCCCTAAGCGGTCTTATGACGGGTCCATGGGTTGACGGCCTTGCCAAAAGGCAGGTCAACACTTTGCCCCCCAAAGTACATCGTGTGGCAGACATGATGTACTTTGAGTAAGTCGAACTGCATCTCTTTGGAATGTCATTCATCTTCAAGAAAGCAATGTTGAATTGTCATGTCTTTGAGAATAGTCCTGAAGCTTGAATTCTTTTTCCTTTTCTGCCTCGTCTAGTCAAGAGGTCGAATGAAATCATCATAAGTCAAGTTGGGCCGCTGGCTTCTGCACATGGTCGTTCATAAAGAGTCTTCGCCAAATGGTGTCATCTTTTTATGCAAGTCGAGGACATGGTCAAGTGTAAGGTCAAGTAATGTCGAACTCATAAGCAGTCTCGCTAGAATGAGTGAGTCCAGTCATGTCGAACACATAAGCAGTCTCTCTTGAATGTGTGAGTAAGACAAATCGTGTCATGGTCCGAAGGTATAGTATATATCATTTGAATCACGTGTCAAGTCAAGGACGTGTTCAAAGTCAGTCTGTAAGCTGACGCTCATGCCCACAGCATCGGTGGGGAATAAACGAAGCCAATGCACATGCCCCCAGTGTCAGTGTGGGTCGAGCTAAGTCAGTCGTGCGTCCAGTCCTTAAGACTTTATACTCTCCGTCGTTGTTTCTGATTAGAGTTGCAGGTTTGGCGGTCTTAGCCAACCCAAGTCATTTTGTACTTTCTCTCGAGTCAACGAGAGTTAAAGTTAACACGCAAACAGTCGAATCTCATTTGCCTAGGCATCGTTCCTTCACTTTAGTTAGAAAATGAGGATCGGCTCATCGAGCGCTAATGAACTTAGTTACTCTTATCATTCGAGCCAATTAGCTCGATCCCCTTTGTTTATGTTCCACCGTAGTCCAAAATGGTCATCATATTCTTGTTGAGTTTGCTCTTCATGCACAGTTCTATTGAGGTCATCATTTTTGGCTGTAGTTTGAGATCCTGTGAAATTTTAAGAAGTTGAAAATGTGCATAGAGTAGTCGAGTAGTAGATTCATGCTTTTCATGGCTCGCGCTCTTCGTCCCTAGCCATTGGGGCTTGACTGAGTAGCGGACGTCAAATCCATGTCTTCTCAGGATTCATACTCCCTCATCATGTCGTGAGTTAGATGCAAAATGATTTGTTGGTATTCAACCCATACCGGTTTCTGCTCTCCCATCCAACCTATGAGGATCGAAGTTGGGCTGCGAGAGGTCAAATAGTTGTCACTTTGAATGCTCTTTTTGTTCCCCTTCCAATTGGGAAGTAGGTTGGGATCAGTCAATAGATGGACACTCTACACCCTTTCGTGGTCCACATGCAGCCTTCCAAATGCTCGAGCTAATGCATCTTCTATTCAGTGTACTTGCAATGTGAAAACTTGTCGTTGCTCTTGGGCTATAGTCAGTCACATATGGTATGTGTGTCGATTCTAGATATCACTCTCGAAGCCCTCTTTCGGTTGTTGCCTTAAATCGTGTGATGTGTTATTGAACATCCCACTCTCAAGGTCTCCTTTCGGTCATTGCATTGAGTCGTGTGGGAAGCTTAGCATTAGAAGTCGACGTCATTCCTTCGAACACAACCTCTTTGTTGTTGTGTGCGAGTGTGTTCCTCGTGTCTTTGCTTTGTATCTGTACATAATCTTGCAATTCGAAAAAGAATAGTTAGCTTAGTCTTGCAAGCTACTAAGTCAATCTTTAAGTCACAAGCAATTGTAGCTCGAAATGAAAACATGTTGAGTGCTAATCTATCTAGCATAGAATTATTAAATGTCAAAGTGTCAGGTGTCGTAGTTTGGAGGTATAGTGTCTGTAGCCTCCATTTAACTTTGAAACATGGGTCGCGTCCGAAGCGTGTTTGAAGTTAATTCAGAAATCTATGCCCGTTCCCTCAGCGTTGATGGGAACCGGGTTAAGTCATTCGGATGTCCGGTCCGTAAGTCCTTTATAATCCTGTCCTCAGTCGGAGGGAAATGAAGATTGCATGCACGTCGCAGCATTGTCCTTTATACTCTCTCCCAAGTCGTGAGAGTTAGAGTTATGGGTTTAGTGGTCTTAAGTCATGGTGCACCATTCACACTAACCCAACAGATTTATACTCTCTCTCAAGTCGTGAGAGTTAGAGTTATGGACGTCGCGGTTCGTCCTTTATACTCTCCCAAAGTCAGTTTGGGTTAGAGTTGTGGATCGAGTGGTCTTAAATCTTGGCGCGCCTGTCACACTCGTCCTAAGTTTATACTGATATCCAAACTCTAAGGATTAGAGTTAGTCGGGCAAACAGTCGGGTCACATTTGCCTTGGCATCGTCCCTTTGCTCCCACGTCAAGGGCAAAGGTCGCCATCGGGGATGATCGGTTCTCACCCCTATTGAGTTTATACTCCTTCCTTCCGAAGCATGGGAAAGAGTTAGATACGTCGTTAGAGAGCGGTCGAGTCATACTCATCCTCGTCTTAACATATCTCTTTTGCCCCCACTTCGAAGGTAAAAGTTATGTCGTTCATGGCATTGTACCCGTCACTGTTGCACTCTTCCCATCAGATCAAGGGATAGAGTCGTCGATCTACCGAGTGGTTATGTCACACTCGAATACATTTCTATGTCTTGTGTGGCGCATCAATGGATAGATGCTGAGGAGGCCTCATTAGTATGTCCATATATGGATAACACACGTCGAACTCGTGTGCATTTACTCTCTTGCCCCCGCGTCAAGGGCAAAAAGTCGGTGAATGAATGGTCGAACTTCATTTGCTTTAGAATGTTGTCGTTAGGCCAATAGTAAGTGGGTGAAGGGTCAAATCACGTTCGCCAAAGCTTTACATTCCTCCGATCAAACTATGGCAGGAGTGATCGGTACCAATCCTCGGGTACCTGCAACATTCATATACGAATTTGCATGAGTTAATCATGTCAATAACTCAAGAAGTATGTAAAGGCAAAATGCATGATTGGAAAATAAGTATGTTGATAGGCGGTGCTGCCTCCTTTATTTGGATTTATGTAATTCGATGGCATCGAGTGCAGGATCTAGTTGTATGGACGGTCGAACCGCGTCCATCTGGAGTCGGATCTCAACTTTGAAATGCAATGATCGATGCACAATTATCTTGAGTCATGCCACACATGAGCCGAGTAGTGGATGATCATGTCAGATCCACCTTGAGCTGTATAACTTTCCTCGGACGGAGGGCATGGTTTTGTAAACGAGTAGTTCAGTTGGGCTCGTTATGGCAATGCCCTGTAGTTCTGTATGCAGGCATTGGAAGTATGATCAGTACCAGGCTCTGGGTACATATCCTTTGCCAGTCCATTCTGACTTCTCCCATCTCTGACAGGTGATGATCGCAGAAGCTTTAATTGATGAAGGAAGTCTTTTCAAATCCTCATGGGGCAGCAATGCCAAGAACGATCAGACCTTGATCGGGGTATTGGGATAATGAAGGCAATCAGGCGGCCTTTGTGGGTGAATGATGAGGGTGTGTTTCCTTTGAATCGCCTTCCTGTCCCCACGTCGAGGGCAAAGAATAAAGGTCAGGTAGTCAGATCAGAACTGCTAATGGCGGTATCTCATCTTGTGGGTGTTAAGGCTTTGACTGGAAGAAGAACAATGGATCCATGCATATAGAGGCTTTGTCTTTTCCATGTCAGGAAGTGGGATATGGAGGGTAATAATGTAGACATGCCTCGTCCATCCGCGGTTATGTCTTTGATTCCACGTCGGGGAACGAGAGCCGATATATAGACAATCAATCAGCAACCTGGCTTAAGTGTTTCAAGCTTTTAACTCGTCGATCTTCGGGCAAGACCGAAGCAGTCGATCAGGATTGAATAACCTCAACAAATGAGGGTGATGGCCCTTGGAAGAATCCCGGTCGTTGCCATCTTGCTGTTGATATTCTCAGACCATCCGTCGAATCTTGGGTGCTAATTATTTATGATTATTGTTGGCCAAAATATATGTCGAGCCGAAGGCGAGCCACCAAGCGGGTCCGGGCGCAGCGCCGGTGGGGATCTGGGGCCCCACAGTCCTGGGGGCGATTGACCTAGCCGGTTAGGTCGAAAATGCGGGCACCAAACGATTTTTTCAATTTTGGAAGATGGAGCCTTTTCTGAAACGATCAAAAAAATGCATATTTTCTAAAAATGACCTTGTCTCGGGTCGATGTGCAAGACTTTAGAAATGACTAGTAATCCGGGTCGGTATATCTGAAAAAGTTGGTTCAAAGCGGGTCGACCTGGAGATCTTCAGAGGAGTCGGTCGACCTGGAGAGCTTCAGACGAGTCGGTCGACCTGGACTTGAACATCGTTACGATGATGGCTGTTCGAACTGATCTCACCTCGACCTATGACCTGCTCTGGGCCAAGCTACATCCTGGGAGCTTTCCAAAGTGCAATTCCTACAGGCTGGTTCTCTGGTCGGGTTGATGTCGACCCAGGAAGGGTCAACCCGACTAGGGTCGAACCGAAAAAACAGTTTTTTTTATGCAGATGTTGCTGCTTCTGCTTTCCAAAGCATATGCAGAAGTATTGGAAACCATGGCTGCTGAAAATGACGGAAAATAGGATTTTGTCTTGGACTTGATGATCCAAAAGTTGAGCAAAACCCTTAAGACGTTGAAAATTCATTTCTCAGTGAAAGCACCAAACTGTTGACGCCAAAAAGTGGTCATCAACGGCCAAAAGTCAGATTTGAACATGATATATGAAGAAATATCAGAAAAAGCGAGAAAAATCGAGAAAAAGTAAGACAACAGTGTTTTTATAGTGGTTCGGCGTTAATGAGCCTACATCCACTTTAAAATCTCATAATAATGTCATAAAGTCGGAGATACAATGAATGAGATCGTCAGGATCTCCATTACATAGTCGTTTTTGAGGAGTATAACAAGTATTTCATGATGAAAGTGGTTGGCAGCCACGATTGAGTCATGCATGGGCCAAAGGGTTAGGCTCTAATCTGAGCTGAAGAAGATGAAGATCCCCCTTTGTTGTATTGCTTGGTGTATTTATAGGCAGTAGGCTTCAATAATTGGAGGTTCCATGTGTCGGTTGATCCATGTGAATAACAAATAATGGAGCAAAGTCTTGATTACGTGGAGAAGTTCCCTTCAATATGTGGCATCATAAATGTAATTAGATCCGAGTTTATAGGCTTTAGAATAGGTAGTTGGACCAAGTAAATAGGCTATGAAATATATCTCATGACCAAGTCATTGTTGTAGTGCAATCTCATCTCAAGACCATCGAGCCCAGGTCTTTTATGTCTAGGAGTGTTCCACCACATCTTCTGAGAATGTCTGGGCTTGTCAAGGCCCATGCTCGAGCCCTGAGCGGTCTTATGATGGGTCCATGGGTTGACGGCCTTGCCAAAAGGCGGGTCAACATATAGTTCAGCTGACTTAGCTGTCGTCCTGTTTGACTTGACGGGTATAAACCTTGCACTCTTAGTCAATCGGTCCACAATCACCCAAATGCTATCATGGCCCGATCTAGTCCTTGGTAACCGATCAATGAAATCCATTGACACTTGTTCCCATTTCTATTCTGGAATTTCTAATGGTTGCAACAAACCACTAGGCTTCTTTTGCTCAGCTTTAACTAGCTGGCAATTTATGCATTTGGATATAAATTTCCCAATGTCACTTTTCATCCCTTCCTAGTAGTAGGTCCGCTTCATGTCTCGGTACATCTTGTTACCACCGGGGTGTATAGTCAGTTTTGAGTGATGACATTCTCTAAGCACTTCATCTCTCAATCCATTGACATTGGGTACAACTAATCTTCCATTCTTTCTAAGCCATCCATCTCGATCAAGCCCATACTTGTTCATCACTCCGTCGATTCCCATCTCTAACTTTAAGATGATTTCCAATAGGTTAGGATCGTTCCTCTGACTGGAACCAATCCGCTCAATCAAAGTGGGTCTGATCATCAAACTTGCTAACATTTCTGGATCCAATTCGCACTTTGGTCTGAAATCATACCCAGCGATGTACTCCAGTTGCTTCCATTCAAGAAACATAGCCCCTAAACTGGCATGTCTCCTACTCAATGCATCAGCCACCGCATTGCCCTTCCCTGGTGTATATGCGATGTTGAAATCATAGGAAGCTAAGAATTCTAACCGTCTTTGCTGTCGGAGATTTAGATCCTTCTGAGAGAAAAGATACTTTAACGATTTATGATCGGTAAACAACTCGAATCTTTCTCCCAAGAGATAATGTCTCCACATCTTCAACGCGAATACGATCGCAGTCAATTCCAAATCATGGGTAGGGTATCTTCTCTCGTGCGGTTTCAATTGTCGACTTGCATAAGCTACAACCCTACCTCCTTGCATCAATACAGCACCCAGTCCGGTACCACATGCATCTGTGTATACCTTCATCTCTTCATTCCCCTTAGGAATGACTAACACTTGTGCACATGTCAACTTGTCCTTTAGACTCTTGAATGCATTCTCGCACCTTTCGTTCCAGACGAAGGCTTGATTCTTCTTGGTCAACTGAGTCAACGGTGCTGCTATCTTGGAGAAGTCTTGGATAAACTTACGATAATATCCAGCTAATCCCAAGAAACTTCTTATGTCCGTTGCATTCTTGGGCGTAGACCAATCTTGTACCATAGCCACCTTCGCAGGGTCCACGGCAACACCATTCTCTGAAACAACATGGCCCAAGAATCTCACTTCCCTCCTCCAGAAGTGACACTTCGAGAATTTTGCTTTCAACTGGTGTTTTCTCAACACCTCCATCACTATCCACAAATGTTCCTTGTGTTCTTCCTCTATCCTCGAATAGACCAAAATATCATCCATGAACACAAGGACAAACTTATTCAACTGATCTCTGAATACCCTATTCATAAGATCCACAAAATATGCTGGTGCATTGGTCAGCCCTAATGGCATGACCAACCACTCATAAAATCCAGACAGCGTCCAAAATGCCATTTTAGCTATACTCTCAGCTTCCACTCTAAGCTGATGAAAACCTGTCGCGAGATCCAACAGAGAGAATACTCTCGCGCCACTCAACTGATCAAACAAATCATCTATCTGCGGTAGAGGATACTTATTCTTCCTCGTCACTTTATTCAACTCGTGGTAGTCTACACACAAACGAAGGGAACCATCAGCCTTGGTAGCAAACACAACTGGTGCTCCCCATTAAGAAACACTCCTTCTGATAAATCCCTTCTTCAAAAGATCGCTGACTTGCACCCCGAGCTCTCGCTGCTCCCTTGGTGCCATACGACAAAGTGGCATCACTATAGGTCTGGCATCTTTCACTAAATCAATACGGAACTCAATCTCTCGGTGTGGTGGAAGCCCAGTCACTTCCTCGAAGACGTCTAGATACTGGCCAACCACGGGCAAGCCTGACAACTCACTATGCGGGATGTCGAGGGAATTTAGAAAACTAGCCATTACCCCATCATCGGGTAGACCACCAAACACTACCCTTCGCCCATCATTTGCTCTAGCTGTCACCAAAAAGCCCTCACAGTCTACCACCACCCCGTATCTTTGGAGCCAATCGACTCCCAAAATAATGCCGAACCCAGTAAAGCCCAAAACAAAGCAATCACAAACAAACATGCATCCATGACTCGATAAGGCCACATTACGACAAATCATGCTAAGGCTAGTCGAACCACCAATCGGGTTCGTCACTACTAAAGGTCTGTCGACAATGTCGGGCTCCAATCTCAACCTACCAACCAGGTCACTAGATACAAAAGAACTGGAAGCCCCGGTATCAGACAAAACTCTAACAGGGACATCATAAACAGAAAGAATACCTTGGATAATTACATTCTTTCCCTTCTCCGCCGTAGTTGGGGCATTCGACAAAGAAGGAATAGCATTAAGGGCATATGCTTTCACCATCTGCTTTTCTTTAGGGGGTTGCGGACACTTGTCCTTGTGATGTCCCACTTGGCCACAGTTGAAGCACTTCCTATCCGCTGGCTTGGCCCGACACTCTTTGGCATAGTGTCCCTTCTTACCACAGCTGAAGCACTCAACATCTTGCTTATTCTTTTTGTTCTGGCCATCCTTTGTCTGATTCTGCTTTCTCTTATTCTGAGAACCATTCTTTCCTCCACCGCTTGCTTGTGGCTTTGGCTCCTCTGCAGATGCAACCTCAGTCTTTGACTTAGGGTAAAGACTCTCTGACCTCAATGCTTTCCCCACAATCGAATCAAACGTCTCATCGATGTGGTTAATAAGCCTTTCCCCCAAGTACTGTTCCAAACCTGTTATAAACTTCTCGTTCTTCTTCTCGGCATTATCTATTAGGGATAACCCATATTTTGACAAAATGTCGAATTCGGCAATATACTCCGCGACAGCTCTGCCATTCTGCTTAAGCTCCAAGAACTTCTTAAACAGCACTGACTTCTGAGCGGCTGGAATGAACTTATCGCTAAAGCGAGCCTTAAACTGATCCCAAGTAATCTGATCTTTGGGAGTAGCTGCCTTTATAGCATTCCACCAATTCATTGCCCGTCCTTGCAGCAGACGGGATGCTAGCCTTCTCTTCATCGCATCCTTGATACCCAAATCTTCGAAGATACGCTCGCAGCTATCCAACCAATCCTGAACATCCGTAGCCGACTCCGCTCCATGGAACGGCTTGCCACCAAGACTAGTATAATCCTTATTTAGCTTGGCGAAATCGGCCCTAGGCGCCTGCACTATTAGACCACCGCCATTACCACCATTGGGAGCTGCCCTCTGCACATCCCTAAGCATTTCTCTCATGAGGTCAGTAAACATCGTCCTCATGTCAGCAACATTCCCATTATTGGCACCTCTACCAACACCTCTTGCATATCGGCTCATCGTTCAATCTGTAAAGAGAAAACGATTAACCATCCTCTTTGTGGTGTCAGTGCAGTGCGACTTCATCCTTAGCTATACTAATGGTATATTGAAAACCAAAATAATCACAAATACGCGCTCTCATATACGTGTTATCTCTCCCTGGTATCTTTCCCTAGGTTAACTACGCAACCTAGAGCTCTGATACCAAGTGTGATGGCCCGCCCCGCACCGCCGGCATTTCCTCCGAAAGTGCGTTGTACACATGCCCGACTAGCACGGAACGGTCGCCAAAGAAAGGAAAGAAGAGAACGAACTAATCGAAAACCTGTATGATGTCTCACAACGCATGGAACAAAATATAATAATAATATACTTGACATAAAACAGGTGAGACAGTGATAAGTAAAATCAACATCAACATCAGAGCAGCGGAAATCCAAATACAGCATATTGCAACTTTCCAAATTACTATCTCTAAACAAAAGAAATAAAGGAAGGGTGCACTTCTAATGCCCAAAGTAGTGACCAGCAGCGACACAGGGAGAATATCTATATATAACATACGTGGAAGCCTCCCGCTCATCTCCGGATCAGCTACTCGTGCATACCTAGCTAACCTATCTCTAGTCTGCTCGTGAGAGCACCCAGAGTAATAAGAAGAGACCTAAAACTCTGGGTCAGACAAAAAGTCTAGTATGAGCGATAAGCAGGTAAACAGAACAATAACAGGTATATTAAGCCATACCTGAACCTGGACCTGCAACCAAAGAGTTAGCACTACATACCGTACAATACTCTAAGGTGCCACTGAACAAATGGTGTATAGATGCATGTCATAATGATGGCAAACAAATCAACCATAACAACCATCCTCACATCTCTCACTCAGTGCATAAAGCAGACGATGTCCACCACTGTCAATCACTAGACCCATCGAAGTAGTGACGGAGTTCGACTTGTACAACTACTACTACTACCAAGCTTACCACATGGAGTCATGACCAAACCTTTACAAATGACCCCACTTCATTGGACTATAGCTCTTTAGTCGTACCTAGTCCACTGTGGCCCTGAATCCGTTCACGTACTCCCTACACATAGTGATTCAAAGTTACAGACATCAACAACCCCTTAGCACACGTCCCATAGGGAAGCCCAATCATGAAGCTCACTCATTGGTTCCCAACTGGATCCTAAGTCAAAGCTCCTCATTTGGACTTCCTTTGCATCTCGGGTTTTAGTCGAATTGGAGTTGGTCTTCAGAAAAAGTCGTTACGATGAAGTAAAAGTATGCATCTGGTTCGGTTCGGTAATCCCAACCCGGTTCAGTTCGGTGGTCCTATTCTATGCCTTGATCAGTGCTCCATCCCTCCTCAGTTTGGTCCACTCACACTTGCCTAGTTCGGTTCGGAAGTATAGTCCCTATCCTTTGTTTGGTTCGGTGGTTTCTCCCTTCTAGGTATCCCGATCCGATCCCATCCTTCTCCATTCGCACGATCCGATCCCCTTTTTGGTCTCTCCGATCCGATCCCCTATCCAACTCCAACTCTAAGCAAATGGCCTTCCTTCTCGCCAAGTCTCCTTTAGTGCGAAGTCCCGATCCGGTTCAGTTTCTCTGCCCAGTCCACCATCCGATCCGAGCCTCCTATCCCGATCCGATCCGAAACCCTGCACATTTTCATGCAACTTTTCCAGCGGCTGTTTTACGCCATTCGATGGCGTTTTCGACCAATCTAACACTTCTAGGCAATCACAAAGCATACCATAAAGTCATAGCAACATGTATAATCATACACAAATAGCAAAACAACAATCATAGCATGTAAAATGGATCAAACATACCCAAAATCTCATATTTTTTTCCTTAAGCATGTTTAGGCAAAACTAATGATATGATTAGTAAAACTTAACCAAATCAAATTAAATTTCTAACAGAGGTCTAAAACATTATTTTCGAATTTATAAATATTTTTCCAGAATTTTATCATGTTTAAATTCGCTAAATATCACTAGTCACCCTAATTAACTGTAATTAGTGTCAAAACAATGCTAATCACTCACCTTAGTGTAACACCCCACGTCCATTAATGTCACTCATGAAGGGAATGCATTAACTTCCATGGAGGTTATAAGTGAATATAGAACAGAAAAATTACAACAAGACAGATAGTAAATAGTACATGGAAATCTAAAACTTTATTTTATTGCAGCGGAAATTAAACATGTTTGTTACATCATAAAACCATAGATCATAACCGAGTACAATATCCATCTTCATAAAAACAAAATACATAATCCCATTACATAAATAGCCATTAAAAAGATAACAAGCTGGACTTTACTTCAACGGTCCAAGCTTTTCAAAGAGAGGTGAAGCAATTCAATCAAACTCCACTAGAGCTGGGCCCAACCTGAGGACCTGGAGGGGGAAAAGGATAGAAATAGAGGGGGTCAGACATAAAGTCTGGTGAGTATGATAATTCTAACAATACTATTATCAAAATAACTAGACTAAGGCATAAGCTGGAAGACAAGTAAATGTCTATGAACTCTTAGGAAGATAAAGATAACGTTAAAGATAACGGTAAAGGCACACCTAATTACTAACGAATGATTACTACACTGCACCGCACATTACTACACTGCACCACACCAGTCACCCTATTGTTTGATCCCACTTGCTTCACACAGAAACTTTATAAATAGCCTTGCGTACCCCTAGCTGACTACATAAGTGTCGTCTGCCCCTATCTCCACTAGGTGTACCCCACTACCCACTTTCGATCGGCTCCCTACTCGTAGATACCCGTGCTGGCCCCACAGTGGGGTGTATCACTCCCCTAAAGTGGCAACCCGATACAACTTGAGAATGCACGACTTATACCTACACGATGCAACAACGTCTTACCTACCAGCCCGGGTCCACACACGCATATGAAACCCGTTGGACTTGCGTTGCCACCGCTCCCCGTTTTGGCCTCTTACAGTCAAACCCAGCATGCGTGTCCTGTCCTCGACTTGGGTCGAGCCCACAAAGATACGTTTGGGATACTGGTCGAAATGGGCCCCCACAAGCTACCCACCTAAGTTTGTCACTTGTATATCCCACTTAACCCTCTTAGTCATGTTCATTTACATGTGTGTTTGGTTAAGTCTTACTAATCGTATTTCACATGCCACTAAAGGCACCCCCTAGATTCCTCATGCCACCCAAGGCACCTACTTAACCCCCATGTCCCACCTTACATGTTTATCTGGTTAAGTATTTCTTAATTCATTCAGGCCATAACCTCATAAAGACCTCTCACATTAGACTGGCATTTATGGCAGCTGGATTTGCCGGGCGGGTCCGGGCAGTCTTACACCATAAAAGAGTCTAACCTCGTGTCTTTACAACCGTTATGCTTTAGTTTAGGCCTAGGACCTCTCACATTGGGCTGACATTTGTGACCACTGGATTTGCCGGGCGGGTCCGGGCAGGTTTACGTCACAAACGAGTCCAACCTCGTGTCCTAAGCATTGATTAACACTTAAAATCTTTTACCCCAGTTTTAATAATTCCCTATTCAAATTATTAATTAAGTCAACTTTTAATGATGTCCATAATTGACTCAATTATGGCCATCCACTTATGGCATGCAAAATCATATCAATTGCACCCCAACTTTTTAATATTAAATCCTTAATATTACCCCTACCCCACGTTTATACGTTCGCTTATTCAACGCATAATATAGGCTAGACTTGTATAGTCTAACACCTAGCACAAAGATAAATTATCACAGCATATAGACAATTAAAATAAATCTAATCATAATAGGGGTGAAACTTGCATAAACTACACATGTTAAGGATCAAGAGGTGTCAACTTGTTAAATGTCTCAATTTACATGATATGATCATAGCCCAAATCTATACATAAACTTGCATATGGGGTTTTTAGGCAACATAATGATGGTGTGAACTAGCATAGGATATCACATATGTCATAGCATAATTCTAGATGTCATAATAGATGTCTTGGCATATGTTCATAACTTTTCTAATCAATCTAACTTGCATATGTGACTTGTCATATAGATCAACATAACCCAAACATGATGATTTAATTAATATGAACTAACTAGCATAGATGGTAACATCATGGCCTTTTTAACATGTATGATTCATCACAACTTAGCATAGAAACTTTCAACATACATAACATCATCATAGCATGATTTACAACATATAAGATATCATCATCACATAACATTGGATTTACAATATACATGATAGCAAAAGGGGTTTACAACAACATATATGATAATTCACATCATCTACTCATAATCCATTTATAACTCAACCTAATTAAAATGGTAATAATCTTGTTAATATCATCATACTCACAATTTAGAGAAGAAAAGAGAGAGTTTTGCTTTGCTTTAGGGTTGAGAGAATTAGAATTGAATTTGCTTTTCTTCTTTCTTAGTTGGCGGCGGCTCCATTGATTTCCATGGCGACGGTAACTATTCTATTTTAATTAGGTTTATGGTTAGCATTAGGATGTATTTATAGGTGTAGGAAGTTATTTAGGACCATTAGATTAACCCTGAACCATGAGAACCAATCAAATGCAAAATCTGCATTTGAGCGAATCGGCCCACGGGTTGACAGCCAAACACCCTGGATTAACCCTTAGTCGACCCAGCAGAGCTCGGGTCGACCTCAAAAACGGGCCGGTTCGGTTATTCCCCCTCCAAATTCGCTGTTTTGAACTTTTTCGCATATTTATTTATTTAATTTTTAATTTATATATATATATATATATCAATATATATATATATATATATATTTCTCTGCGCAACCCATTTCACTTAATTCTTTTCTAAAAATTAAGTATACTTTAATTTGTGAATTTTAATGTTATAAAATTACGGGGTGTTACATTCTCCCCTCCTTAAAGGATTTCGTCCCCGAAATCTCCAAGTCAAGAAGAATGTATATCCTACCATCTAATCGTCCATCTACTCAACCATCAAACACCAGCATCCATTGTCCTTAAAAGACTTCTAATGCTTTAATGTTTATATGCACAGTGTGTGTATTTGTCCATATCTAATGCAAAATTAGGCGGTCTACTGATTCAGTCGACCTCCTTAGTGCAATTCATGATAGTGCCATGCGTCCAATATGTATGCAAAAGATTCCTAATGATACATATTAATTCTATATGCGTGCACAACCATCCACCCGAATGCAGCAACTATATGATAATACAACCATTATACATCCATTTTACTAAATACATCCATATATATGCAATATGCAATATGAAGTGACTGAGCCGATCTGGTGCCTAATAGTGTGTGTATATGCATCCACGAGCAACCACTAGCAAACACTTGCATCCACTTTGCGTCCACCATACATAACATGTCTCAAACACATGTTTCAACCATAGGATTATCCTAACTAAAGGTCAAAGATACTAGCGAGAGGATATACTAAAGATAAGATAAGTACAAGCTAAGCGATAAAGGAGAAATTAAAGGACATACCCTCAAAAAGAAAAGGGTATCGTGAACGCATCTTCTCTTCTGTCTCCCAAGTAGCGTTGCTCTCATCATCTCCCCATTGCACTTTGACTAGTCTGACCTCTCGATTCCTCAACCTCTTGATCTCCGACCCAAGAATGCGCGTAGGAGCTCGTCGAATTGTCGCATCACGCTCTATCTCCACCTCTCTAAGAAAGCTCGGCTCTACCACTTCCGCGGTCTCGTGCAAGCACTTCCTCAAATGTGACACATGGAATACGTCGTGTACACCACTAAGTCTCTCGGGCAACTCCACTCTATACGCCATCTGTCCAATTTTCTCCTTAATAGGAAACGGCCCTACAAACCTTGGTGCTAATTTCCCAACGGACCCAAAGCGAACAACGTTCCGTAATGGAGACACTTTGACAAAGACTATGTCCCCAACTTCAAACTCGAGATCTGTCCTCCTCTTATCCGCATAAGATTTCTGCCTATCCTGTGCTGCTTTCATCCTCCTTCGAATCAAGTCGATCTTCTCCAAAGTCTCCCTAATCATATCGGGCCCAAGTAAGATCTTATCCGTAGATTCCCACCAACATGTAGGTGAACGACAAGGTCATCCATAAAGAGCTTCGAATGGTGCCATACCAATGGTGGACTGAAAGCTGTTATTATATGCGAACTCCACCAATGGAAGATGCTCTTCCCACGTACCCCCAAAGTCTAGAATACATAGCCTCAACAGATCCTCTCGAATGCGATTCACCCTCTCGGTCTGGCCGTCCGTTTGAGGATGATATGCGGTGCCCAAACATAACTGAGTCCCTATCGCCTCTTGTAAGCTTCTAGAAAATTCGCTAGTGAAAATAGGATCGCGGTCGCTCACTATGCTAGAAGGAACACCGTGCAAACGAACTATTTCTCGAACGTATACGGAGGCTAACCATGGAGAAGTCCTCTTACTCTTCACGGGAATGAAATGGGCGCTCTTAGTAAGTCTATCTACTATAACCCAAATCCCTATATTACCCTTCCTCGATCTCGGTAATCCGTCCACAAAATCCATCGAGATGCTTTCCCATTTCCATAGTGGAAACTCCAATGGGTGAAGCAACCCACCGAGTTTCTTTTGCTCCGCTTTTACTTGTTGGCACACCAAGCATCTAGCGACATACTCGGCCACGTCTTTCTTCATGCCGGCCCAAAAGTAAACTCTCTTCATGCCTTTGTACATCTTGTCCCCGCCGGGATGAATGGTCATCTTCGAACGATGTGCTTCGTCAAGAATAGTCTTCCTTAGGTCATCGTCTTTTGGTACTCAAAGTCTACCGTCCCTACGTAACCAACCCTTATCATCTAGGGTAAACCTACGGAGATGGCTTGATGACTCCCCTCCTTTGAGCTTTTCTACTAACTCAACCAACTGCGGGTCGTCTCGCTGTGCCTCGCCAATCCTTCCCAAAAGCGTAGGTCTGACCTCCAAGGATGCTAGCAAACCGGGTACGAAGTCAACGGAAGGTCTAAAGTCAAACATCGAAATGAATTCTAAACTTCGCCGCTCAACAAACAAAGGACTTAAGGATAATCTTTTTCTACTTAAGGCGTCTGCCACCACATTACCCTTGCCAGGGGTATAGGCTATTTCGAAGTCGTAGGACGCTAAGAACTCCATCCACCTTTGCTGCCTTAAGTTCAAGTCCTTTTGAGAGAATAGGTATTTTAAAGACTTGTGGTCAGTGAATAATTCGAATTTCTCGCCAAGAAGATAATGACGCCAAGACTTAAGCGCGAAAACAATAGCGGCCAATTCTAGGTCATGTGTAGGATAATTTTTCTCATGCGCTCTCAACTGCCTTCCACCATAGGCTATTACCCTACCCTCTTGCATTAAGACTGCGCCTAGCCCTGTCCCACAAGCGTCAGTATAAACGGTAAACGGCTTACTCCCGTCTGGCAATACTAAGACTGGGGCTGAAGTCAAAGCTCTCTTCAAACGTTGGAACGCATCATCACAATCTACGTCCCATGTGAAAACTAGGTTCTTCTTCGTCAAGCGTGTCAATGGAGCTGATATCTTTGCGAAGTCTTTGATAAACTTCCTATAGTAGCCAGCCAACCCCAAGAAACTTCTCACTTCGGTAGCATTTTTAGGGACCTTCCAATCTTGGATGGCCACCACCTTCGCGGGATCCACGGCTATCCCTTCTTTGGAAACCACGTGCCCCAAGAACCGTACTTCCTTCCTCCAAAAGTGACACTTAGAAAATTTATCTTTAAGCTTATGCGCTTGAAGAGTCTCCAACACTTCCCTAAGATGTAGGGCATGCTCTTCTTCATCCTTTGAAAAGATCAAGATGTCATCTACAAAGACTACCACAAATTTGTTAAGGTACTCCCTAAACACCCTACTCATCAAATCAACAAAATATGCTGGGGCGTTTGTCAAACCGAAGGGCATCACTAGCCATTCATAGAAACCGCCCGGAGTCCTAAAGGCAGTCTTGTCTATGCTATCCTCAGCCACTCTCAACTGATGGAACCCAGTGGCTAAGTCCAACTGCGAAAACACTGAGGCGCCAACTAACTGATCGAAGAGATCGTCAATCCTCGGCAGTGGGTGTCTGTTCTTCTTAGTAAGTTTATTAAGTTCTCTATAGTCCACACAAAGTCTAAGGGACCCATCCGCCTTCGTGGCAAATACTACTGGAGCACCCCACTCCGATATACTTCGTCTTATGAACCCCTTCTCAAGCAACTCCTTCACTTGCTTATCGAGTTCCCTCCTTTCACGTGGAGCCATGTGGCGTACTGGCAAAGATACTGGTTTCGTATTATCCACAAGATATATTCGAAAATCTATCTCCCGCTTCGGAGGCAAGCCCTTCACCTCCTCAAACACATCCGAATATTCTCGTACCACTCTAACAGATCATAGATTTTCCTCAGACGCGTCAAGCGATTCTAGATAACTTAGCATAACCGAATTTATGGGATTACAGAAGATTTCGAGAGTGTTGCCAAGGCGAGTCACGATCCTAACTACTCTCCTTTCACAATCATGAACGACCCCATTTCTGGATAACCAATCCATTCCTAAAATTAGCCCATAGCCCGTGAAGCCCAACACATAAGCATCACATCTAAATTCAACGCTAAGTATGGAAATTTTCAAATCCAAACACATCATAGACAAATAAGCTGAGCCGCCAATTGGATTCGAAACAACTAAGGGATCCTCTACTAAACTGGTGTTTAAGTGCAGTGATTCAACTAATGATGTAGAGATAAACGAATGTGATGCGCCCGAATCGAATAAGGTACGGACAGGATGATCAAACAGAAAAACTAAGCTTTCAACAGAAATGGTTCTACCTCGTTCTTGCAGCAGTGGGACCGCGAGAGCCTGAACTTGTCCCCTAGCCTGCCCTGGTGCCATAAGAGCCTGCACCTGTCCTCCCGAGGTAGCTCCTGCCCTCTGCCCCTTCTTTGGGCAGTCCTTCATTAAATGTCCCGCATCGCCACAATGAAAACAGCCTGTCTTCTTTTTCTTTCGGCAATCCTTGCTGAGATGGCCTGGGGTTCCACAGTTAAAGCACTTCTTCTTTCCCTTGCCATTATTGTCTTTTCCACCCTTCTTGTTTTGCCATTGTGGTTTCTTCTGATCCCCCTTCTTCTCGGGTGCCTTATCAGCTTTAGCACTTTTCTCCTCATGCATAAGCGCCATTTCTACTAACTTCTCAAAGGTGGCCCCCATCGGGATGTGGGTCATAGCCAACCCTTGCAATGGTTCATTCAAGCCATTCACGAACCTTAGAGCCTTCTTCTCCGGCGTGTTTACTAAGTCCAAGCCAAACCTTGCTAACTGATTAAATTTATTGACATATTCTTTCACTGATGAACTTCCTTGCTTCAATGTCAAGAACCTTTCCATATATATTGATTTTCTTCCGCCCTTGAGTGAAACTTCGCCTCGAACCTACGTCTGAAATCCGCCCAAGAGTCAACAGGACGCTCCCCATTAGTGACCTCCCACCAAAACGAGGCCTCTCCCTTCATCAACCAAGCTACTAAACGAACTCTCCTCCCTTCATGTCTTTGTAAAAGTATCTACGCGAGGAGGAGGAGAAACGGGTGCAACTGGTGGTGGAGGAACATTGGCTGGACCTGCAGCGGCCCTAGCCTCCAATAGCCTCCTATACCATCCTGGTATCGTTACACCGTCGGGTAGATTAAGATCTTCAGCCATGCTGAAACGAAAAAGGAAAGATTCAAAATGGAGAATTCGAAAGATAAAGATATGTGGCTATTGGGATTATGTTTTTCATAAAAACTTTTCTCTTTAAATTTCTCATTAAAACATGTTTTTGAAAACACTTCTTCCAAAAATAACTATTTTTCTAAAGTATTTTTATCTGTTCTGGTAACCTTAAGCTCTGATACCACGTGTAACACCCCACGTCCATTAATGTCACTCACGAAGGGAATGCATTAACTTCCATGGAGGTTATAAGTGAATATAGAACAGAAAAATTACAACAAGACAGATAGTAAATAGTACTTGGAAATCTAAAACTTCATTTTATTGCAGCGGAAATTAAACATGTTTGTTACATCATAAAACCATAGATCATAACCGAGTACAATATCCATCTTCATAAAAACAAAATACATAATCCCATTACATAAATAGCCATTAAAAAGATAACAAGCTGGACTTTATTTCAACGGTCCAAGCTTTCCAAAGAGAGATGAAGCAATTCAATCAAACTCCACTAGAGTTGGGCCCAACCTGAGGACCTGGAGGGGGAAAAAGGATAGAAATAGAGGGGGTCAGACATAAAGTCTGGCGAGTATGATAATTCTAACAATACTATTATCAAAATAACTAGACTAAGGCATAAGCTGGAAGACAAGTAAATGTCTATGAACTCTTAGGAAGATAAAGATAACGTTAAAGATAACGGTAAAGGCACACCTAATTACTAACGAATGATTACTACACTGCACCGCACATTACTACACTGCACCACACCAATCACCCTATTGTTTGATCCCACTTGCTTCACACATAAACTTTATAAATAGCCTTGCGTACCCCTAGCTGACTACATAAGTGCCGTCTGCCCCTATCTCCACTAGGTGTACCCCACTACCCACTTTCGATCGGCTCCCTACTCGTAGATACCCGTGCTGGCCCCACAGTGGGGTGTATCACTCCCCTAAAGTGGCAACCCGATACAACTTGAGAATGCACGGCTTATACCTACACGATGCAACAACGTCTTACCTACCAGCCCGGGTCCACACACGCATATGAAACCCGTTGGACTTGCGTTGCCACCGCTCCCCGTTTTGGCCTCTTACAGTCAAACCCAGCATGCGTGTCCCGTCCTCGACTTGGGTCGAGCCCACAAAGATACGTTTGGGATACTGGTCGAAATGGGCCCCCACATGCTACCCACCTAAGCTTGTCACTAGTATATCCCACTTAACCCTCTTAGTCATGTTCATTTACATGTGTGTTTGGTTAAGTCTTACTAATCGTATTTCACATGCCACTAAAGGCACCCCCTAGATTCCTCATGCCACCCAAGGCACCTACTTAACCCCCATGTCCCACCTTACATGTTTATCTGGTTAATTATTTCTTAATTCATTCAGGCCATAACCTCATAAAGACCTCTCACATTAGACTGGCATTTATGGCAGCTGGATTTGTCGGGCGGGTCCGGGCAGTCTTATACCATAAAAGAGTCTAACCTCGTGTCTTTACAACCGTTATGCTTTAGTTTAGGCCTAGGACCTCTCACATTGGGCTGACATTTGTGACCACTGGATTTGCCGGGCGGGTTCTGGCAGGTTTACGTCACAAACGAGTCCAACCTCGTGTCCTAAGCATTGATTAACACTTAAAATCTTTTACCCCAGTTTTAATAATTCCCTATTCAAATTATTAATTAAGTCAACTTTTAATGATGTCCATAATTGACTCAATTATGGCCATCCACTTATGGCATGCAAAATCATATCAATTGCACCCGAACTTTTTAATATTAAATCCTTAATATTACCCCTACCCCAGGTTTATACGTTCGCTTATTCAACGCATAATATAGGCTAGACTTGTATAGTCTAACACCTAGCACAAAGATAAATTATCACAACATATAGACAATTAAAATAAATCTAATCATAATAGGGGTGAAACTTGCATAAACTACACATGTTAAGGATCAAGAGGTGTCAACTTGTTAAATGTCTCAATTTACATGATATGATCATAGCCCAAATCTATACATAAACTTGCATATGGGGTTTTTAGGCAACATAATGATGGTGTGAACTAGCATAGGATATCACATATGTCATAGCATAATTCTAGATGTCATAATAGATGTCTTGGCATATGTTCATAACTTTTCTAATCAATCTAACTTGCATATGTGACTTGTCATATAGATCAACATAACCCAAACATGATGATTTAATTAATATGAACTAACTAGCATAGATGGTAACATCATGGCCTTTTTAACATGTATGATTCATCACAACTTAGCATAGAAACTTTCAACATACATAACATCATCATAGCATGATTTACAACATATAAGATATCATCATCACATAACATTGAATTTACAATATACATGATAGCAAAAGGGGTTTACAACAACATATATGATAATTCACATCATCTACTCATAATCCATTCATAACTCAACCTAATTAAAATGATAATAATCTTGTTAAGATCATCATACTCACAATTTAGAGAAGAAAAGAGAGTTTTGCTTTGCTTTAGGGTTGAGAGAATTAGAATTGAATTTGCTTTTCTTCTTTCTTAGTTGGCGGCGGCTCCATTGATTTCCATGGCGACGGTAACTAATCTATTTTAATTAGGTTTAGGGTTAGCATTAGGATGTATTTATAGGTGTAGGAAGTTATTTAGGACCATTAGATTAACCCTGAACCATGAGAACCAATCAAATGCAAAATCTGCATTTGAGCGAATCGGCCCACGGGTTGACAGCCAAACACCCTGGATTAACCCCTACTCGACCCAGCAGGGCTCGGGTCGACCTCAAAAATGGGCCGGTTCGGTTATTCCCCCTCCCAATTCGCTGTTTTGAACTTTTTCGCATATTTATTTATCTAATTTTTAATTTATATATATATATATATATATATCAATATATATATATTTCTCTGTGCAACCCATTTCACTTAATTCTTTTCTAAAAATTAAGTATACTTTGATTTATGAATTTTAATGTTATAAAATTACGGGGTGTTACACTTAGCCACAAATAAATTTTTTAGAACTGAAACCTCGCTGATTTGGGCGAATGCTGATGTCTAACAGCAGCTCTAATACTGATTTGGTGAAGATCTTCTTTGATTTGGTGTTGCTAAGCCTAATCCTTGATTAAACGGTGATTAGAGATGATTCTAGATGTTGGAGGCCATTGTTAGGGTTCCAAGAATGAAAGTGGCGGCTGAAAAATGAAAATAAGATTGTTTTCTAACTGATTTCAGCCTCCTCATAACCCTAATCCTGAAATGGGTTATGGGCCCTCCTGCTAATCACCCTAATTAGGCCCGATTAAGCTGTTTTTCACCATCTGAAACTTGTTTTAGCCATATCTCCCAAATGGTGAGTCCGTTAGGCTAATGTAACCACTCTACGGAATTATAAACCATCATCCGGAGCCAATGGAAGTGGTTTCAGGTCAAAATTCCTTTCCAATCAAAAGTTACGGCCAAAAAAGTATCAGTTAGGGGAAAAATGGTCATTTAAAAATCGACAAAAATCATGAACATGGGAAATGACCACAATAGTCGTCTCCCAAAGTTACATGACCATATGACTTCATATGTGAAAGAAATAAATATTCTACGATCCTATGATGCGTAGAATGCGGGTCGTTACATCAAACATATGTGCTTTCCGTTGCAATAAAATAAAGTTTTAAATTTTTTAGTACTGTTTATATCTGTCTTGTTGTTAGGTTTCTATTCTGTACTTACTTAAAACGCTCCATAGAAGTTAATACATTCCCTTTGTGAGTGACATTAATGGACGTGGGGTGTTACACGTGGTATCAGAGCTAAAGGTTACCAGAACAGATATGAATTTTGGAAATTGTTTTTGAAAAACAATTTTTTATAAATAAGTACCTTCAAAAATAGGTTTTGAGGAAAGTATTTTCAAGAGAAAAGCTTATTTTAGAAAGCATAACCCCAAGAGCCATATATCTTTCCCTCGGTTCTTTTATATTGAATATTTCCTTTTTCGTTTCAGCATGTCTGAAGCATCTGAGATACCAAAGGGTGTTCATGTACCCGGTTGGTTTTGTCAATATCTCGAGGCTAGGGCCGCCACCGCAAGTCCAGCAAATGCACCTCCTCCTCCTCCTCCTCGTGTCGATACTTTTGCTAAGATATGTAAGGACTTCCGGGCGATGGGTGGAAAACCTTTTCACGGGACGGAGACATTTGTTGAAGCTCGTAATTGGCTAAAGGAGGTGGAAGAATTGTTTGGAATCTTTGAAGTGGATGATGGAAGAAAAGTCCAGTTAGCTGCCTGGCTAATGAAGGATGAGGCCTTGTTTTGGTGGGAGGTCACTAATGGGGAACGTCCAGTCGATACATGGCCAGATTTTAGGTGGAGGTTTGAGGCAAAGTTTCTCTCACTGGCTGAAGAGAATATATACATGGAAAGATTTTTGGCGCTGAAGCAAGTGAATCTATAGGTGAAAGAATACGTCAACAAATTCAATCAATTGGCAAGATTTGGCTTGGACTTGGTGAATACACCAGAAAAGAAGGCCCTGAGATTTGTTAAGGGTTTAAACGAGCCGCTTCATGGGTTAGCTATGACCCACATCCCCATGGGGGCTACCTTTGAAAGACTAGTTGACATGGCGCTTATGCATGAAGAGGAGAAGGGCGCCAATGCTAATAAGGCACCCGAGAAGAAAGGGGATCAAAAGAAGCCGCAACAGCAACAACAAAACAAGAAAGGTGGTAAAGGCAACAATGCTAAGGGAAATAAAAGATGCTTTAATTGTGGGACACCTGGCCATCTAAGCAAAGATTGTAGGAAGAAAAAGAAGACTGGTTGTTTCCACTGTGGCAAAGCGGGACATCTAATTAAGGACTTCCCGAAGAAAGGGAAGAGGGCAGGGTCTACCTCGGGAGGACAGGTGCAGGCTCTTATGGCACCAGGGCAGGCAAGGGGACAAGTTCAAGCTCTCGTGGTCCCACCGCTGCAAGAACGGGGTAGAGCAATTTCCGTTGAAAGTTTAGTTTTTCTGTTTGATCATCATGTCCGTACTTTATTCGATTCTGGCGCATCACATTCGTTTATCTCTACATCATTAGTTGAAACACTGCACCTAGAAACTAGTCTAGTTACAGATCCCTTAGTAGTCTCAAATCCTATTGGTGGTTCGGCTTATCTTTCTATGATTTGTCGAGATTTGAGAGTGTTTATATTGGGCGTTGAGTTTTGTTCTTGGTTTCATGGGCTACGGCTTGATTCTAGGTATGGATTGGCTAACTAGATATGGGGCCATCCTAGATTGCGAAAGAAGGGTAGTTAGATTGTTGACTCGTTGTGGAAGGACCCTTGATATTTCTTGTGACCCTAGAGGTCTAGTAATGCTTAGCTACCTAGAATCCCTTGACGCATCTGATTATGATTTACATTCTGTTCGTATAGTCCGTGAATATGTTGATATCTTCGATGAGGTGAGGGGTTTACCCCCAAAACGTGAGATAGACTTTCGAATATATCTAGTAGACAATGCAAAGCCAGTTGCATTGCCAGTGCGCCACATGGCTCCAAGAGAGAGAAGGGAACTCAGTAAGCAAGTGAAGGAATTGCTTGAGAAGGGGTTCATCAGACGTAGTATATCGGAGTGGGGTGCTCCAGTAGTGTTTGCCACGAAGGCAGATGGGTCCCTTAGACTTTGTGTGGACTATAGAGAACTTAATAAGCTTAATAAGAAGAATAGACACCCGCTACCGAGGATTGATGATCTCTTCGACCAGTTAGTCGGCGCCTCAGTGTTTTCGCAGTTGGACTTAGCCATGGGTTTCCATCAGTTGAGAGTGGCTGAGGATAGCATATACAAGACTGCATTTAGGACTCCAGACGGCTTCTTCGAGTGGCTTGTGATGCCCTTCGGTTTGACAAACGCCCCTGCATACTTTGTTGACTTGATGAGTAGGGTGTTTAGGGAGTACCTTAATAAATTCGTGGTAGTCTTTGTGGACGACATCTTGATCTTTTATAAGAGCGAGGAAGAGCATGCCCTACATCTTAGGGAAGTGTTGGAGACTCTTCGAGCGCATAGCCTTGAAGCTAAATTTTCTAAATGTCACTTTTGGAGGAAGGAAGTGCGATTCTTAGGGCACGTGGTTTCCAAAGAAGGTATAGTTGTGGATCACGCAAAGGTAGTGGCCATCCAAGATTGGAAGGTCCCTAAAAATGCTACCGAGGTGGGGAGTTTCTTAGGGTTGGCTGGCTACTATAGGAAGTTTATCAAAGACTTCGCAAAAATATCAGCCCCATTAACACGCTTGACGAAGAAGAACCTAGTCTTCACATGGGACGTAGATTGTGATGATGCGTTCCAACGTTTAAAGAGAGCTTTGACCACAGCCCCAGTCTTAGTATTGCCAAATGGGAGTAAGCCATTTACCGTTTATATCGATGCTTGTGGGATAGAACTAGGCGCAGTTTCAATGCAAGAGGGAAGGGTAATAGCCTATGGTGGAAGGCAGTTGAGAGTGCGTGAGAGAAATTACCCAACACATGACCTAGAGTTGGCCGTTATTGTTTTCGCGCTTAAGTCTTGGCTCCATTATCTTCTTGGCGAGAAATTCGAATTGTTCACTGACCACAAATCGCTAAAATACTTGTTTCTCAGAAGGACTTGAACTTAAGGCAGCAAAGGTGGATGGAATTCTTAGCATCCTACGACTTCGAGATAGCATATACCTATGGCAAGGGTAACGTGGTGGCAGACGCCTTAAGTAGAAAAAGGTTGTCCTTGAGTCCGTTGTTTGTTGAGCGACGAAGCTTAGAGTTCATCTCTACGTTTGACTTTAGACCTTCCATTGACTTTGTACTCGGTTTGCTAGCATCCTTAGAGGTCAGACCTACGCTTTTGGGATGGATCGGCGAGGCACAGCGAGATGACCCACAGTTGGTTGAGTTAGTAGAAAATCTCAAAAGGGGGGAGTCATCGTGCCATCTCCGTAGGTATACCCTAGATGATAAGGGTTGGTTATGTAGGGACGGTAGACTTTGTGTACCATGGGACGAGAATTTTAGGAAGACCATTCTTGACGATGCACATCGTTCGAAGATGACTATCCATCCCGGCGGGGACAAGATGTACATGAAATTGAGACGAGTTTACTTTTGGGTCGGTATGAAGAAGGACGTGGCTGAGTTTGTCGCTAGATGCTTGGTGTGCCAACAAGTAAAATCAGAGCAAAAGAAGCCCGGTGGATTGCTTCACCCGTTGGAGGTCCCACAATGGAAGTTGGAAAGTGTCTCGATGGACTTCATTGATGGGGATCGAGGAAGGTAATACGGGGATTTGGGTCGTGGTAGACAGACTTACTAAGAGCGCCCATTTCATTCCCGTGAAGAGTTATAGGACTGCTCCATGGTTAGCCTCCGTATACATTCGAGAGATAGTTCGTTTGCACGGTGTTCCTTCTAGCATAGTGAGCGACCGCGATCCTATATTCACTAGCGAGTTTTGGAAGAGCTTGCAAGAGGCGGTAGGGACTCAGTTATGTTTGAGCACCGCATATCATCCTCAGACGGACGGCCAGACCGAGAGGGTGAATCGTATTCTAGAGGACTTATTGAGATTGTGTGTCTTAGACTTCGAAGGTACATGGGAGGAACATCTTCCGTTGGTAGAGTTCGCATATAATAACAGCTTTCAGTCTAGCATTGGCATGGCACCGTTCGAGGCTCTTTATGAACGGCCGTGTCGTTCGCCTATATGTTGGTGGGAGTCTACAGACAAGATCTTGCTTGGGTCCAATATGATTAGAGAGACTTCGGAAAAGATCGATTTGATTCGAAGGAGGATGAAGACGGCGCAAGATAGGCATAAATATTATGCAGACAAGAGGAGGACATATCTTGAGTTTGATATTGGGGACATGTTCTCTGTCAAGGTATCTCCATTACAGAATGTAGTTTGCTTTGGGTCCATTGGGAAGTTAGCACCAAGATTCGTAGGGTCGTTTCCTATTAAGGAGAGGATTGGACAGATGGCATATAGAGTGGAGTTGCCCGAGAGACTTAGTGGTGTACACGATGTATTCCATGTATCACATTTGAGGAAGTGCTTGCACGAGACCGCGGAAGTGGTAGAGCCGAGCTTACTTAGAGAGGTGGAGATAGAGTGCGATGCGATGATTCGACAAGCTCATACGTGCATTCTTGGGTCGGAGATTAAGAAGTTGAGGAATCGAGAGGTCAAGCTAGTCAAAGTGCAATGGGGAGATGACGAGAGCAACGCTACCTGGGAGACGGAAGAGAAGATGCGTTCATTGTACCCTTTTCTTTTCGAGGGTATGTCTTTTAATTTCTCCTTTATCGCTTAGCTTGTACATATCTTACCTTTAGCATGTCCTCTCGCTAGTATCTTTGACCTTTAGATAGGGTAGTCCTATGGTTGAAACATGTGTTTGAGACATGTTATGTATGATGGATGCATGTGGATGCAAGTGTTTGCTCGTGGTTGCTCGTGGATGCATATACACACACTTTAGGCATTAGATCGGCTCAGTCACTTATATTGCATATAAATGTGTGTACATATTTAAGTTAACGGATGTATAATGGTTGTACTATCATATGGATGTTGCATTTTGGTGAATGGTTGTGCACACATGTAGAAATAATATGTATCGATAGGGTTCTTCGCATACATAATGGACGCATGGCACTATCATGATTTGCATTAAGGAGGTAAACTGAATCAGTAGACCGCCTGATTTTGCATTAGATAATGGAACATATACACACACTTCTTGCATATGTTCATACAGCATTAGAAATTTTATAAGGACAATGGATGCCTGTGTTTGAAGGTTGAGTAGATGGTTGTTTGGATGTTAGGATATGCATTCTCCTTAACTTGGTGATTTCAGGGGCGAAATCCTTTAAGGATGGGAGAATGTAACACCCCGGATTTTTGAATAATCGAATTAACTAAAATAAAGAATAATTAATCCCAGATGTGAGAATTAAGGGAATGGGGTTGCGCCATTGTGTTCGTCTCGGAATTCTGGTCGAGATAGAGTCCGAGTTTGCGTAAAACGGATATAGGATGAAGGAGATATGGATGAACAAAGTCAGATGGGAAAATAGAAAAAAAAGATTGCACTGGCGCACTTGGGAAGTGCTCCAATACAAATTTGCACTGGCGCACCTGCCAAGTGCGCTCAGGCCGAGCAGCAGGCCTGCACAGCTTTCTGGTTCAGTCTGGTCCGTGTTGCTGAGTCCTTTCTGACTCCTTGCTGAGTCATTAGGGCTGAGGTGTCACCCTATTCCGACTGAATGGTTTTGATTAACCCTAAGATCATTCGACGGCTATAATTAAATTAAAATTCTATATAAACATGGGTAGACTCAAACCCTAAATCAGAATTAAAACTGAAACTATGGCCGTCATGCTGTCATCTTGTAACCTAGAGTAGCCGCCACCAATTAGAGAGGAAGAACAACAAATCAAATTCAATTCTTTTCAACTTTAACAACGAATCTTCTTCAAAGGAAAGCTAATTCAACTTCAGAACTCAGAACTCAAGACCTTCTTTGAGTTGTGAGTTCGATTTCTTTAACAAAATAATTAGCAATTTAATTGGATTAAGTTATGATGTGGATTATATGAATATGATGTGAATTATTGACCGCATGTTATAATTATGTTGTAAAATTGTGATGTTATCATATATGTTGTAAATTCTTTGATGTTATGTTCTGATCATCTATATTGTAAAGTTATGATGCTATCATCCATGTTGTAACTCTATGATTGGCTTATGTATAATCGAATCACCATGTGGTCCATGTGCTAGTTTGGTTATGTTGATTCATATGATAAACCATATGTATGTATGCAAGTTTAGGTGTTGATTTAGATGTGGATCATATGCAAGTTAGTTAAGATTGTGTATAACTTTACATGTTTCATGACATCTATTTTAGATCTAAAGTTAGGCTATGACATGTGTGAGTTATATGCTAAATTCTACATGCAAGTTTACATGTTTAGATGTAAGTTTACACCATTGTTATGTTGCATAAATCACATGTGCAAGTTTATATACATATATGAGTTTGGAATATGAATCATGTTATGCAAGTTGTGGTTATTGCCTATGCAAGTTTACACCCTTTAGATGTAGATCCAGGACATACAAGATTTATGCAAGTTGTGACCACCATCTAAACAAGTTTACACCTTTAGATTTGGATCTATGACATATGTAGTTTTATGCAAGTTGTAACTTTGGCCTATGCAAGTTTTAGATGTAGAACATCATTCACACATGCAAGTTCACCCCTATGTTTAGATCTAGTTTTATCTATATGTACGTTGTGATGTTTTCTTTTTATTCCATGAGTTAGACTATTTGAGTCTAACGTATATTTTAAGTCAACGAACAAACGTACAACGTGGGGTAAGGGGATAATATTAAAAAGATTTAATTGGCATAAATGCCTTAAATAGCATAAAATAAATTTGTGATGAAAATTGGTATGATTTTACATACCATAAATGGATGGACATAATTGAGTCAATTATGGACATCGCTAAATTTGGAATTGATTGATAATTTGAATAGGGAAAGTAATTCAAATTGGGGAATGATTAATTAAGAGTAATTAATCGTCTAAGACACGAGGTTAGGCTCTTTTGTGGTGTAAGACTGCCCGGACCCACCCGATAAATCCAGCTGCCACAAATGCCAGTCTAATGTGAGAGGTTTTAGGCATAAATTAAATGCGTAACAATTGTAAAGACACGAGGTTAGGCTCGTTTGTGGTGTAAGACTGCCCGGACCCGCCCGGCAAATCCATCTGCCACAAATGCCCGTCTAATGTGAGAGGTCTTTATGAGGTTACGGTCTTAATGAATTAAGAAACACTTAACCAGATAAACATGTAGTGGGACATGAGGGGGTTAAGAGGGTGCCTTGGGTGGCATGTGGAATCTAGTGGGTGCCTTGGGTGGCATTTGAAATACGATTTGAAACACTTAACCAAAATTGAAACATGTAATTAAAACATGAATAAGAAGTGGGTTAAGTGGGATGTACTAGAGGGGACTAAGCATAGGTGGATAGCTTGTGTCAAGTAATGGGGGCCATTTCTGCCAGTAACCCATACGTATCTTTGTGGGCTCGACCCAAGTCGAGGACGGGACACGCATACTGGGCTTGACTGTAAGAGGCCAAAACGGGTTAGCGGTGGCAACGCAAGTCCAATGGGTTCATATGCGTGTGTGGGCCTGGGCTGGTAGGTAAGACGTTGTTGCATCGTGTAGGTATAAGCCGTGCATCATTGGTGGTATCGGGTTGCCACTTTGGGGAGTGATACACCCCACTGTGGGGCCAGCACGGGTATCTACGAGTTAGGGAGCCGATCGCATGGGGGTAGTGGGCACACCTAGCGGAGATAGGGACAGGCGGCACCTATGAAGGCAGCTAGGAGTGCACGAAACTACCATTATCATTATTAAGTTTTGTAGGTGGGATTAACCTTAGGGTGACTAGTGGTGGTGCAGTATAGCAATTACCTTATAGTGGTGGTGCAGTATGGTAATTATCTTATAGTGGGTTAGGGTGCGCCTTTAATGATATCGTTGTTCATCTTGTTCCCTTGTTTACTCTGCCATACTCAATGGTTCATGGTCATTTCCTTATTTTCCAACTTATGCCTTAGCCTAGTTACTTTGGTAATTATATTGTTAAAGTTATCGCACTCGCCAGACTTTATGTCTGACCCCCTTTGTTTCGTCCTCTTTTCTTCCTTCCCCCCCCCCCCCTCCCCAGGTGCTCAGGTTGAAACTAGCACCAGTGGAGCTTGATTTCGGATTGCTGTTTCTCTGCTTTTAGAAGATTGCTTGGATCGCTGAAGTAAAGTTCAGCCTCTCTTATTTATGGCTATTTTGTATTGGGGATTATGTCTTTCAATTTATGTACTTTGGTAGTCAAGATGGATATTATGTACTTTGACTCTGGTTTTTGATGATGTAATCAAACATATGCGCTTTCCGCTGCAATAAAATAAAGTTTTAAATTTTTGAGTACTGTTTATATCTGTCTTGTTGTTAAGTTTATGTTCTATACTTACTTAAAACGCTCCATAGAAGTTAATGCATTCCCTTTGTGAGTGATATTAATGGACGTGGGGTGTTACAGAGTTTTTCCTTATAATGATAAAAAATGCTTGATACATGGAAAATAATGTTTAATATTATTATTAGTGTCTAATCAGTATTAAAATACTTCAAAGTAAATGTATCAATCCTAGACGGCATAGTACCCCATCCTACTATGTCGCCATATATAGGTTTACAATTAAAACTGTAATGTTGTATTGTAGATTGGGTTTCCATCATGAGTCAAGGCTAGGGACGATCTCCTAACCGATTCGAGACACTCTAGCAATGTCTCAGGGTCCCCCGTAGTGAACTCTTGAATCCTGCAGGACTGGTCCGCAAATAACGTTAGTGGATTAGTTATGCCTGAACACATGCTTCCCGATCCTATTGGACCTATAAAATGGTCACAATCGACCAATAAAACCAAGATGCTTCATTCCATCAACCACATAAGTAAAAATGTCAGGGCTTGTAAACTCTGACACCACTTTTAGCTAGAAAGAAATGTGTGCACTCCCTGCGTTCCCTTGTCCCGTTTCTGACTCTTACCGGGGTGTGAGGCTCGCGAGGTAATGTTATACACAAAGCTATGTCGAAAATAGGCTATGCTTTGATCATCATCCACAAGGCTCTGCTTTTCAACAAAAGCCTTGATCAATTGCACCTTGGCATGTCACATTGACAATTCACGCCATGCGATCGATAACTACCAATATAACACCTTTGTGCTCATGCGTCTCGAAGAAGAGTGTTAAGCAAGAGAATAAATTCTACGCCACCGCAGATGTATATTAAATAGAAATCAATTTAATTTACATGGAATGAAATTCAATGTCGGACACATATCCATTTACTAGTCCGTTCTGGATCTGAACAAAACCGGACACACCTTATTCCTCGTCCTGTATGTCCAATACGGAAGAGAGGTACTCGCATATCCGGACAATCAACAAGTATGTTTGGACAACTACCACTTTAACCCTTTACTGGAAGCTAACCAATGTCGGGCAACAGTAGTTATCCTTTCGATGTAAAGATCACCGGTCTTCAATCGTCGTCTTTTAGATCCTCAATTTAGATCGTCGTATAATCATTTGAAATGAGATATAACTCGGTCTTTTCAAATGATTCTCGCAAATATATAATTTAAAATTATTTCATATCGTTAATAGTATTTAATAACGATTAATCTCTATTTTTATATATATATATAAAAATAGCTAAATTAATTTAATGACGCTTCGGGTCAATAGGCGGCCCTGGCGCTGTTTTTATCAAAATTTGATTTACATTTATCTTGAAATCGAACCGTTGGATTTTAACAAAGTTTATATCGATAGAAAGATCTTCCCAAAGCGGTCCTAATGGTTCCAGTTTTGAGAAAATCCAACGGTTGGATCTTTCGGTATAATCGTTTAAAGTTACGATTTCGAAACGCGAACTACCGCGCGTGATTCGTTTATTTTTAATTTATATTTATATATATAATTATATATATATATATATCATTCGACGATTTCTCTAACGTTTTTAATATGCCAAACAAAAGAATGTTTTTATTGGCATATCACATCTACGTACTGTCAAACAGAATATATATCATTTACATGAAAATTTATCCAATGACGAGTCAACTTGGCATATAAATTCTAATATATGCAAATGTAAATATAAATGTAATTTTGACAGTGCATATAAATTCTAATATATGCAATGTGAATATAAATGTGATTTAAACAATGCATATAAATTCTAATATATGCAATGTAATTATAAATGTAATATTAACAATGCGTATAAATTCTAATATATATGATGTAATTATAAAATTTGATTTTAAAAATGCATATAACTTCTAATATATGCGATGTAATTATAAGTGTAATTTTACAACGCATATACATTCTAATATATGCGATGTAATTAAAAATGCGATTTTAACAATGCATATAAATTCTAATATATGCGATGTAATTATAAATGTAATTTTAACAACGCATATAAATTCTAATATATGCGATGTAATTATAAATGGAAATTTAACAATGCATATAAATTCTAATATATGCGATGTAATTATAAATGTGCTTTTATCCATTTCATTAAAAACAAAGATTTCAATGTAAACATGAATGTTTGACCAACTTCTATTATTACATTAAAAAGTGAATTTTTAATGTGAAACATATTTACTTTTTAACACATATTTCTTTTTCAACATTTCTATTATTACATTAAAAAGTGAATTTTTAATGTAAAACATATTTTCTTTTTAAAACGTGTTTCTTTTTCTACATTTCTATTATTACATTAAAAAGTGAATTTTTAATGTAAAACATATTTTCTTTTTAAAACTTGAATCATTTTCTACATTTCTATTATTACATTAAAAAGTATATTTTTAATGTAAAAACATATTTTCATTTTAAAACATGTACATTTTATTATTTTTAATCATTACATTAAAAATGTATATTTTTAATGAAAACATGTTTTGATTTTTAAAACATGTACATTTTCCTTATTTTTATTCTTGACACTAAAATATGAAATTTTTAATGAAATCATGTTTTTATTCCAAACACGTATATTTTCTGTTTTCTAACATTACATTAAAAATGTAAACTTTTGAATGTAATGTTCTTATTATCTTTCTAAAACATGAACATTTCTATTTTTATGATAATTTCATAAAATGATAGGAATTTATATTTCATTTTTGTTGAATATTCTATTTCAACAAAATGAAAATTTTGATATTTCCCTTTTGATTGGAAATTCTAACTCAATCAAATAACAAAAGTGTATATTTTATTTTTATTGATAATCCTATAACAAAGGTGATATTTTATTTTGATTGAAAATTCTAATTCAATCAAACAACAACAATAATATTTTATTTTGGTTGAAAATTTTAATTCAATCAAACAACAACAATGATATTTTATTTGAATTGCAAATATAATGCTAATAAAATATAATAAAGGTGATACTTCACTTTTGTTGAATATTTTGATTCAACAAAAATAACAACAAAAATGTTTGATTTATTTTTGTTGCAAATTTAATAATAACACAATATCACCCAAATTACAGATATACATCAAACCATCACATACAGATCAAATCACGTAGCATAGCATGTAGCAATTTACAGCGAATCAATGAGAATATAATCATGATTTATTCTAATTATTTAAAAAAAAATAAAGCAGAATTCTCATAGTCGTTTGAATATGAGTGATTTAGATCTGCAATTTTTCCAAAATTCGATCAGCTCAGAATCGGGTCTAGTCAGGACAGCAGGGTAGATCTCGGTTTCACGATCGTGCAGGATCTGAAATCATTCAATTCTGATTCAATATGAGCGAGTTATGAATTAATTTGTATTTTTAACATTTTAAATTAAATTAATAAATTAATTAAAGAGGAACGTCACCCTTCTTCCTCTAAGATAACCCAAGCCGACGTTTTCAAGTATGGGTTCCGTTCTAGAGTTGAGTTTTGCTCGCGGATCGAGGCGTTGGAGGCCGATCAGACAATGGCACGTCGTGGGGGGAGGGTGGCGCACGTTCGCCGCAGGTGGGGCCCAGCTCGGTGGAGGCCTAGTGGTATGGCAGGGGAGGAAAGTCGGCGGGTTTGTGGTCACGGTTCTCAGAGCTCGTGCCCTTGGGGATGATCCAACCGTACAGAATCGAAGAGCAAGAAGAGTACAACGATAATGTCTTAAGGAATGGAGTCTAATTTGTGGTGGATTGATCACTATTAAGGAATCAAAATGGGGGAGTGGCGGCCATGGATTTTGATTTAGGCGGTGGCTCTGTTAAGACAATTAAGGTTTTGAAGAAATGAATGTGTTTTTATAATATTTTATTTCTAATTTTTACAAATAAATCCGTAAATTCTTAACAACTCCAATTTCAGTCCAATAGGAGTTGCTTCCACCTAATTGCCCCTGTTCCGAATCTAATGGGCTAGGTCCCGTCAGCCCAAACGACTGTTTCTGGCCTGATTTCTTCAATTTAAAATTTAAATCCTTTATTAAATTAATTCGATCGTATATTTAAATTCACCAGGGCCACATACGGACTCCAAAAATTCCCGAAAAATAAATCTAGCTATGTTTTTACGATACGGTCCTAACAGAATTAATTTCTTCGAATTCGGAAACCTTTTGAAAAATGGCATTTTTAACGGTCGGTTAAATTCAACAGAAATTATCAAATCATAGTTTAATTTACTACGCTCATAAATTAATTCCAAAAATTCTGGAAAATTAAACTTAGCAATAATTTGACATTCCGGATCGGACAAAAATGGTTCCGTCCAAAACGGAGATCGTTTGTAAAATGGTCTTTTATACGGGCTATAAATTATACTATATTCCTTAGCGACTGTTCTGAATATTCAACTAGCCATAACTTTTGATTTCCGCTATGAAATTTCGATTTTTTGGATTCGTTGGAATGATATTTTTAAACAAATTTAGATATTTTTGGTTTCACTAAAATCCGTTAAATTTTGAATCCTGCACATTCAGTCAAAGTTCAGATTTGACTTTTCAAACTATCGTACTATTTCTAATTCCTTTTAAAATCAAAATAAATTTGTTCGTCCTAACTTTGATTAAAATAAATTTTTAATCGTTATTATTCAAAATAAATTATTTTAACTATTCAAAATTCATTGAAATAGCCAAAATAAAAATTTTAAATTGGTTCTCATTTTCTAGGTTGTTACAATAGAGTTAGGACATAATAATCACATAAAATATACTACTCAAAAAACATAGAAACAGATACTAGTCAGAAAATGATTCCTAATACTCACTTCTTTTCAGTATCCTACAATGATAGTGTACCCAGATAAAATAATAGAGAACATACATGCAACCATATGATCCATATCAAACGATATCTTAACTATCACAATCTACAACCTTGAATACGTTGATAAATTGTATGACCATCCTTCCTTGTGGTAAGGGCTAATAGAGAATGCCAATTCTACTCAGACTATCATCCGTCCCACGTACATTTGTCTTCCCAAGACAACTAGATCGCTTCCCAAGCGATCCAAGGCATATGATCTCCTTAATCCTTATGGGCATTCTTGCTTCGAGTCTGCACCTTAAACACTCTGAGTTATCAACGATTCAGTGGAACTTCCAATCACATGAGCCATCAACAAATCCATCTTTATCTCGAGTCTCACTCGAGTCAGTCCATTATCTCGCAACCTCATTTCATCCCTAGTTACCTATCATGTCTTCCTTCAACCACTCCAGTTTGAGTTTATAATCGAAGAACCAATACCATTTAGATGATAAACTCCACCCTATGGATGCTATCGATGATCCGAGACCTCCAACAACCTCCTGAGGATTCTTGTTATCCATGCCCAGGGCCTACATCCCTATCTTTGCAACTTAATGGACTGGTGTCGGTCCATTCCCTACACTTAGTCAAAAATGACTAAGTGTTGACACTTTCTTCATCCAGTTCTTGAGCCTTCCCCTCTGGTCCATTCGCACGTCCAAACTCCTTCCCAAAGCTTTCTATGCCAGTCCATCATCTTGTACTCGAGCTTCAACACTTTAACCTATCAAATTCCGACCAAGCTTCACCTGTGGCCTCCCCGGAGCCCTTTGATGCCTGCACCAAAAACAACACCATCCACATTGAATTGACGGACTACTGTCGGTCCATAGGCTATGGATCGGTGCTGATCATGTACTTAACAAATTTTGCATTGAAATTTTTCATATCGCCTCCCGGGGTCCTCTAGAGATTCTCTGCCAAGATTCATCTAAATCCGATCATCTAAATCTTCAATCTTCTCCGATCTTTGATTCTAGGTCCTATTCGAGCAATTCTAAATGACCAAATCAAGAATAACACATAATTTCAAGCATAGAAACAATAATTCATACAATTTTAAGCATATACAATCATGTAGACACATACAAGAATGAATGATATTATAACTATCGTAGATCTACAATGATTTGAGAAAAAATTCACATTAAACATGATGGATCTAATAAAATACTTGATAAATGTCAAAATAAGGTTATCCTAGGATGTCTAGATCTAAGATAAACATGTATGATCCGATTTTAGTGTAGAATTAACATATGAGGTGTTTTAGTTTTCCTAATTACACGTATAATCCACAATAGCCATGTATGATATCTCTATCACTCGCCAAAACCTATATCCTACACAATTTGATGATGATCCGATCCGGACAGCGAGAGAAATGCTCAATTATGATGCTAAATGATGAGATCTAATCCCCTTTGATGATGATCTATCCTCTAGATGCAGTATAAAATGATTTGATGAAGAAAGAGATCATGGTTTTGAGATTACGTTGAACCATAAAATCAAAGGTGCCCAACCTAACATTTGAATGAGGAGAAAATTTATAATTCTCTCCCACTACCTCTATTTATAGATGCAAATCATTATCTGAATAGGTTCAATAATCAACCCATCAGTTGTTTAATTATATATCATGTAGAAATGAAAACTTAAAACATCAATTTCTTTCAAATTGTTGAGCCAAATCCTTAGTGTGACCACTCTTGGAAATGCCCGACCACCATCTCTGTAACGAACTGGGATTTTTGACTCCGAAAATCAACACATAACTGCCATGTTGACTATTCGAACATCGGAAATACCTGATCATTAATAAAAAGAAGTTAGAGGGTGAGAGTAGATAAGATAGAAAATTAGAATAGAAGAAGAAGATCACCACAGACCAGAATCAGAGTAATACGAATCTCACAGCGGAACGAATAAAATATAATATATAACATAACTTTGCAATAAAACAGTATATATATACAATAACATTATCAGAGTACAACACTTACATACAGCGGAAATAACAATAGCTAAATAATCCTGAAGCCTCATGCTTCAAGCTCCTCCAAGTATATCTGTAAAGACCTGAACTACTTGACTTCCCGTACAAATTTGGGCACCCAAGAATTTAGGGAAAACAAAACAAAATAAACTTTGGGTCAGTCATGGGAATGGTGTGAGTAAACTTTAATCATTTGGTTTAACTTTTCAAAATCCTTTTCAAACAAAAGATAATCGTAAGACCGATCCACACATAAACACAGATGGATTTTACCTTACGATAACCCAAATCACTTTTGGAAATCAATACTTTTCTGATATTATAATAATGTGTAATCACAGGTAATTAACAAACTAGCAGAACGCTTGCATCTCACGTTCCACATATATAGTATACAAACAAAAACCGCGGGCTCTTATTGGAAATTGGATTCCAACTATGACAAGGTATGGGACCACCTGTCGATAGTGTATCTCTAGAGGCGAATACACTGGGTTCAACAAGAACATCTTGTAACCCGGCCCACACATGACCGACCACTCATTTCACTTGAGTGTATCGAATGTATATCACCAACGGTTGGGAGCTACCCACCGTTTCCCGAAAAGGGACAACATCGAAAATGGATAAAAGAATGAAATAGATTTTCTCTAGATAAGTGATATACATCCTAATGGGAGCGACCCACATAGCCATGTTGTCTGCCCGATTTCTATCATTCCCGGTTGATGAGGCTTGAGGTCATTACGTATCTTTTGGAACACCTGACCACCATTCACTATGAATGCCACATCGTCATACCCGCCAAATCACAAGTTGATTTCCCCAAAAATACCAAAGTTATAAAGCTAAGAGAAATAAATTCCTCTGCCACCAAACGTAAGTACGTTTGAAGAGATCAAATTACGCAATCTGTTAGTTATACTCTGTCAGACATTCGTCCATTCACGTTGTCCTGGGACTGGAAAAACTGAAGGCACTATTCTGTAAACAGGATAGCCCTTGCATAACTCCGTCTTCAATTATCTTCATCATATTTGATCGCAATGCTAACATCTATACAGAGTGGGTTTCAGATAATAACTCTGATCCCGGTCTATCCGTATTGACAACGTAAAATGGTCAAAAACTTTGATAGTCGGTGATTTAACTATCAAAGAAAAATAGTTGTACAACCAACGATATTATTTCCAGATGGAAATTCTATCGATCAATCATCATTCAACATTTTTCTCTTTAGATTAAATTATCATTAATTTATCCGGTCTACCATATCTATATATTCGTAAATTCTTATTTTTCTAAATTTAGAAATTATACTTTATTAACATTTGGAAACATTTCCATATTTGCTCACATTCCTTATTTTCTATATTAGAAACATTTCTGAGTATTATTTGGAAAACATTTCCAAAACGCTTTTCATTAGATTTAAAATGATGTTTAAATAATACATCGCTATGCCAACTCAAACCATTTCACTCATTAACTAAATTCTCATAACCAACCTTCACTATCGAACCTTAACCATTTCTTAGTTAAAACTGAAGTCAATCGAGTTGGGGTATAATTACCTCTTAGACCTTAACTGAACAACATTTCTAACCTTGAAATAGACAAAGTCCATCTTTCAAATCTTTAACCAACTTCCTTATGTAACTCTCGTATTTTATTTATGAATCCACTTCTTTTTCAAAAATTTATTTGATTATAACGATAGTGTTATAATACTATACTTCCGAAATATAATAACTTAAAGAATAACTTTTACTTATTAAATTGGGTAAATAACAAACAACTAATTAATAAATGAACAAATAAATAAATCTTGATTTTTAAAAACCAGAAAGTAATGAGTACTTTCCCTAATTCGATATAATCGAATTTCAACTTACAATTCTCCCTCGATTAACCTCTGTTCGATAACTCCCTTTCAAATAACTATATTCGATTTATCTCTCTTTCGAGTAAACTATATTTGATAACTCTTTCTTTCGAATAACCTATATTCGATTAACTCTCTTCTTCGAATAACTTGTATTCGATTAACTACCTTCTTCGAATAACTTATATTCGATTATCAAATATCGGTTTCCAACCGAATACTAATTATCTCGTTAAATCCTGATTAATTCAATATATAATTTCTTCAAATAAATTATTCTAAAAACATCTAGCTTAGTTGAATTCTAATTACAAACCTTTACGGATTTTATTTAATCCTTTTTACATTTCGAATATCGAAATGGATTTCATCATTCCTTTTAAACACAACTCCAAATTTCCCATTTTCCAAATTCACTATTGAATTTGCAATCTCAATTATCCACTGATAATTATATTTTAGTTCATTTATAAACTTCGTTTATAAATCACAATGCTTGTTTACATTATTAAGCAAGTTATTTATTTCTAACCATTAGAAATTCCATTTTTGTTTAATTTCTATTTCAAAATCCACTTTCCTTAATAAATGTGTTTATCTGCAGAATATTTGCTTAAATTCATTATTCACACCAAATGTGAAAAATGTCTCTTTTATATAATCTATTCAGTTTGATTCCATATTTAAAAACAATATCTCATTTTCAATTTCTATTTATATTTCTATATTATAGAATTATTTGTACAAAATCTCCCTTTTACTTCTAACACTTAAAATCTCATTTAAATTTCCCTTTATAAATGCCGAATTCAAGTTCCATAAAAATATCGGTGTTAAAATCGATTTCCACCTCTCTATATAAGTTCGGATTTATATATATCATTTATCAAAAGATACATATTTTTATTTAATTATAAAATATTATTTATAAATTAATCTTCTCATTTTAACTATTGAAACAGATTTCTATTTAAGAATATCCTTTAAATACATCATCTCAAAGTTCTTTTATATCTCGCCCATTTCTTTTATAATTCTATCTATTTTCCAAATAATCCCTTTTATAATTATATTTGTTTCCCACATATTTCATTTATAATATCCTACTTATTTCATATAGTTCTTCTTTTACTTCTTATTATTTCTATAAGTATTTTAAACAAACGGTCCTTTACACTTCCATATAACTGTTAATAAGTTCTATACAGAAGTTCCTTATTAAATTTTCAAATATCTCTTTTTATAAAATCCCTTTGATTTTATAAAATCCTTTAAATTAAATATCCACTTCACAATTTCCTTTATTATAAAATTCTTTGATTTTATATATATATTCTTATTTCATTATGCACTTTGAAAATTCCTTTTTACATTTCAGTATTTCTTTTGGTATTTTAAAAGTACCAAATAACAATGATCAAACACACATAATTAACACAGATTATAAATCACATCATATATCACAATATGTGAAAAACAGTAAAATAAATGTTGAGGAATCCAGTTGGATTCCTCTAACCTGTTTTCCTGCATCCACAGATGTTGATCAACATAAATAACACGAATATGAAATATTCTGATAAACAGAATCAATATTCGATTAACGATTTATATATATATCGTTATCGATATTTTCAACCAATTAACTAGCAGTTCAACCAAACAGCCAATACACAGCAAACAACCATCATTTATAGATTCTAAAATATTTTATAAAAATATAAATTGAGCAGAGTTAGTGAGATTTACTCACATTGGACGGTTGTCATTAAATAACGATAATTGGTCATTGATTTGATTTAGGCATTTAATTTCACCATAAATCCAAACGAGCTCCAATTCACTCCCGGCCAGTTCCATTGTGTAGCCCTCGTCCATACGATCCCAAAGGATCTGACCGCTCGTCAAACTGACATTGTATGACCAAGATATTTAATTAACAAGTTAGTACACATTTAATTTATTTAAAGTTAAACTAATTCATTTTATACCGGCCTTACCCATTAAACCCGGTCCAAGTTCTACTGCACCCGCCTCCCTTTCTTCTTTTCCTGTATCCACGTTCCAACCCGTTAAACAAGTCTCCATCAACTCTTCTGTGTCTCTATGTATATATCTATCTATACTTTTTATTTTTATTTTTCTTCTGGGCCTGTACCAATTAATTTGGCCCACTTACTTGTACGTTCTACTTCATCCAAGAGCTTCCAAGCTCGCTGCTCCTTCCAGGACTGCCATTGCAAAGCTGCGGTAATTTGCTGGAGAAGATACGTATGTGGATGGCAACGTGGGTATATATATAGTTACAGGAGAAGGTAGATAAGAAGCATGTAAATTTCATTCATACATAATAGGATTTGCAAATTTTCTTCCTTAGCTTGCGTTAATGAACTGACTTGAAATTATAATGCATAGGCCTGTTGTAATTTGACTTGAGTACACGGTAGGGATTTTACTTCTTGCTTAAGAAATAGAAATTATAGGGTGTATTCAGGGAAGGTAGTCGGACCTGTAAAGTTTTGATTGGATTTTAGAAAAGTAAAGGCTCCATCAATTTCACTTCGTTCGTAGGTAGCACTGTTGATTTTGATTTGTCAATGAAATAGGTCTGCACCTTGGAAAGGGTAGCCGTAAGAAACTTAGCAGTTAAGCGATATATATATATATATTAAAGGTACCTGACTGCGAAAAGATTTCGTTCATTTACGGATTGCTAATGACAAAACTAAAAATACCGTTGTGGCAAGTGATGTGTCACGATCCCAAAAATATAATAATATAGACAAGTTAGCTTTATTATGTGAAATTCAAAGATGCTGATTTAGGGTGCAAAATACTTCAAAATAAAAAGTGTTAATTTTCCAAAATAAAAATTACAGAAAAATCCTATAAATTAAATTATACCTACACCTCAACGATCCTGTCTAAATTCGAAGCCAATATTTAATTAAAATTAAATATACCGTTATGGTTTATAAATGATTCCATAGCGACTATTTGAAAATTTGATTTGGACATAAATCAAAATCTACACGACAAAATCCCGATTTTTCTCTTCCACTAGAAAAATATACTTCACCAGCTTCATATGTTTCTTGTTTCACAGAAATCCGATTTAAAACGGACACTGTACATTCAGTTGAAGTTCAAATCGCCAAATAGCGAACTACCGCGACGTTACGGGCTTGATTATAATTATAATATAATCATACGTTCAAATTGTCGTTATTTAAATATATTTGTTATTCTAATTCAATTATAAACTGAATTATATAATTTGAATTGCCCAGTTCACATTATCTTGTTAATTCACTATTTCTGATTATTTCAGAAATTAAATGTATTATTCAATTATTTATTTTAATTAAATAATCCATATAATTTAATTAAACAACCTTTAAATTACTAAACCATTATTTTAAATAATCACATTAATTAATTATTTGACCGAAAAATATGGGTCGTTACAATTTCAATCTAATGAGACCAGTCAAAACACCTAGTTGGATACATATCAAAACTTATAGCTAAAATAGTAAATTGCAAAGGTAAAATTGTCAAAAAAGGTTCAGTAAAAATCATGGATATGTATAATGTCCCCTTGAATCATATGTTAAAATATTAGAATGACATAACCACTAGGAAGTCAAATAGGATTATTTAACGATCCTTTAATATGTAAAATAGAGGTTGTTACAACAAAGGCCTTCAAAAATCTAAAAAGAAAATGAAATTTCATGTGGCCTCCCGTCCCGTATTTGGGCATAAAATCAGAAAAAAAATCAAAAACCCAATACTAAACAACTATTTACCTCTTTTACTCTAAATATTATTTAGAATGCAATTCATTTTTCTGAGCTAATGCAGGCATGCATGAAATCAACAAGCTATCTCATGCTTCTTTGTACTTATATAATCCAAAATAGAGTCAGACCGACAAAAGTATAATATGATGCAACATGTAGCAATGATGCAACAAACAACAAACAAACATATGCAACCAAATCATAGAGGGTATTCTGTAATAAACTAATATGCATCTAATATCCTACATTAGAATTTTAAAACTAATTTCTTGAGTTTGATATTCAAAACATACTTTCAAATTTCTTAAATAGAAATAAAACCAAATTAAAATCAATTAAGACATGGAGAGGGATCCTCCTACCAAAGCAAAGTATAACTCTAAAAACAATAAGGAGCATCTAGTGGTATACTGGTTCCTCATAAACAACTAGAGTAAATAAATCTACTGGGCGAGTTTTTTGATCGGAAAACTCCTGAAAGCCTAATTTAGTCATAACTAAATATTTGAAAATTCACATTATCTAGTTTTTTTTTTCAAATTTCTTTGAAATTGCCTTTTTTCCAATTCATCAGGATTTAAGCCCTAACAACAACAAAAGTTTTATAAGCAAGGTCTATAAAATAGCACAATCAACCCACCCAAAGTAATCCAATTCCGAAATGGAATAAACTAACACAACAATCAAAAAGATTTCATAAATGTAACGACCCGGAAAATCCGAGCCAATTTAAAAAAATTTATTTTAATTATTTTGACTAGAAAATGTAGAAGAATTTAAAATTTTCATTTTAAATAATATTTAAAGCCAGTGAAAATAACCAATTTTCAAACGACCTCTGTTTTCGACGAAACCACTTTCGTTGGAACTGGAATGTCGAATTATTGCTAGGTTTCAATTTTTAGAATTTTCCAAGTTAGTATGTGAGCGTGGCAAAAGAAACTGTGTTTTGTTCAGTTCGGTCAAAATTTAACGACTGAAAAATAGCCATTTTTCAAACAGTCTCAGAATGAGACGAAATTAATTTTGTTAGGACCGTATCGTCATCACGAAGCCAGAAATATTTTTCTTGGATTTTTCTGAGTCCGTATGTGGCCTCGGTGAATTTATTTGTGCGACAGAATTAATTTAATAAAGAAATTAAATATTAAAATAAATAAACCAGGCCACAGACAGCCGTTTGGGCTGACGGGACCTGGCCCGTTGGGTCCGGAATATGGGTTATTTGCTAAAGACACTTCCAGTTGGACCGGAATCGGTACGGATTAAAAGGTAGGGATTTATTTGTAAAAAATACAATTTAATAATATAAAATGGATGATAACCCTAAACAAATTCCACTGTTCATCGTTCATAACCAAGGCCGCCGCCACCTTCATTTGCAGTCGAATTTTTCTTCCCAAATTTCTCCCTCCACTCCTCGAATTACCACCCAACTCCACCACCACTCCGAAGAACTTTCTTCCACCTTTCCACCCATACCCGAACCACACTTCCACGTGACCCGTAACCCGAGAACGAAGGCCCCAAAGTCGACCCGCGTCGACCGCTCCCCAGCCCAGAATCCGCCACCGAGCCGCTCCCTGTCGCCGGCGTAGCAGCGCCACACCCCCCTCTCCCCTGTGACATCGTCAGTTCGGCTTCCAGACCGCGAGAAAATTGCAGACCTAGGATTGAACAAAAGGTAGAAAGGTCGGCCGAGTTTTCTGAAAGGAAGAAGGAGGGTAATTCCTAATTTAATTAATTAATTAATTAATTAAAAAATTTAATAATTTTAAAACTTCGTTTAACCATAGTTAATTCATTCCAACTCGGAATTCGATGATTTCAGCAACATCGTGATCGTATTGACGAGATCTTCATTCCTAGACTGAAATGGGACCATTCTGGACTGCTGAAAATTTGGACTAATTCGCGAACGAATGTGAGATCTCTAATTTATAATAATTAAATAATTTAATAATTAAATTATAATGGTGAAATCATGGTTTGTATATTACTGTTCCTGATCTGCGATGTGACGATTATTGTATGTGATTATTGTATGGTTATTGTAATATGTTGTGATGCCATGAAATAGCTATGTTATTTAGACCTGTAATTTTGAATGTAATCATAATAAAGCTCTCATCTTTATTTCATTTCTATTAAAGTTGAATTTTATTTTGAAAAAAAAAGCAAAGCTAGGATTTAAATTTGATTAACAAAATATAATAAAGTTTTGATCTTTTGGTTTTTGAAATAAAGCAAAACAAAGTTGAATCTTTTATTTATGTATTTTTCTTTTGTAACAAAATAAAAAGGGAGTTTGTTTTAAATAACATAAAAGAAAGTTTGATCTTTTATTTTGATTTTTAAAATAAAAGAAAGTTGATTTATGTCACAAAAGAAAGTTTGATCTTTTATTTTGATTTTTAAAAAAATAAAAGAAAGTTGGATTTATATAATAAAGATTTGATCTTTTATTCTAATTTATAATATAAACAAAGTTTAGAGATTTTGTTTTGATTCACAAAATAAATAAAGATGGAGTTTTTATTTTGATTCATGGAAATTATGACACGAAATTCATTGTTGTGTTAATTTAGTTATTATGACACAAAATTCATCGTTGTGTTAATTTAGTTGTTAGGACACAAAATTCATTGTTGTGTTAACTTAAGTGTTATGACACAAAATTCATTGTTGTGTTAATTTAAGTATTATGACACAAAATTCATCGTTGGATTAATTTAAGTGTAATGACACAAAGTTCCTTGTTATTTTAATATAGTTGAAATGAACCAAAATTTCATCGTTATTTTAATATAGTTGAAATGGATCAAATATTGACGTTAGAAAGTATATTTATATTAGAAATGTTAACACTAGAAAAGATGTTTACATTAGAAATAAAGTTCATTTCTTTATTTGCGTTTTGCAATGCAAATATTAAATAAAAGATAACATTGATTTCAATGAAAAAAAGGATAACATTGATTTCAATGTAAAAGAGATAAAAAGATAACATCGATTTCAACGTAAAGAAAAATAAGAGAAAGACTTACATTTCTCAATGTAAAGAAAAGGTAAAGAAAAGAGTTACATTTTTCTAATGTAAAGAAAAATAAGAGAAAGAGTTATATATATATATATATATTTTTCTATGTAAAGAAAAATAAAGAGAAAAGGATTCACATTTCAATGTAAAAGAAATAGAAAATTAGAATTTACATTTTTAATGTAAAGGAAATAGAAAATAAGACTTTACATTTTCAATGTAAAAGAAATAGAAAATAAGGAAATAGAAAATAAGACTTTACATTTTCAATGTAAAAGAAATAGAAAATAAGAATTAGAAAATAAGAATTTACATTTTCAATGTAAAAGAAAAAGAAAATAAGAATTTACATTTTTTCCAATGTAAACAAAAGAAGTAGAAAACTTGTATTTTCCAATGCAAAGAAAAGGTTCATTTTTTATGTTTTTAAAAAAATGAATAAAAGGAGAAAGTACATTCTTATGTTTTAAGAATAAATAAAAGAAAAAAAATACATTTTTTTATGTAATAAAAATGAATTAGAGAAAGGTACATTTTTATGTAATAAAAATGAATTAGGGAAAAATATTATTTTGATTGAAATAAAAATATACGTTGTTGAAACCATTATTTTTGTCGCATTAGAATTGGCGAACAAAAATGTCATGTTTATTTCGTGAAAATATGAAGTACGTTTTTGCGTCGTAGTCTTCCTAGAATAAAGGAATGAACTTTTGTAGTTGAAATCACCCAACGATTTATATATATATATATATTTATATATAAATATAAGATTTAACGAAACACGCGCTGCAGTTCGCGTTTCGACAATCGTACCTTTAAACGATTATACCGAAAGATCCGACCGTCGGATTTTCCCAAAACTGGAACCGTTAAGACCACTTTGGGAAGAGCTTTCCAACGATATAAATTTCATCAAAATCCAACGGTTAGAATTCAAGATATGTGTAAATCAAAATTTGGTAAAAACAGCGCTAGGGCCACCCACTAACCCGAAGCGTCGTTTATTTATTTTGAGCTATTTTTAAATAAATAAAAATAGCAGTAAATCGTTATAAATAGTTATTAACGATATGAAATGATTTAAAAGATAATTTTGCGAATAATTATTTGAAAAGACCGAGTTTAACTCATTTCAAATAATTACACGACGAGTAAATCGAAGATATGGAAGACGGCGACTGAAGACCGACGATCTTCACATCGAATGGGTAATTAGTGTTGAGGCCCTTGATTGATTTGCTCCCATGACGGGGCTAAGATAGGAGTTATCCGGACGTAGTGTTGATTTGTACGGATTTGGTTTTCGCTCGGACCTAGAGCATAAGCTTGTAATGGATGCGTGTCTGGCGTTGGAATTCGTTTCGTGTAACTAAATCAATTTTTATTAATGTATGCTTGTTTGGTGGTAGAGAATTTATTCTCTGCTTAACACCCTGGTATATGTTAGTAGTTATCGATAACATGACGCGAATTGTCAATGTGGCCCGCTAAGATGCGAATGATCAAGGTTTTGTTGAAAAGCAGGCCTTGTGAAAAATGATCAAAGCACGGCCTGTTTAGGCGTAGCTTTGTGTATAGCGTAACATCACGAGCCTCACACCCCGGTATGAGTCAAAACGGGATACGGACTGCAGGGAGTGCACACGTTTCTTTCTAGCTAGAGTGATGTCAGGGACCTACCAGCGCTGACATTTTACTTATGTGGATGATGGATTTTGAGGTACCTCGTTGTTTATAGGCCGTTGGCGGTCACATTATAGGTTCAAAGGAACCGGGAAGCGTGTGTTCAGACATAACTAATCCATACACATATGTGTGGACCGGCCCTGAAGATCCAAGGGTTCACTGCGGGGGATCCTGAGGCATTTGCTAGAGTGTCTCGAATCGGAGAGGAGCTTGCCCCTAGCCTCGACTCATGATGGAAAACAATTCTCCAATACGACATTACGATTTTAGTTGTATACTTATATACGGCGGCATAATATATGGTACCTATGTCGTCTAGGATTAATACATTTATATTGAATGATTTATGAAAACATACACACACTAATAGTAATACGTTTGACGTATTTATCATCTTTTGATCGTTATAAGGAAAAACCCTTTCCTCTGGTGTGCGTTGCATTGTGTGATGGGACTTGGGTCTTATAACGATCTCATTTTTCTTTAAATGCATAGCGTTATTTAAACGATTTACTTAATTATGCACTGGCACTCCAATGGAGTAAACCCGTTCCGCGTTAGCGGCGTGGTCCTGTGATTAGCCTTATTATTAGATAAGTTAAGTTAAGATTTCTCATACTAGTCCCATGACTGACCTGTAGTTTGTTTCACTGGCAAACTCGGGTGCCCTTATTTTCCATACGGGCAGTCGAGTAGCTTTTGCAGATCTATTTACAGGATCCTGGTTTACAGCTGAAGCGGTATTCGGAAAGCTCTGTATCCGTGTATTCCTTTCGGTTGTATATTGTATTATTTTTCCGCTGCCATTTAAATGTAATTTAAATCTCTAATATTGTATTTTCAATGTTTATTATTCTTTCGTACTCTGTTATATTCTTGTACTCTGATGTAATTGTTGTAATCAGCAATAAAATGTTCTTCAGTTTGTGTTCTGATGTGTGTTGTTCTCAAAGCAATCCAGTCTTTCCTTTACTGGGAAGTTTGGGTCGTTACAATAAAGGTAAATTTTAAAATACCATCCAGATTTTGGATAAGTCGTACACTATAAATTTAGTTATATTAAATTCATATACCATACAAAAATCACTCGTATGCTAAATTTAGCCCAATTGCTTGCTCAAACAAATAGACTTCACCTCAGAACTAGTACCGCTTACTCGACCTTCCTAATACGTACTTCGATTGGGTCTCTTGACTAGAACTTCTAACTTCTTTATATAGCCTTCTACTATGTTGGAAAACTTCTGTATCATACCAAGAATCCAAATCAAGTGTTCATTGTCAAAATAAAATGAGAAATCCGTTTTTTGATTGGTGCAAATTACCATGAAGTTATATATCTGAACTCTAAATTATATATCATGTTAACCAAATGATTTACGTATATCCTACTTACTCATTTGGATTGGCTTCTTAATTATGCTAATCTTTCATTCTTAGTAATAGTATTTTATTCAAGACTAAATTATTTACAAATTACTTATAAATTTCCATATAAGTCTATGCTTACTTTACAAATAGGAGCCTTTATAAAATATCAAATTAAGACATACTCTAGTTTGATTTATTATAAAATAATCTTCCAATTCCTAAGAGCATATACAAAGCACTTATTTTCTTCTTACTTACCTAATTAACTTATTTAATTAATTTAGTTACAAAACTCAAATAGGTACCCAAAAAATAAGGGTTTTCAAATGAATTCAATCTTTCGACATTTTTACCTTAAGGTGTCTAAGGGAAAGCTCTCTAAGGAATGGCTCAAATAACACCAAATGGTTTATTAAACTTAGCTGTTCGTACAAATCCATGGTTTTAATAAAATTAGGCTTACTAAAACCTTTCTATCCAATTTAACTCATTTAAAACTAAGTTACAATATCTCTTTTCACTACAAAATGGCTTTTATTTCAAATCAATTTTCTTTAAGGAAACTTAAAATTTAAATACTCGGTTTTTATTTCAAAACCCCCTTTTAGAACATCATATTTTATTTATTTCTAAATAAATAAAAATACTAACTTAAATATTTTTATTTACTAATACTCCTATGGGTTCGCTCGGAATTAAACTTACCTAGATCACACAAGGACAATTAGGATAATTTACTAAGTGCATTTATAATGTTCGCCTAAGTAAGTATATGATCATTACTTAGAAGATTATCCAGGTTATCACAAAACACATAGATAATTGTCCTGAACTAACTAATGAGGATTAAGTTTTCAAAAAAGTTCGATTAAAATTAGAAAATATTTTCAAGTAAGACTACACTTTTCATTCCAAAAATCCTTTTGAAATTATTTTAAATGGTACCAGGATTTAATAAATCAAAATTCTTTTCCAAAAAATACTTCATTAGTCATATTTACTTAATTTCCATTATACATGTAATTAGCTTACATTACAATAACTTTCCTTATTGTAATAAATTTTCTCAAAAATTTGCTTTTAAATACTCTATTTACAATTTATATTGTATTAAACATAATCTATTTAAAAGATGGTTTTTTTACTAAACATATTTATCAAACGCTTTATAGTCAAATTGAGAAACTTAATTCACAAGGGTTAAACTAAAACATAGCTAAAACTATAAATAAATGTCTATGTATTAATAGAATAAAAGTCAACAATTTCACCAATAGAAGTCTATGCTATTAAACTATTTGAGCACGACCAAACAAACAATAATGACAATTATTTCATACTATCATTAACGAACAACAATATAAAAATAACAAGATAGTTTTGAAAATTCATTTCTTTATATACAAAAAATATAACCTAGGTAAAATATTTTATTTACCAAATTTTCAAAAATCAATACCACATCTGTCCGTCTTGTTCAAATGTTTTAAAATTTGAATTGACAACGAGATGTCCCAAGTCTTTCCTAATATTCCAAAATTTAGACTTAACAGAATAATTAACACAATAATTCTTTATAACACTAATAAAAACGAACTTATATATATATATTTGTGTGAATGTGTGTATGTAAACACACATATATGCGCATAGTCTCTCTCTGGCTCATTTCGAGGTCTCGCTTACCTAATAGTTTATGTTTAAAAGTTGGCGTAACACCCAAAGATTCCTGACTTGTCGAAAATAATGTTCGCATAAGGAAATAATGCAGAAAAGTAAAGAACACATCATCCTGTAGTGGTTCGGTCCAATTTGAACCTATGTCCACTTTGAACCTATGTCCATTTTGAATCTTTTTTGATTCTATTCACTATTAAGGGATACAATGACGAACATCATCATTACAATGGTTAACATATTTGACTAAGTTTTCAGGAGTTGTTATTTTCAAGTTCGTAGCCTTGAGAAAAGTCAATTCTTCTTCGCCCTTTAAGTATGGGGTAGAGGGGTATTTATAGATAGTGGATTAGGTGGGAGTTTGTGAGAATTGGGGACCACAGGCCAAATTTCGCATCTAGAAGCAGTTGCATTGGAAATTTTGTATCCCCTTGGGGTTACGAATTTCTCATCCCGATGGATACGAAATTCTTATTGCATGGAGATATGAAACTTTGTATCCCGAGGGAATACAATGATTCGTATCCCATGGGGTTATGATCATTGTATCCTGTGGGGATGTGAAACTTCATATCCCGAGGGGATACGATGACTTGTATCCCAAAGGGATACGATGACTTGTATCCCAAAGGGATACGATGACTCGTTTCCCATAGGGATATGAATTCTCGTGTCTTGTGGGATACTCCAATTTGTGTCTCATAGGGAAACGGATTCTCATGTCCCGAGGGGATATGAAAGTTCATAACCCAAGGGATACAAGATGCAAGGAAATACATGAGGCTAGTGGATGCGAAATTGTGTGCCGATGGTACTTTTGAGGGGTTGTGAGGCCTATACTCATGCAACTTCCTTTGGGCCTGAATCCCGAGTGCTTTGGAGACACTTCGGCATTTGTACCACTTGATAGGCCGAGTCGAGTGGGCCAGTAATTCTTTTGGGAACCCGACCAAAAGGCCGGTTAACACTTGTATCCCAAAGTATATCCTATCTTGACATGATGTACTTTGAGTTGAGTCGTGCATATCGGGAAGCTGGAAGGATCTGCAAGCTGTGTAGAGCACTTGGTCGTGACCATTCCGCTGAGCATGTTGAGAATTATGATTCCCTGGTAGCTGCAAGAAACATCTAATTTCTGTCGACTCAAGAAATTAAACATTAGTCTTCGACCCTCACTTAGGTCATAACGTAAACAAGTCCTTGTCAACATAGAATCGCGTATGCGCTCACTCGTTTTAATGTGATTTCACACGATGCGATCGGAGTTTGTATTAGGACATAATTAGTAGGTATGTTTTCGGCTCACGATTGCATGAGTTGGTTTTCGAAAACGACATCGAATCATGAATATAATTGCTTGGTTTTGAACGCAATGACTAATAATGCCTTTACGCTCAACAAGAAATGATAATCTGGACTTGCAAATAGGATTAGAGCGTAAATTAGAACTATGGACATGTGACTGAACTACCGATCTTCAGACCTGATTCTCAATCTCAATCACGACGTAATCATGACTCAACGCGAACCCAACGATACCAGTTAACAATGACGATGGTTTTAGTACAAGTAACTAATGATCGTTGCCGTATTCCGAGCTTTTTTATTATAATCGCATCAGCACCTCACAACACTAAACGTTCCATGTTAGTTTACACCAACACAAGGGGTATAGGTTTTTTCGGTGCAGTATCTAATGCGACTATGTTAAAAGTATAGTTTGGAATGACATCGTTATCTTCTCAAAGAATTTAGGGACTAGAAGCTGAAGCTTCGGAACTCTCACCATCCCCGACTGGGTAATGCAACAATTCTTGTTCGGGAGGTAGCAAGCTTGAGACTTCAGAGGCTTCCACCCCTTCTTATCATACAATCCAATTCGTTGCAGCCGACCAGGGTGTGCAGCCAGAAGAACCACAATAGTTTATAGGAAACATGATCGAGACGATAGTACCGGAAGGGGTTGGTGCGGAAAAAGGAAGCCTAGAGAGTGGAGAATGTAGGTATCATGGGGAATACATTTCCAAGGCACCAGATATGATGTTGGATGCCGCCATAGTTGACGATCCGTAGGATCCGCTGCCTTAACAGATTGATGAAGCTACGTTGAGGCGCGTGCGTAAAAGTACGACGTACTCTGGAATGATGTTCACGGCCTTAAAGAGGGGGATAGGGAGCACACACCTCCAGAAGGGTACAATGCCTGGAACAAGCATATGTGTGCTTCTAGGTGTGTGGCCCCATCCTGCGGGTTCATCCGAGATATACTGTGCTATTTTCGCTTAGCAACGACACAGATTCACCCGAACGCGTCCGCCAACCTGCTTGCTACCTGTGTCTTGTTCATGGAATACCTGCAAATAGTACCAACTAGGAAGGACATTTAGTTTCTTTTCCAAATGAAAAGGAGAACTACTATCGTGCCTTATCTTATCTAGGCACAAGCCAACACCCGATTTATCCTAAGGGCACAGAGCAGACTTAGCACTTTTAAATATGATTGGTTCTACGTTCATTGCCCCTCAGGAATCACGAGGCATTGGTTGGCTAGAAGTAAGTGATTTTTTCTTGCCTTTGGTTCATAGTTAGTCGAGTCGTAAGCTAGAAACTAACTTGAAAGCTAGAAACTAACTTTATGTTTATGTGATAGGTATCCCCTTAAGCCCAAAAGGCAAGGTGTATCAAGAGCTGCTTGAAGCGCTGAAGGCCATCCCAGTTGAGTACCGCACTACCCAAAATGTATTGACCGACCATCTACTTCATCAAATGGGCCTACTTCCTACGGGTTTTTCAATAGGTCATCTGGGAGGTGCTGGAGAAGGAGAAAGAGTATAAGATGAGAGAGGAAATAATCCTCCGGGTCCACAAGTTAGAGTGCTCTGGTCGCGCCCAAACAATGCTAGGCTGTAAGAGCTCGGGGAGAAACCAGTTGGTGCAGCTTTGGTGATGTGGAGGTGACTACTTGAGTAGAGGATCTGACAACTACCCGCGTCCTGTCTCCAACAGATGAGACAATGTTGGGAGTGTCACCCAGGTTGGTTTATCTAGTTTCAACCTCTAGGACCACCGCATCGCTGGAAATGGAGGGCCAACTCAAGGATCTGGACAAGGTCCTGATTAAACTAATGATGTCTTGGCTGAGTGGTACAAGTGTTGGAAGCATTACGCTGAACGTTGGGGAGGTTACCCTATCAAGCGGGCTAAAATTTGGCCTATGGTGGGAACACTTAGGACGTACACTCATAAACATGGCATGACACGACACTTTTTTGTGTTTGTGGCATGTTCGATTCTAACTTTGAATCTTCTTCATGCAGGTGAAATGGTTAGAGAAAGCTACAAAGGCCGAGGGTCTTGAGGTCACCGGCCATAGAAGAGCGGGGTTGTGAGTGGTTTTAGAAGTGGCACAGATTTGTTTTCACCCCCCTCATTCTTCTGATATCAGTGGTGACCAGCTCTATAGAGGCCAACCTCGGCACTCAGAATCTCCACTGCCCCTCATCCTTTCGTTGAGAACAGACTTAAGGCAAGAACCAGTGAGCACAAGGCAACAAATATCGATGATTCCTTCTAATGTTCCACCCGTGGCACCCATGATCAAAGAGGGGTCTACCGTTGCCTGATATGCCGGCGATCGCACTACTCAGTGGCGAAGAGAGAAAGAGATATTTAGAAAGTAATTCCCTAGTTTCTACTTTGACGACTGGTATAGTTGCCGAACATTCATCAGATCCTGCTGGACTGGACAAAGACGTGTACGACAAAGTGTATGATGTCTACTTTTAATATAGGTAAATGTACAAATAAGCGAAGAATCTCTAAGATTTAATTTATAACAAGAGTGTAGAACACCAGAATCTGCAATTGGAGGTCCTTGCTGAAAATGGGAGCCTCAAGAATAGGGAGAATGAAATGAGTAAGTCAAACTCGTAACCGACATCCATTTCCGCGTAGTCGAGTAACATATTTATATGCTAACTCTCTTTTGCCAAACCAGAGCAACTAGAGTAGGAGCTTAAGAAGGTCGTGGATGAGTTTAAAGAGGCTCGACAATCATATAAAAATACAGTGGCCTCGGTCTCATCCGAGAATACGATGCTCAAAAATGATAACAAGGCTTTATCGGAGGAGAATACCCGACCGGTGAATGAGATCGAGGAGGTGCACAATCTTCATAAAAGCAATGAAACCCTAGCTGAGGAGAATAAGAAGCTGAAAGAAGAAATTGAGCTGGCTTAGTGGCTCATCAATGAGCATAAAGAGCCTAGAAAGCTTCTTGACTTGAGGAATGTTGAGCTTGAACAAGATAAGAAGGAGAAGAAGGTCGTTGAGGCCTCAAACAAGGAAGTGCTAAGCCAAGTGGATAGTATAAAAGCTGAGCACCAGGTTGAGGTGGAAAGGATCAAAGTTAAGATGGTAGAGGCTGAAGGAAGAGTGGAGTTGTCACTAGAGCCATCAATTTCAAGTATGTACATCAAAGAACTTCGACTCCGCGGAATCTCGTGGGTCGAAGACTATCCCCAAATCTTGGCTCAGACCTGGAACAGGTTGGTGGAGTTTAAGGCTAGGTAGCAGGAAGTGGCCTTGTTCGATGAGTTTGAGTTGATGTTTAAGTGCCTGACCGATGAAGAGTATCGTGTGCTAGCCAAAAGAAGGGCATTGTTGAGAGAAGACATTGAGTTGGAGAGGATGGCGCAACTTGCTGCCGTGAAAGGGAAGTCAGTAACTATTGAGAGCATGATAGTTTCTCATGAGTTTGAAGGAGGCAGCCTCAGCACCAACAAGTTGTTCTTTCCGCCTCTATAGGTGGTCCATCAGTCCCACACGCCATTGTTACCAAGTATGATCCTGATTATTTGGGGTTGGGAAACGGGGATTCTCTTCAGCCAACACTTAGAAGCACTATGCATGTCGATGCCATGTCGCAAGTGTTGAAATGTAAAACCCCATTCTCATGAGTGCTTAGAAGGATGGTAACACAAAGTCGAAGTAAACTAATTCATCTTCTCTTCCATCGTGTAGGTTCCTCCGAAGCATATGTGACAATGAGCTTCGTGACAACACTGCTTGCGATGCCAGGGTTTGGTATAGAGATCCGAGGGGAGAAACTAGGATAAGTCTAGTCACATGGACACGTTCTCGGATATAGAGTTAGAGGAGGTTGATATATTCCCGGAGTTTAAAGGATCTGAGAAGGTGTTCAGGTGACTAGGCCGATGGAAGCAGGCGAGCAAACTCGGGAGGAGATTAGGAAGACTAGGAGGAGAAGAGGGCTGATAAGGTTCCCCTATAGATAACTCGGGAGGAGATTGGGAAGAAGGCAAAGGAGGAGGCTTAGGCTAAGTATATGAGGCAGCCAAAAAGGCAGCTGATGATGAGATCTCTAAGAAAAGGGCGGACGATACATTCTAAAACTCGAGGCGGTGGAGGTAAAGAAGATTAAAGATGGATGTTTGGCCCAATAGATTGCAGGCAGGGAGGCCAAAAGAAATTCCGGTAGGGATGCAAAAAAGACTAAGGAGGCCGAAAAGGAGAAGGATGTGACGACCGCTGCGTACCTTCTGCACCGAACTAAGGCAAAGGTGCGTTGTATGACATACCAGGCCGATACGGGACGATCATCAAGTTAGAATAACTCAAAATGAAACCTTCCAAATAACTCACAGCATATGGATAATATATAATAATAAAGTATACAATATAATATAACAGTGAAGCATAATTGAACAAAAAAAATGAAATCTTCATAAAGCCATAAAATCTCAACTATAATTCATCTGAGTACATTAATCTCTAAATATAATTTGCCTTAATACATCAATCAGAGTCTCAATAACCATCAACATACAGCGGAAATAGAAAAGAAATATCTAAATAGTAGGTAGTAATAGTATGTCAGCCTCTGTTCATCACACACAGCATCAATGACACCAAAATGATATCTTCTACTCAGTCTACTCATCAAAAATATTGTTGAACATCCCAAGGTAATAAGAGAGAAACATAAAACCTTGAGTCATAAAACAATCATGGTGAGCGATATAATAACTAATGACAGTTACATAGGATTATATGAGTATAGGTGGATCAACCGTCCGATCTACCCAGCTACTAACAAGTTAACACGTTAAAACCATCTGTCACATGCCATTATAGAATAGGAAAGGAAAAACCTCGATCTTGCTTCTCTTCGACATCCTACGGTGATAACCTACCCAGAGAAAACAGAGAAGAAAGCTCAAATCAACCATAGCATCCACAACATCCAATATCCTAGCAATCACTGACTACAACCTTGAATCCATTGGCAATCAAACTTGCATTCAACGATCAAAAGGGATAAGGGAAAAACCCGCTTCTATACAAACTACCATACGCCATCTTGACTTATATGTTTTCCTTACCCACCAAGACAACTAGGCCCATCATGACTACACCGGGTACATGATCTATCTGATCTAATCCTAATGGGCATCCCCACAATTCCCCTGCTTTGAGTTTGCTAGAACACTTAGATTATCGATGATTCCTAGGCGTATCAAACTTTTCAAGCCTTTTATCTCTGTGACTCAATTCATCTCTCGAATTATTCCATTATCATTTATTATTGATTCCCATCCTGTCAATCCATCATTTTAGTGGATCTTATATCGAATCATGACCACATCAATCCGGCTTCGACCACTCCAACGTGAGTTCACAATCAAAGTACCATCCATCATCAAATTGCACATCAATCATCCAAAGTCCATTCATCACCAAACTCCACCAGCAATGCTCAGAAGCCCACAAAAACAAGCTCCCCAAAAATCACAAGCACTGTAACACCCCACCTCCATTAAGGTCACTCACAAAGGGAATGCCTTAACTTTGGTGGAGCATTTTAGTAGACAGAACATAAATTTTCAAGACAGATAAACAATACTATAACTTTATTACAGCGGAAAACAGAAATCAGTTTGGTTACATCTTTACCAAAAACTCAAGTACATAAATATCAGTCTTGTTCAGAAAATCATCAGAGTACAAAACTTTAAAAATCATAATCCCCACAGAACAGAAGCTATAAAGAGCCAAGCCATACTTTAAGCACTTCAAGCAGAAGGAATCCGTATCAAGCTAAAGTATTCCCTCCTTGGAAAACCTGGGAGGGAAACGGAAGAAAAAGGGGCGAAAACAAGCAAGGTCAGACATAAGTCTGGCAAGTCCAGTGACTTTCAGCATATGAACATATAATAATAATAATGACATGAAAATAAAACTGGATGCGAGATAACAATAACAGGAGTATCAGATATACTTAGGTTAAATAGAAAAAGAACAGAATGATGTAAGCTTTTGCTTTTCACTTCTCTGCACTAATACTAGTATAACAGGATTAGGTGTCACCCTAATGTCTAAACTGAGCAGAAACAGGAAAAAATAATTTCCACAGAAACAGAAAGAAACAGACAAAAGCAGAATGCTAATAATGGGCCTTTACCACCCGAACAGAAACAGACAGAAACAGAATATTAATAATGGGCCTTTACCACCCGAACAGAAACAGTCAGATTAATCCCTACGGAAACAGAATGTAGAATTAGGTGTACACTAGTAAATGGGCCTTTACCTCCCAAACAGACGGTACCACGCAGACAGGTGTTGCCGCCCAACAGAAACAGACGGTACCAACAGAAACAGACAGAACTAAGTGTACCCTAAAACCCTACCCCAAGCGATCGGCTCCCTAATACATAAATACCCTGTGTCGGCTCCACAATAGGGTGTATCACTCCCTAAAGTGACAACCAATTGGCACAGGCCTATTTACAGATGCCACGGCGTCTTACATCCTCAGAGGCAGACCGGGATCCATGCACGCACATGACCCGGTTGGAATGCACCATCAACACCCCTCGCCATTATCAGAATGAACCACTTATAATTAGTTCAGTAAGCGTGCCCGGACCCTACTTACTGTTGGGTCAAAGTTTGATACCAGAAAGGGTTACTGACTAATATGGGTCCCAAACAACAAATGACACAAGTAATTCCCCTCCTAACCTTGTGTCCCCAGACTAACAGATTTCAGATTAATTTGTTTACAAGTTCAGACATACAGAGTTCAGATCAACTAATTCACAGATCAGACAAGTTTTCAGACTAACGGACCAGATATACGGATTTAACAAATTACAGATTAACCGGTTACAGATTAACAGACTTACAGATTAGCCGATTACAGATTAACATACCTACAGATTGTCTAACTTTGTATTGGGCCTACAGATTCATAAAACGGGTTTACTAATTTCATCAGTCTAGTTGGTTTAACCCTATCCACCCAACACGTTTTAGATATCATATTTATCCCAAATTTTCATTAATTAAATATTAATGCCCAGACCTCTCACATTAGACTGACCGTTTGCGGCTACTGGTTAGGCCGGTTGATTCCGGGCAGGTTTCTGCCACAAACTGAGTCTAACCTCGGGTTTCAAGCACGTTATGACTAACTTCTCACATTAGAACCTATTGTTTGCGGCCACTGGATGTGCCGGGCGGTTCCAGGCAGAATTACGCCGCAAACTCATTCTAACCTCGTGTTAGCCATGTTTATCTTTGCGGCCAATTAATTAATAATTTACCATTTATGCCCACGCCTAATATACATGTCAATTATTCATAATTATAGCCAATTCAGATTATGTCAATAACAGACTAAATATATCTACTCAACAGATATAACAGATAACAGATTTCACAGATTAGGCGACTTAACGTATTTAGCATATTAAGAAATTTAGCAGATTTTATATATAACAGATTAGGCATTTTCAGCAGACTTAGCAGATGACAGATTTAGCAGATGAACATATCTAGCAGATTAGGCAATATAGCAGAACTAGCAAATTAGGCAACATAACAAAACTAGCAGATTAGGCAATATAACAGATTTAATCATTCCTTAAAGTTTCATCAACATATCCTGCCTAATTGTAAATTTGGCCTAAGTTTGCATGCCTAAATAGTTGTCATGATTCCTAATATGATCATATACCTCGCGTTTGCATTGAATTTACATGGCACAGATTATGGTCATAATTTACCATATAACACATGTCCCAAATTTAGTAAACTTGCCTAGTACAAAATATTCACATATAAATTATACCAAATATAGCCATCGATTTCAATGCACGTCATATATTCAAAAATCTCCCACTTAGGTGTTATTCACATTTGATAGTTATCAAATCTTAATATAAACCTTCACACCTAAGTCATATTCTCTTTTTATCCCAAATCATGAATTGTTATATAAACAATATGCCCAATAATCTAGAACTTTAAATTATAACAGATCTTAATTCAAAATATGCGTTATGTCAAAGTCTCAAGTCATTTGTTAACATACAATGATTCCTCTTCTTCCAATTCACAGAATATGCATATATCTAAATCTAGTTTACAACCTATGTCCTTTTTCTTAAATCAGTCACAGATTAGCTGTATCCCATTTATGCCATCATTCATTATTTGTCCCAAAGTTTAACGTTCGTGCGTTAATCTCTTATGAGATTTAGCGCAGGCTCGTGGTAGCCTGGCTATAGAACAGAAAGAAGAAAGAGATACAGAATAAAATAGATCAGAACAGAACAGAACAGACATAACCTCAAATTCAGATTTACAGTTCATGTCACAATCATAATTAACGTTTATAGCGGAAAATAACTGTACTTGCCTTGATTGGATTAAAGAAGAAGAAGAGTTGTAGTTGTTCTCTTTTAATTTTAATCAGTTTGGAAGAAGATGCTTTAGTCCTAGTTCCAGTTCATATTTCAGCAGAGTAGCAACGCCATTTTAATTAGAACAGAGGCAGAGCATAGGTAGAATGAAATGGTGTGGAGAGAAAGTGAGGTCTGGGGGTGTTTAAATAGGATTAGGCAGACGAATCTAGACAGAAAACGAGTCTAAATACATCAGAATGCATCAGGTTCAGAAAGTGGGTTTCGGGAGGCAGGTCGACCCCCAGGTCGACACTATGGTCGACCTAGTCTGTGGGAGGTCGACTACCCAGTCGACCTGGTCAGGGGTAGGTCGACTACCCAGTCGACCTGGGTCCTGGACAGGAAATTTCCCGCCCAGCCCGCTTCTGGGTTTGAATTCGAATTTGAATTCGAATTTTCGAGCTGTTTTCGATTCTGAAATTTTCCGAAACTTCGGAGGGCCATATCTCCCTCATACGGACTTCGTTTCTCGAAAACTCGGACTCGTTTCCAAGCAGAATTTCGAGATAAACACAATGGCGCAACCCGTTTCCCTTGATTCTTATTTAATTCTCTGATTTGTTACTTATACGATTACAGAAAATACGGGGTGTTACAAGCACCAGACTTCCCCTAATGGGTCAGTGCCGATCCATGATAGATCGGTGACGACCCATACTCTTAGCTAGAAATGGCTAAGTGTTGTCACTCTGCACTCCTAACCCCGTGTGCTCCGTACCGGTCTATTCTCTAATCATTTCGACCTTCATTTTGAAGCATCAACTAGTTCATTCATATCTCGAGTAATCAACCTTCAACCCATCTCAAAGCAACCCCGAATGACTTGAAAATTTGTCAGTAGCCTTGATTTATTGACACAAATCCATGCTCCAAAAATAGTCGCCATTCGGTCTACCTATATGGGTCAGTGCCAACCAATCATTGGTCACTGTCAATCCATGCACTTAACGGTTTTAAGCAAGAAAATTTTTGTGCTTCAATCCTTCGTCTTCCAGGGCGCCTTTGCCAAGTTTTGTCTAAATCCAATCATCTGAACCTCCGATCTGCTCATTTCTTCAATTCTAAGATCTACGACAATCAACACTTACAGACAACTCAAACAACGTAATCAATTCAAACAAAACAAATACCAATTCATGCAATACTGAACATACAAACATTAACAATTCACAATTTTGGCATAAACAAATTATGAACATAAGATCTAGCATGATTTGGATCTAAACATATGTATAAACATGATTATTCTATCAATTATCTGGTTAATATGATCAAATTAGTTTATCCTAGAGTTTCGAAATCAAAATTAAACACATATGATCAGATCTAAGGTGATTATAACATATATGAATGATATTAACATAGATCTAACCCATATAATCCTATGTTTCTGTGTGAGAGATATCTATCACTCACCTAATCCCTAATTCGATGTGAATCTGATGAGATCATCTGGACAGCACTGAAAACCTTTGGATTTGATGCTATATGACATGATCCAACTTCCCTTGATGATGATCTATCTTCTAGATGCAATTTACTGTGAATTGATATGAATAGAATGAAGAAATAAAGCTTTAGGTTGAAACGGAGAATCACAGATGCCCAACCTAAAGTTTAGAATGAAGAGAATAACCCTAGATCTCTCCTCAAGTCCCTCTATTTATATCCTTATGTCATAGGTCTAATTGGCATGAATAATCAGCTCATTAAGTGCCGACTAGTCTGCTAAACAGTAGTTTAAACTTAAAACAACGATTCCTCCCAAACCGCTGAACCAAATCCTTCATGTGAACACTCTACGGAATCATTAACAACCATTCCAATCTAATGAGACCAATCTCAGCACCTGATTCAGACCCTATCAGAGTTATTTCCCAAACAACAAACTCAAGGGAAAAATGATCATACTTGAATTCGAACATGTTTCACATTCCCATGAACAACATCTTATAATCTGAGATTGATTCAACAACTAGAGAATAAAATATAATTATTTTATGATCGGTCGATACAGTAAATACAGATCGTTACATTCTCCTCCCTTTAGGAATTTCTCCCCCGAAATTCCAAGCAAACACAAGCGAACAAGGTATTTCGCATGGCTGCCATCCACGAGCAGCCAATCTACCGTGCAATCTAGCATCCAACAATCCATGCATCCAAAATCCTATCTTAGTATGCGGAACTTCTAATAGCACAAGGCATAATGGCACAAGTAAGATACGATATCTGAGACGTGCCACTCAAAGAGTCCTGGATGGGTCGACTTCATACTCTTATGTTTCCCATGCGCAATTGTCATCTCCTCGCTCCATTGTACCTTGGCTAGCTTAACAACCTTCCTCCTAAGATATTTCGTGTCATTCACCACGATGTAAAGTGACTTACAAGGCTTAGAAACTTCAGGTTTGACTTTAAAATACTCAAACCGATCATGAGATACCATAACATTCGAGTAATGCACGAACTTCTGTAGAAACGATACGCGAAACACATTATGTACACTCGCCATCTTCTCATGTAAATCCAGTATGCAAGCTAGCTACCCAACATGCTCAACAATAGGAAATGTCCCAGCAAACCTTGGCGCTATCTTTTCTTTCCAAAATGAACCATATTCCAAAGAGGCGAAATCTTAGAAAATACCTAATCTCCAATTGAGAATTCCAAATCTTTTCGTCGCTTATCAACATAACTGTTCTGAAAGTCTTAGGATGCCTTCATTGTTGAATGATCTCACTATTATCCATAGTTTCTCTTATCATCTCCGGCCAAAGTACCAACTTCTCACCAGTTTCCAACCAACAAGATGGAGAACTACACGGTCTACCATACAACGCCTGATACAATGCCATCCCAGTACTTGAATGGTAACTATTATTATAAGTAAACTTGACTAAATGTAGATGATATTTCCACGATCCTCCAAAATCCAATACACAAGCTCTAAGAAGGTCTTCGAATACTCGATTAACTCTCTCGGTCTGACCATCTGTTTGTGAATAATAAGCTATACCCAAACATAGCTTGGTTCCCAATGTTTCTTGCAAACTCTTCCAGAATACAGTGGTAAACAATAAATCTTGGTCATTAACAATGCTCTTCAAAATTCCATGGAATCGAACTATCCACTTAAAATATATCTTAGCCAACTTCGATGTCGTCCTAGTTGACCTGACAGGAATAAACCTTGCACTTTTGGTCAAACGATGCACGACGACCCAAATACGATCATTCCATATCCTTGTCCTAGATAGTCCATCAATAAAATCCATCGATACTTGCTCCCATTTCCTCGTAAGAACTTCAAATGGCAATAAAAGTCCACTCGGCTTTAACTAGCAGACAGTTCATACATTTCAAAATAATTTTGCCGACATCCCTCTTCATACCTTCCCCATAGTAGACTAGTTTCATATCTCGATACGTTTCTATAACCACCAGGATGTATAGTCAATCTGGTGTGATGACATTCTCTCAGAACCTCATCTCTCAATCCATCTATGTCAAGACTAATCAGTCGTCTATTCTTGCGAATCCAACCATCTTGATCGACTTTGTAATCCTTAAATCCCTTTGGTTCCACTCTCATCTTTAACCCTCGAATGATTTTCGTAATCTTATCGTCTTGTTGTTAGATTTTGCCAATCCTCTCGATGAGAGTCGGCTTAACTGACAAGCTTGCTAACATATCTATTTCTAACTCACAATGAGGTCTAAAATCAAATCCGGCCAAATACTTGAGATGTTTCCATTCCAAAAACATGACAACCAAACTCGCACGTCTTCTACTTAAAGCATCAGCCATTGCGTTGCATTTCCCAGAGTATAGGCTATAACAAAGTCATATGGCACCAAAAACTCTAAGCATCACTTCAACCAAAGATTCAAATCCTTCTGGGAGAAAAGATACTTCAACGAATTATGATCCGTGAACAACTCAAATCTAACTCCCAATAAATAATGTCTCCAAATCTTCTGAGCAAATACTATTGCTGCTAACTCCAAATTGTGAATCGAGTAATTCCTTTCATGTGGATTCAATTGTCGACTCACATAAGCTACAATTCTATTCTTTTGCATTAGCACTGCTCCAATTTTAATGCCACATGCATCGATATATATTATCATCTCCTCATTTCAACTCGAAATAGTCATCACAGGAGTACTAGTCAATCTTTCCCTCAAAATCCCGAAGGCTTCCTCACACTTCACATCCCATGCGAAGACTTGATTCTTTGTCAATCTGTTTAGTGGGGCAGTTATCTTAGAGAAATCCTTGATAAATTATCGATAATATCCTTCTAAACCAAGGAAATTTCTTACATCCGTCGCATTCTTAGGTCGATCTCAATCCTGTATTTCTACTACCTTAGCAAGATCCAACGCTATTCCTAGTCCTGGCATGACGTGACCCAAGAATATCACTTCCTCCTTCCAGAAGTGAATTCATAAACTTATACCTCATCTGATGTTTTTGCAAGATTTCCAAAACAATTCTCAAGTGTGTCTTGTGTTCCGCAATCCTAGAATAAACCAATATATTGTCCACGAACACAAGTATGAACTTATTGAACTGATCTCTAAAGATAAGATCCCCAAAATATGATGGTGCATTGTCAATTTAAATGGCATAACCTTCCACTCATAAAATCCAGATGGTGTTCTAAAGTAGTCTTCGGCACACTATCCCTAGCTACTCTCAGCTGGTGAAATCGTGTTTCCAAATCCATTTGTGAAGCTAATCAAACAAGTTATCAATTCTTGGCAATGAATACTTGTTCTTTTTGGTCATATTATTCAGCTCACGATAGTCCATACATAATTGTAATGATCCATCATCCTTGCTTGCAAACATGACTAGTGCACCTTATTCGGATACGGTTCTCCAAATGAATCATTTACTCAAAAGATCATTCGGTTGCACCTCTAACTCACGTTGTTCCTTAGGCATCATCAGCCTAAGAGGCATAACATTAGGTCTGGCTCCATCCACTAAATCAATCTGAAACTCGGTTTCTAGATGTGGCGGCAATCCTCTAACCTCATCAAACACATCACAAAACTCTCGTACGATTGACACGGATGACAACCCATCCCATGGAATCATAAGCGAATATAAAAATGTAACTAGAACCCCATCCTATGGTAAACAACGTATCACTATTGTTTTCCCTTCCACATTCTTGATTGTCACCTCAAGCCTCTCGAGTCATGGTTGCTCCTTTTTGTGATATTGTTTTGTTTTGAATTTCGCTGGGTTTGAGATTATATTGGGTATGGACTGGCTCAAGAGGTATGCGGCTATTGTACAAAGCATACAAAGACTAGACAAACACCATACTGGATTAGTCACGACTAATGCTCTATCAACAATTTCAGGTTCTAAACCTAACTTGCAAATAAGCTCATTACAGATAAAAGAATGTGATTCCCTAGTGTCAAACAAAACTCGAACTGAAACATCTCTAACAGAAAGCATAATTGCACAGAAACACTCTTCCCCTTCTCCTCCGTAGTCGGACCCCTCGAGGAAGACGGAACAACATCGAAGTTATATGCTCTCACAACCTGTTAATCCTTTGGTGTGGTTCCGAACAAATTTTCTTCATATACCCTGGCTTATCACAGTTAAAACACTTCCTTTCCACCTTAGTGTTCTTACAATCGTCGCAAAGATGGTTATAGCAAGTAGCTTCACCCTTCGGTTTCTTATGGCCATTCCAATCTTGCTATTGTTGTTTCCTTTTTCCATTCCTTTTTTTCTTATTATCACCACCTTGTTGTGGTTTCAAATCCACCTTTGTAACACCCCACCGTCGCTAGGGTCACTCACAAAGGGAATGCACTAGTTTTGGTGGAGTATTATCTAGGTAAACATACACAGAGATATCACAAGGCAGAACATAAATAAAGCAGTGGTAGAAATTAAAAACCACATTTCATTACTTTCAAGAAAAGAGTCAAAACCTCATATATCCAAGGTACAAATTATTCCATTACATCAAGTTCTAAATAAAGAAGCATAAACTTAAAATAAAAAAAGTAAATTATTCCCCAAAGATAGTAGAAGTGCAGCCATAGCATAGCTCAAGACCAAACTGTACATGAGCTGACAGAAAGCAAGCTAAATCCAAGCTAAGGGCTAGCGTTTCCTCCCTGAGAACCTGAGGGGGGAAAACGAAAGAAAAAGAGGCGAAAGAAAAAGGGTCAGTCATAAAGACTGGTAAGACCTAGTGACTTTCAGCATAAAAACTAGTAAAAGTAACATGACATGTGAAAACTGGAATTAAACATAAGGATGATAACAGGACTGGTATGATAACTAAGATAACAAGATAAGTCAAGTCTAGCATCGCATATTCAAGATTCACTGCACCAACTGTACTAGTATTCTAACCCATGTCAAGTATTAACCATGAAATGATCCCTTGGCCCAATATCATGAAATGACCCATTATGGGGTCATACAGTACGATCTACTAATCGATCGGCTCCCTACAAGTTCTAGCTCGTCATGTGTCTGTGTCATACGGCCCAATCACGAAATGTAGTCACCTATGTTAGGTCCACCATAGGGTGTATCAAGCCCTAGGGTGCCAACCACCGACACGAATCAAGAACGCACAGTGTAAACCTACTGGTGCCCAATGCCTGCTTTTTCAACTCTGGACTACGTGCACGACCATAGTTCGCCTGAACCTACAATGGCGCACCAACTCAGCCTTCGTTCTGGTCACTTACAATCAGCCCAGTAATCGTGCCCCACCCTGCCTAGTCCCAGGGTATCGTGATACATCTAAGTGGGTTACTGCTGAAAAGGACCGCGTAACTACGGTTTCTAATGGGTTAAGTGTTGTCATTCTAATTCATGACTTAACCCTATCCAATCATGTATCAAGTTCGTTAAGTGTTGTCTTTCATGTTCATGGCTTAACCCTATCATGTAGCATAAATTCATTAATGCACCCCAACCTCTCACATTAGACTAGTTGTTGTGGTCACTGGATTTGCCGGGCGGTTCCGGGCATATTTACACCACAACATAGTCTAACCTCGGGTTTTAGGTGCGATATGACCAACTACCCACATTGGATCCTATTGTTTGCAGTCACTGGATTCGTCGGGCGGTTCCGGGCAGATTTACATTGCAAACTCAACCCAACCTTGAGTTGGCCATTTTCAAGTTCATTCTAGAGTCATGACCGTGTTCAAGTCTCTTATCAAGTTCGTGACAAGTTTCAAGGTAAGTTTCATGTCCATATTCAGATTCAATTTATAACAATGTTCATGTTCCAAGTTCATGGTAAATTCAGGTTTGCCTAAACTACTCAAATCGTATTCCCATCGCACGTGAATTCGAATTGATACAAACAAATCTAATTAGGGAATAGCATAGAAAGAACGAGCATAAGGTGGCAAAAGTGATTAAAAGTCAAGCATGGTATAACTTAAGATAAACGATTACAACAATACTGGCATATGGAGTAGTGGTCTCAAATATCAAATCTAGCAAAATAGGGTGATAGTCATGGTAACAGTTGACATAAGATAATAACCCCAAACTTGTGAATAACAACTAATTCAACATCACAGACATGAATATTATGGACATTAGGGGTTTTAGATCTACAACATATATAGGCCCCAAATCAATTTCATATAAATGTTACCACAAGTCAAGATTCAAGATGAATAGATCCAAGGTGAACAAATAGTAGATCCAAAATACTAGACCCAAAATGAACAATGATAGATCCAAGATATACAAAGATAGATCCAAAATAATTGTCATACTTAGGTTCAATTTCAATTTACAACATGTCCATATTAAGTTTAAAGTTTAGATCTAAAAGTAACTGGGGCTTACAGATCGTGGTTTGAGAATTAGAAAACAAAGAGGAGATGTTGAATCTCGAGTCTAACAGAAATCCCCCAAACAACAATACTCTACACGTAGCCTTGTTGGAGAAGAAGCAATCCCTTTTCTCTAACTTTTCAACCAGAGTTTTAGCAGCATAAGGCCAGAGAGAATTTGTGTAGAGAGACTAGATTTAGGGGATGTTTATATAGGGTCAGGCCAACGAATTTAGACAGAAATCGGACTAGAAACATCAGAGTGAACTCTGACTCAAAAATGGGCTAGGTAACCAGGTCGACATCCAGGTCGACTCTATGGTTGACCTGGTCCTGGGCAGGTCGACACTATGGTCGACCCCCAGGTCAACCTGGTCCTGGGCAGGAAATTTCCTGCCTAGTCCGTTCTGGGGTTTGAATTCGAAATTCGAATTCGAATTCTGAGCTGTTTTTGAACTTGAAATTTCTGAAACTTTGAAGGGTCATAACTTGGTCATATGTACTCCGATTTTCGAAAACTCGGACTCGTTTCCAAGCAGAATGTAACACCCCGAGTTTTCGATTGACAGTAATTTAATAAACTATGGTATACTTAATTAAAAACATAAGAATTAAGGGAAACGGGTTACGCCATTGAGTCCGCCTCGAAATTCTGCTTGAGATAGAGTCCGAGTTTACGCAAAACGGATAACGTGTGAAGAAGATATCTTTAATTTAAATATCGCAGCAAAACATGAAAAAAAGAAGAATGGGAAACGAATAATGTTTAGCATTGTTCTAGGGTTTGTAAGCGAAAGACTTAGTAGCTCATTTGGTTGGAACACATGACTTGCATACAAGAGGTACAGAGTTCGATCCCCGCCAGCGCCCTATTTTTGTTTTAGGGGAATGGCTTAAAATAGCCTAGTGTGAACGCAGTTCAAAAAGTGGTTTAGTGTGAAAATGGGTAATTGGGAAGATAGAGAAAAAAAAATGAATATATATATATAATATATATATATACATATACGCATATATATATATGACGTGTACGCATCATGTAGCGTATGTTGCGCATTTTTGGTTGTCAAGGATGGTTTTTTTTTTGGGCCTTCTCCAATTTGGAATTATGACGAATTAAAGGTAAGAAAATATTTATTCATATATAAATAAATATTTATATATGGGTAATTAATACGGTAAAGGGGAAAATGTATCTATTAAATACGTATTTACGTTTGAATTGGTGAACATTTAATACGCTGAGTCATTTCTGACTCATCGCTGAGTCAATGCTGAGTCATTTCTGACTCATGGCTGAGTCAATAGGATAACTCTATCCTGACTGAACGGTTGTGGTCATTTCTAGGATTAATCAAACGGCCTAAATTAATCCTAAAATTCTATATATACAACTCAAATCTCAACTAAAAAATACGCACAAAATAAGATCGTGAGCCGCCATGCTGTCGGAGGGAAACTAAAGAGAGCCTCCACTTGAAAAGAGACGAACAACAAATCAATTCAAAGCTTAAAGCAACGTTAATCAATCAAAACAACACCTACAACAAAGGATAGCATCTCCAAATTCAGAATTCAGATTTCTGAATTGAAGATTCGTCATACGCTGTAAGTAGAGTGCTATTCCGATATGAATTAAATAATTGTGTTGATTTGTGTAAAGAAAGAAATGGAATTGTGGCGATAATAATTTATATTTGTATGTTGCTTTGATGCTAAACGATTTGGGAATATTGTGGTATACGATTGGATATTCGCAAGAACGTGATTTGCGAAATGGAATTGTGGCGATAATAATCTATATTTGTATGTTATTTTGATTCTAACGATTTGGCAATACTATGGTGTACGATTGGATTCATACAAGTATATGATTTATGTTGACAACCACATGTTGTGGAAATTTAATTCAAGCATATGATTCATATTGAAAAACTACATGTTTGTGGTAGTTATTTACAACACCCATTTGATAATTGCAAGCATATGATTCATGTTGAAAGTAACAACTATATGTTGTAATAATTTATTTAAGATTCATGCAAGTATATGATTCATGTTAGCAACTATATGTTGTAATAATTTATTTAAGATTCATGCAAGTATATGATTCATGTTAACAACTATATGTTATGACATTTTAATTGGAATTCATGCAAGTCCATGATCTATGGTTATGACAACATGATGTAAAATTCCATGGTCATCTTTAGTGTAATTTGATTCACCTAAGTATTATGATTCATATGAAGTTATGTTGGAATTGGCAACATAGTTCAAGTATAAAAATCATATTTTTGTGATAGTGACAAAAGCACGCATCTTTGTAAATTTGTATTAATTTTATGAACATGAATAAACTATGTTCGTTATTATGCCCAATTGAAAAACATGTTTTTAGGCTCATGTTGTTATCATAAGTTACATTAGAATTACATTCCTCTTGCAAGTTTACATAGATAAAATAAAAACCATGATGTAAGTTTAGATATGTTTATAATTCTCTGAATAGAATGAAAACCATGATTTCATGTTTAGGAATATTTATGCCATGATTACATGAATAGATCAAAAACCATGATTTCATGTTTGGGTATATTTGTGCCATGATTATGTGAATAGATTAAAAATCATGATTAAGTTGGAATAATTCTAGTTGAACTATACTTTTGTATTAGTAACAAAAGTAAGCACCTTTGTAAACATATAGTATTTTTATAAACATGATTTGCTTATGTTTGACATTATGCCTAGGTAAAAATATAGGTTTATGTTGTAGTTAAGACTATGTGTCAATAATGATATCTAATTTAGTTAGATTCTTAACTTAACTACAAGTTTACATGGTTTGATTCATGTCACTTATGCTTTATGACCAAAGTATATGTTACTACAATGCAAGTACACCAGTTTCTATTTTGTAGTTCCAACGTTATGTTGCAAGTTCATGCGTTCACATTCCCCTTTTTGTGTATATAATCACGTTTTAAGCCTCCCCTTTTTCACGTGGCTAAGTTGGGCTTAAAAGGCTAAGCCCAACGTATATTATAATAAACGAACGTATTAAACGGGGGAAATAGCGTTGGGCTAAATTAATTAATAAATGAAAATATAAAAGTAGATGGGCCCAAATTCAAGAATGGGTTGGGCCCATGATTGGTGTAAACCTTTACACCATTAGCTTAAATTGATTTTGAATAATGGGCCGCAAATATTTACATATAAGAAAATAAAGAAAAGAGACAAAATATGTAAATGTAGAAAATACGATGTGTTTAACCCGAGGTTGGATTGAGTTGTGATGTAAACCTGCCCGGAACCGCCCGGCTGTCCAGTAGTCACAACAATACCTATCCAATGTGGGTGGTTAAACATGGAGCCCAATAAGGACCCGAGGTTAGACTGAGTTGTGGCGTAAGACTGCCCGGACCCAACCGGCAACAGGCAGCCACAACAATACCTGTCTAATGTGAGAGGTCAAGGCTTTAATAAGACAATTAAGGCTGAGTCAGGATTGATAGGATTAAGTAAATTATATTAATACTTAATCAGAATGGAACATGCTAAACTAAACAGACTGATTGGGGGTTAGGTTTATAAAACACTTAACCAACTTAGCATGTTGGCTAGAAATAGAAAACCTAGTAGCGGGGGACCCTTTTCAGCAGTAACCCTATTAGGTATCATGATACCCTGAAACTAGGCAGGGTGGGGCACGATTACTGGGCTGATTGTAAGCGGTCAAATCGACGGCGGTGGTGCAACAGTGTAGGTTCTAACGGGGTGCGGGCGTGCACACACTCCGGCGCAGAAAAATAAGGCACTGGGCACCAGTAGCATACCTGTGCATTCTAGGATTGTGTCGGGCCGCCACCATGGGACTTGATACACCCCATGGTGGGACCAGCATAGGTAACTACAACATCGGGGGCCGTAAGACACATGTAACTATGCGAGTAGGAGCCGATCATCATAAAATGGATCACTTCACCCTGATTATGGGGTGCCAGTTAGGAACTAGTTTATATGGGTTCAGAGATTGATATGGGGTACGATAGTACATTCGACCCTAGACAACTTAACTAGGTATATGGTGCTTTCCCATTTCTAGTTTATACTTATCACACCCAGTTCTTTATTCATAGACTGAATAGTCCTAGACTTACTCAGGCTTTATGTCTGACTCTACTTTTCTTTCGTCTTCTTTCCTTCCGTTCCCCCCCCAGGTCCACAGGGAGGGAATACCGCAGTTTGACCAGCCTTCATATCCAGCTTGAAGAGAAAGAATGTATTGCTTGGATCTTTTCGTCTTGGACTATGGCTTTGGACAGCAATTATGGGACTTTTGCAGTTTATTTATGTTTTCTTTATGCTTCTTTAAATAATGTAATCAAGACAGTTATGAAGATGTTATGTTTTTGGAAGTATTGTAAAACAAATTATGGCATGGATTGTGTAACACATATTTTAATGAAATAAAAGTTGTTGTTTTCCGCTGTTCAAAAATATGTGTTTTTATATCTGTCTTGTATATCTGTGACTTATACTTACAAACCTCCACCAAAATTAGGGCATTCCCTTTGAGAGTGACCCTAACGGAGGTGGGGTGTTTCACTTGGTATCAGAGCATAGGTTTACCAGATAAGATAAAAAGTTTTGAAAATTTATTTTCAAAAAGGAAATTTAAAGAAGCATTTTTAAAAGATAAAATATTATTTTGTTTTAAAAGGCAAAGTCCCCCCAAAGCCATAGGTACTATCTTCTATCCTTCGTTTTGAATCTATCCTTTCTGTTTCAGCATGTCTGGAGACCTTACTCCCCAGCTGCTGACGCTTTCACTCCTCCTCCTCCACGTAAACCAGCAAGCGGAAGAGTCCCAGAGTAGGAAGACGAATAATAGTCAAACAAGAAAGGATCGTAACAGTAATAATAAGAAACGAGAAAAAAGGAAATGCAATTTTTGTGTGGTACGGAAGGGCACATAGCCAAGGATTGTAGAAAGAGGAAAAGAAAGCAAGGAGAATGTTTTCATTGTGGGGAGACTGGACACATCAGCAAAGACAGCCCTGAGAAGACAGACTTTGAGAAGTGCGGGAAAGACAACAAGTCCCGAGAGAAGAGGGAGTGTAAATTCTGTGGCAAAGTGGGGGCACTTAGTGAAGGATTGCCGGAAAAAGAAGTCCAAGATGAATGGTGGGTGCTTTTCTTGCGGTGAGACAGGCCACATGGCTAAGGACTGCCCAAAGAAACGAGGTATAAATACTTCTGTAGAAAGTGTAGTTTATCTTTATGATCACCCCGTTCGCACTTTATTTGATTCCGGCGCATCAAACTCCTTTATCTCGTCTGCTTTAGTTAAAATCTCTGCACCTAAAAACTAGTACGGTAGAGGACCCCTTAATTGTTTCAAACCCAATTGGGGGCCCAGCTCATTTGTCTATGATCTGTGTGGGATAGAAAATTTCTATTCTAAGCGTAGAATTTAAATGTGGTGCCTTTGTTTTGGGCTTTTCGGGATATGGTTTGATTTTGGGCATGGATTGGCTATCCAGTAATGGGGCCATCCTTGATTTTGAAAAAAAAGGGTTGTTAGGCCCCTAACCCAGCTCGGTAACACTTTGGAAATTTCTTGTAATCCCTCGTATGCGGTTATGCTTAGTTATCTTGAATCGCTAGATGCCTCTGTTGAAAATTTGCAATCGGTTAGAGTGGTCCGGGAATATCCGGATGTCTTCGAAGAGGTGAAGGGCTTGCCTCCGAAGCGGGAGATAGACTTCCGCATATATCTCGTAGATAATGAAAAGCCTGTTGCGTTGCCCGTTAGACACATGGCTCCACGGGAAAGGTAAGGGCTCAGTAAACAGATTAAAGAGCTTCTAGAGAAGGGGTTCATTAGAAGGAGCATTTCAGAATGGGGCGCTCTAGTAGTGTTCGTCACTAAGGAAGAAGGTTCATTTCGCTTATGCATGAGTTGTGGAGAATCACCTTAGTAAGTACATTTGGCAACATGACTGGCATTTATTTCCAAGAGATAGTTCTGCTACGTGGAATACCTAATAGTAAGTGGACGAGATCTAAAATTCACTAGTGAATTTTGGAGAGCTTGCATGAAACCATGAGTACGCCGTCATGCTTGAGCCGAGTATACTAGATGTAGAGTAAGTAAAAGAGGAATGAGAGGCAACAGTGAAATAGGTTCCAACTCCTATTTTGGAAACAAGAATTAAGAAGCTACGAAATTGTGAAGTTAAAGACGGACAAAGCATAATGGAGTTAAGTTCAAGAAATGCGACTTAGAAGATTTAAGACTAGATTCGTGCATCATATCTCTTCTTAAGAGTATATCCTTGATCCCTCTCTTCCTGTAGAGCTTACCTGCATGCTATCTTTTGTGTATATCCTCTCGATCCCATTCTCAATCCAATTTCTGTTGCAAACCCCATAGGGAGTATGACTCATCTGTTAGTAACACATGTTGGGGCTCGAGGGTGTTCATTGGTTTGACCAAACTTTTTGGGTTTTATAGGATACGGATTGGTCTTAGGAAGGGACTCCCTTGTGACCTAAAAGGAGTCCATCATGCTTAGTTTCCTAGAATCATATATGGTGGTCGGGTTGAGTAATTCTTTGGGTGTCAGTCTGATGTTGATTTCGGTCTTCGGGGCTGATGCTTAGAGAGTTCTTCTCCTAATCAATATATATGTGGCATAGATTTCCAGTTTTGACATTGCCTAATGGGCACAAAGTTTTTACTTGCTTCATTCGACTATACCTTTAGATAGGAACAATTGGGAAAATGGCCTATAGATTAGAGCTACCCGAAAAATTGGCCGGAGTTCACAACGTTTTTCATGTTTCACATCTCCGAAAATGTCTACATGAGTCTGCTGAAGTGGTAGAGCCAAATATCCTAGAAGAAGCTGAAGTGGAGCGCGAAGCAACCGTGAGGAAAGTTCCAACCCGCATATTAGGAACGGAAGTGAAGAAGCTACGCAACCGCGAAGTCAAGCTCGTCAAAGTTCAGTAGAGCGACGCCGAGGGAGACGCGACTTGGGAAACTGAAGCTAGAATACGCACTGCCTACCCTTTTCTTTTCGAGGGTACATCCTTGATCTTTCCTTTTTCCTTAAGTTGCGCTTTTATCTATCTTTTTAGGTATATCTCCTCGACCCGATCTTTTAGGTAGAAACTCTTTGGATGAAAACATGTAGTTGAAACATGTTATGGATGATGGTTGCAAGAGGTTGCAAGTGATTGCTAGTGGTTTCTCGTGGTTGCATATACACACACAATCTAGGTTTTAGATCGGCTCAGTCACTTCATATTGCATATGCATATATGTTGCATTCGTATATGGTTGAACTTTAATGGGTTGTCATATGGATGTTGCATTTGTATGAATGATTGTGCACTCATGTAGAATCATGGATAGGAAAATTTGCATACATAATGGATTCATGGCACTTACATAATTCGCATTAAGGAGGTCAACTGAATCAGTAGACCGCATGATTTTGCATTAGATAAGTACATGTACACACACACTTCGCATATGATCATGAAGCATTAGAAGTCTTTTAAGGACAATGAATGCCTGTGATTGAATGGTTGAGCAGATGGGTGATTGGATGGTAGGACACATTCTTCCTAACTTGAAGATTTCGGGGACGAAATCCTTTTAAGTGGGGGAGAATGTAACACCCCGAGTTTTCGGTTGACAGTAATTTAATAAACTATGGTATACTTAATTAAAAACATAAGAATTAAGGGAAACGGGTTACGCCATTGCGTCCGCCTCGAAATTCTGCTTGAGATAGAGTCCGAGTTTACGCAAAACGGATAACGTGTGAAGAAGATATCTTTAATTTAAATATCGCAGCAAAACATGAAAAAAAGAAGAATGGGAAACGAATAATGTTTAGCATTGTTCTAGGGTTTGTAAGCAAAAGACTTAGTAGCTCATTTGGTTGGAACACATGACTTGCATACAAGAGGTACAGAGTTCGATCCCCGCCAGCGCCCTATTTTTGTTTTAGGGGAATGGCTTAAAATAGCCTAGTGTGAACGCAGTTCAAAAAGTGGTTTAGTGTGAAAATGGGTAATTGGGAAGATAGAGAAAAAAAATGAATATATATATATAATATATATATATATATATATATATATATATATATATATATATATATATACATATACGCATATATATATATGACGTGTACGCATCATGTAGCGTATGTTGCGCATTTTTGGTTGTCAAGGATGGTTTTTTTTTTGGGCCTTCTCCAATTTGGAATTATGACAAATTAAAGGTAAGAAAATATTTATTCATATATAAATAAATATTTATATATGGGTAATTAATACGGTAAAGGGGAAAATGTATCTATTAAATACGTATTTACGTTTGAATTGGTGAACATTTAATACGCTGAGTCATTTCTGACTCATCGCTGAGTCAATGCTGAGTCATTTCTGACTCATGGCTGAGTCAATAGGATAACTCTATCCTGACTGAACGGTTGTGGTCATTTCTAGGATTAATCAAACGGCCTAAATTAATCCTAAAATTCTATATATACAACTCAAATCTCAACTAAAAAATACGCACAAAATAAGATCGTGAGCCGCCATGCTGTCAGAGGGAAACTAAAGAGAGCCTCCACTTGAAAAGAGACGAACAACAAATCAATTCAAAGCTTAAAGCAACGTTAATCAATCAAAACAACGCCTACAACAAAGGATAGCATCTCCAAATTCATAATTCAGATTTCTGAATTGAAGATTCGTCATACGCTGTAAGTAGAGTGCTATTCCGATATGAATTAAATAATTGTGTTGATTTGTGTAAAGAAAGAAATGGAATTGTGGCGATAATAATTTATATTTGTATGTTGCTTTGATGCTAAACGATTTGGGAATATTGTGGTATACGATTGGATATTCGCAAGAACGTGATTTGCGAAATGGAATTGTGGCGATAATAATCTATATTTGTATGTTATTTTGATTCTAACGATTTGGCAATACTATGGTGTACGATTGGATTCGTACAAGTATATGATTTATATTGACAACCACATGTTGTGGAAATTTAATTCAAGCATATGATTCATATTGAAAAACTACATGTTTGTGGTAGTTATTTACAACACCCATTTGATAATTGCAAGCATATGATTCATGTTGAAAGTAACAACTATATGTTGTAATAATTTATTTAAGATTCATGCAAGTATATGATTCATGTTAGCAACTATATGTTGTAATAATTTATTTAAGATTCATGCAAGTATATGATTCATGTTAACAACTATATGTTATGACATTTTAATTGGAATTCATGCAAGTCCATGATCTATGGTTATGACAACATGATGTAAAATTCCATGGTCATCTTTAGTGTAATTTGATTCACCTAAGTATTATGATTCATATGAAGTTATGTTGGAATTGGCATCATAGTTCAAGTATAAAAATCATATTTTTGTGATAGTGACAAAAGCACGCATCTTTGTAAATTTGTATTAATTTTATGAACATGAATAAACTATGTTCGTTATTATGCCCAATTGAAAAACATGTTTTTAGGCTCATGTTGTTATCATAAGTTACATTAGAATTACATTAGAATTACATTCCTCTTGCAAGTTTACATAGATAAAATAAAAACCATGATGTAAGTTTAGATATGTTTATAATTCTCTGAATAGAATGAAAACCATGATTTCATGTTTAGGAATATTTATGCCATGATTACATGAATAGATCAAAAACCATGATTTCATGTTTGGGTATATTTGTGCCATGATTATGTGAATAGATTAAAAATCATGATTAAGTTGGAATAATTCTAGTTGAACTATACTTTTGTATTAGTAACAAAAGTAAGCACCTTTGTAAACATATAGTATTTTTATAAACATGATTTGCTTATGTTTGACATTATGCCTAGGTAAAAATATAGGTTTATGTTGTAGTTAAGACTATGTGTCAATAATGATATCTAATTTAGTTAGATTCTTAACTTAACTACAAGTTTACATGGTTTGATTCATGTCACTTATGCTTTATGACCAAAGTATATGTTACTACAATGCAAGTACACCAGTTTCTATTTTGTAGTTCCAACGTTATGTTGCAAGTTCATGCGTTCACATTCCCCTTTTTGTGTATATAATCACGTTTTAAGCCTCCCCTTTTTCACGTGGCTAAGTTGGGCTTAAAAGGCTAAGCCCAACATATATTATAATAAACGAACGTATTAAACGGGGGAAATAGCGTTGGGCTAAATTAATTAATAAATGAAAATATAAAAGTAGATGGGCCCAAATTCAAGAATGGGTTGGGCCCATGATTGGTGTAAACCTTTACACCATTAGCTTAAATTGATTTTGAATAATGGGCCGCAAATATTTACATATAAGAAAATAAAGAAAAGAGACAAAATATGTAAATGTAGAAAATACGATGTGTTTAACCCGAGGTTGGATTGAGTTGTGATGTAAACCTGCCCGGAACCACCCGGCTGTCCAGTAGTCACAACAATACCTATCCAATGTGGGTGGTTAAACATGGAGCCCAATAAGGACCCGAGGTTAGACTGAGTTGTGGCGTAAGACTGCCCGGACCCAACCGGCAACAGGCAGCCACAACAATACCTGTCTAATGTGAGAGGTCAAGGCTTTAATAAGACAATTAAGGCTGAGTCAGGATTGATAGGATTAAGTAAATTATATTAATACTTAATCAGAATGGAACATGCTAAACTAAACAGACCGATTGGGGGTTAGGTTTATAAAACACTTAACCAACTTAGCATGTTGGCTAGAAATAGAAAACCTAGTAGCGGGGGACCCTTTTCAGCAGTAACCCTATTAGGTATCATGATACCCTGAAACTAGGCAGGGTGGGGCACGATTACTGGGCTGATTGTAAGCGGTCAAATCGACGGCGGTGGTGCAACAGTGTAGGTTCTAACGGGGTGCGGGCGTGCACACACTCCGGCGCAGAAAAATAAGGCACTGGGCACCAGTAGCATACCTGTGCATTCTAGGATTGTGTCGGGCCGCCACCATGGGACTTGATACACCCCATAGTGGGACCAGCATAGGTAACTACAACATCGGGGGCCGTAAGACACATGTAACTATGCGAGTAGGAGCCGATCATCATAAAATGGATCACTTCACCCTGATTATGGGGTGCCAGTTGGGAACTAGTTTATATGGGTTCAGAGATTGATATGGGGTACGATAGTACATTCGACCCTAGACAACTTAACTAGGTATATGGTGCTTTCCCATTTCTAGTTTATACTTATCACACCCAGTTCTTTATTCATAGACTGAATAGTCCTAGACTTACTCAGGCTTTATGTCTGACTCTACTTTTCTTTCGTCTTCTTTCCTTCCGTTTCCCCCCCAGGTCCACAGGGAGGGAATACCGTAGTTTGACCAGCCTTCATATCCAGCTTGAAGAGAAAGAATGTATTGCTTGGATCTTTTCGTCTTGGACTATGGCTTTGGATAGCAATTATGGGACTTTTGCAGTTTATTATGTTTTCTTTATGCTTCTTTAAATAATGTAATCAAGACAGTTATGAAGATGTTATGTTTTTGGAAGTATTGTAAAACAAATTATGGCATGGATTGTGTAACACATATTTTAATGAAATAAAAGTTGTTGTTTTCCGCTGTTCAAAAATATGTGTTTTTATATCTGTCTTGTATATCTGTGACTTATACTTACAAACCTCCACCAAAATTAGGGCATTCCCTTTGAGAGTGACCCTAACGGAGGTGGGGTGTTTCACAGAATTTCGAGACGAACGTAATGGCGTAACACGTTGCGCTTGTTCCTTATTTTAAAAATTAATTATGCCTTGATTTATGGTTATAACACATTATTAAAATACGGGTTGTTACATTCTCCCCTCCTTAAAGGATTTCGTCCCCGAAATCTCTAAGCTAGAAAGAATATATCCTACCATCCAATCATCCATCTACTCAAAACATCATCCACAGGCAACCATTGTCCTTAAAAGATTTCTAGTGCTGTATGAACATATGCAGTAAGTGTGTGTATATGTACTTATCTAACGCAAAAGATCAGGCGGTTACTGATTCAGTAAACCTCCTTAATGCAAAATATGTTAGTGTAATGAGTCCAACACGTATGCAAATTCCTAACATAATTTATAATCTCTACATGAGTGCACATAACATTCATTCATATGCAACATCCAAGTGATAGCATAACAAGTTCCATCCATGTACAAGTATAAGCACTCATGCATATGCAACATGAAAATGTGACTGAGCCAATCTAGTGCCTAATGTGTGTCATGCATCCACTAGCAATCACTTGCAACCATTTGCAAACATCAACCATAACATGTTTCAATCACATGTTTACATCCATATGGCTCTACCTAAGGTTCTCAAGATAAGATCGAGAAGATAACAAGGCAAACATAGGTAGTAAAAGCATGATACGAAAGGTTTTCAAGTTTATAGGAAAAGAGATCGAGAATGTACCCTAAAAAAGAAATGGGTAAAGCGCGCATATCTTCTCTTCGGTTTCCCAAGTTGCATCTTCTTGGGCTTCACTCCACTATACTTTAACTAGCTTGACTTCTCGATTCCTTAGCTTCTTGATCTCCGTTCCTAAGATACGAATCGGAACTCGCCTCAATATTGCTTCTTTTTCCACTTCTACGCCTTCAAGGATGCTTGGCTCAACCACTTCGGCCGACTCATGTAAGCACTTTCGGAGATGCGAGACGTGAAAGACATTGTGTACTCCGGTCAGCTTCTCGGGTAAGTCTACCTTATAGGCCATCTGCCCTATCCTCTCAGTGATAGGGAACGGTCCTACGAACCTTGGTGCTAGCTTTCCAACCGCTCCAAAACGAACCACATTGCGTAAAGGAGAAACTTTTATAAAGACCATATCTCCGACTTCGAACTCTAGGTCTGTCCTTCTCTTGTCCGCATAAGATTTTTGTCTATCTTCGGCCGTTTTCATCCGTCTTCGTATCAACTCAACCTTCTCAGAAGTGTCCCTTATCATGTCGGGCCCAAGTATAAGCTTGTCTGTTGTCTCCCACCAACAAGTTGGTGACTTGCATGGTCTTCCATACAGGGCTTCGAACAGTGCCATTCCGATGCTAGCTTGGTAACTATTATTATATGCAAACTCCACGAGAGGAAGATGGTCTTCCCAAGTACCACCAAAGTCAAGAATGCATAGCCTCAAAAGATCCTCTAGTACCTTATTTACCCTTTCGGTTTGTCCATCCGTCTGTGGGTGATAGGCCGTGCTTAAACTTAGTCGTGTACCCATTGCTTCTTGTAGACTATGCCAAAATTGGCTAGTGAAAATCGGGTCACGATCACTAACTATACTAGAAGGAACCCCGTGCAACCGTACTATCTCTCGAAGGTAAATAGACGCTATCCATGATGCGGTCCTCTTGCTTTTCACCGGAAGTAAGTGAGCACTTTTCGTGAGTCTATCAACTATGACCCATATGCTAGTATTTCCCTTCCTTGATCTAGGCAGTCCATCCACGAAATCCATCGAGATACTCTCCCATTTCCATTGCGGAACCTCCAAAGGATGTAATAGCCCACCGGGCTTCTTCGACTCGGTCATTACTTGTTGGCACACCATGCACTTCAAAACGAACTCTGCCACGTCCTTTTTCATTCCAGGCCAAAAGAAAATGTGTTTCATATCCCTGTACATCTTATCCCCTCCGGGATGTATGGTCATCTTCGAGTGATGCGCCTCCTCGAGGACTTTCCTTACTAAGTCTCCCACTTGTGGGACACATAGCCTTCCATCACGCCTTATCCATCCCTTGTCATCTATGGCATACCTACCGAGGTGACTTGACGTCTCACCACTAATCAGCTTGTCCATGATTTCGACTATCTGTGGGTCTTCCTTCTGTGAAGTCCCTACTTGATCTAGAATTGTAGGTCTTAACTCAAGAGATGCTAACGTAATAGTCAATGACTCAACAACAGGTGTAAAATCAAAGGTTTCTATAAACTCTAGACTTTTCCTTTCAACAAACAAGGGGCTCAAGGTCAACCTTTTCCTACTTAGCGCATCCGCCACCACGTTACCCTTGCCAGGGGTATAAGCTATATCGAAGTCATATGATGCCAAGAATTCCATCCATCGCTGTTGTCTCAGATTCAAGTCTTTCTGTGAGAAGAGGTACTTAAGCGATTTGTGGTCGGTATACAGCTCGAACCTCTCCCCTAGAAGATAATGGTGCCAAGATTTAAGTGCAAAAACGATCGCCTCCAACTTCAAGTCATGTGTGGGATAGTTCTTCTCATGAACTTTAAGTTGTCTACCCCCATAGCATATCACTTTCCCTTCTTGCATTAGGACAGCGCCTAATCATGTGCCACATGCATCTGTGTACACCGTAAACATCTTACATCTATCGGGTAATGCCAAAACTGGAGTTGTGGTGAGGGCTCTCTTGAGTCTCTGAAAAGCAATCTCACATTCTATGTCCCATGCAAATGCTAGGTTTTTCTTCGTTAACCTAGTAAGAGGGGCTGAAATATTAGCGAAGTCCTTAATGAACTTCCTATAGTAGCTTGCCAAACCGAGAAAGCTTCTCACCTCTGTTGCGTTCTTAGGAATTTTCCAGTCTTGCACCGCAACTACCTTTACGGGGTCCACGGCTATGCCTTGCTTAGAAACTACATGTACAAGAAACCGAACTTCCTTCCTCCAAAAATGGCATTTGGAGAAATTAGCCTTTAACTGGTGTGCTCTAAGCGTATCCATGACTTCCTTGAGATGTCTAGCATGCTCTTCTTCATCCTTTGAGAAGATCAAAATATCGTCCATGAAAACCACTACAAACTTGTTAAGGAACTCCCGAAACACCCTACTCATCAAATCTACAAAGTACGCGGGTACATTCGTTAACCCAAACGGCATGACGAGCCATTCGAAGAACCCATCTGGAGTCCTAAACGCAGTTTTGTCAATGCTATCCTCAGCCACTCTAAGCTGATGGAATCATGTGGCTAGATCGAGTTGAGAGAAAACAGATGCTCCCACAAGCTGGTCAAACAAATCATCGATTCTTGGTAGTGGGTGTGTATTTTTCTTAGTTAGCTTGTTTAACTCACGATAATTTACACATAGACGAAGCGAACCATCCGCCTTAGTAGCGAATACCACCGGAGCACCCCATTCAGAAATGCTTCGTCTTATGAAATTTTTCTCAAGCAACTCCTTAACTTGTTTACTGAGCTCTCTTCTTTCTCGCGGGGCCATGTGCCTAACGGGCAATGAAACTCGCTTGGAATTATCAACAAGATAAATTCGGAAGTCTATCTCGCGTTTTGGAGGTAACCCCTTCACCTCATCAAAGACATCTGGATATTCTCGGACCACTCTTACAGATTGCAAATTGTCGATGGACGAGTCAAGAGATTCAAGATAATACAACATGACCGGACCCTTAGGGTTACATGAAATTTCAAGGGTATTACCAAGGCGAGTCATAAGCCTCACTACCCTTCGTTCACAATCAAGAATGGCTCCATAATTGGACAGCCAATCCATACCTAGGATCAAACCATATCCCATAAATCCGAGAACAAAAGCATTACACGTGAATTCTATGCTTAAGATAGAAATCCTCAAATCCACACACATCATAGATAAATGAGCGGAGCCCCCAATTGGATTTGAAACTATAACAGGATCCTCAACCAGACTAGTACTTAGGTGCAGATTTTTAACAACATCAGAAGCAATAAAAGTATGCGATGCGCCAGAGTTAAATAAGGTTCGAACAGGAAATTCAGAAATGTAAACAAGGCTTTCTACAGAAATATTACTACCTCGGTCAAGTGCTGGAGTGGTGTTGAGAGCATGCAACTGCCCTCCAGAAGGTCCTGCTCGCTGGGCCTGCCCTTGCCCCTGCCCTTGCTTCTTAGGGCAATCTTTGCTGATGTGTCCAGTATCTCCACAATGAAAGCATTCACCCAACTTTCTCTTCTTCCTTCTACAGTCTTTAGCTAGATGTCCCGTAATACCACAAAAGTTGCACTTCCTTGTCTCACGTTGTTTGTTAGTATTGTTGTTGTTCTTGTTATTCTTGTTGCCTCCCTTCTTGAAGTCAACCTTCTTATTCTGAGTCTCATTAGGCTTAACCTCCTTCTTGCTATTCTTGTCTTCTTCATGAAGTAGGGCCATATCCACCAAGCTTTCAAAAGTCGCCCCCATGGGTATATGAGTTATGGCCAAACTGTGTAGTGGCTCGTTCAATCCTCGAGCAAAGTGTACAGCCTTCTTCTGAGCTGTGTTAACCAAGTCCAATCCGAACCTAGCAAGCTGATTAAACTTATTCACGTACTCCCTAACGGTCATGTCCCCTTGCTTAAGTGCTAGGAACCTCTCCATCTGAAGGTTCTCTTCTGCTGACGATAAGAATTTAAGCCCAAACCTCTCTCTAAAGTCTGCCCAAGTCTCAACTGGCCTGGTAGCGTTGGTGACTTCCCACCAAAATGCAGCTTCCTCTTTCAACAACCATGCTGACAACTGAACTTTCCTATGATCCTCCACATCGAAGATAATAAACAAGTTTCAGTCTCCTTTAGCCAGTTTCGTGCCTCAACGAAGGTTTCAGTTCCAACGAAGTTCTTGCCGCCCATTGCTTTAAAGTCTTTGCATATTTTGGCAAAGGCGATACCAGGAGGAGGAGGAGGAGGAACCACGGCCACTGGGGGGGAGGAGGAGGGATGTCTATCGGGCCCGCGCCGTTGGCCCTAGCTTCTAAGTACCTTCGGAACCATCCTGGTACGGGTACTCCCTCAGGAACGAAAAGAAAAAGATTCAAACGAGGAAACAAAGGAAAGTGCTAATGGCTTTTAGGGAATAGCCTTTTTAAACATAAAACTTTTATTGAAAAATGCTTCTTTATAAACGATTTTGGAAAATAGTTTTAGAAGGTTTTTAAAACTTTTGCCCCGTCTGGTAACCTTCTGCTTTGATACCAAATGTAACACCCCACCTCCGCTAGGGTCACTCACAAAGGGAATGCACTAGTTTTGGTGGAGTATTATCTAGGTAAACATACACAGAGATATCACAAGGCAGAACATAAATAAAGCAGCGGTAGAAATTAAAAATCACATTTCATTACTTTCAAGAAAAGAGTCAAAACCTCATATATCCGAAGTACAAATTATTCCATTACATCAAGTTCTAAATAAAGAAGCATAAACTTAAGATAACAAAAGTAAATTATTCCCCAAAGATAACAGAAGTGCAGCCATAGCATAGCTCAAGACCAAACCGTACATGAGCTGAAAGAAAGCAAGCTAAATCCAAGTAAAGAGCTAGTGTTTCCTCCCTGAGAACTTGGGGGGGGGGAACGAAAGAAAAAGAGGCGAAAGAAAAAGGGTCAGTCATAAAGACTGGTAAGCCCTTGTGACTTTCATCACAAAAACTAGTAAAAGTAACATGACATGTGAAAATTGGAATTAAACATAAGGATGATAACAGGACTGGTATGATAACTAAGATAACAAGATAAGTCAAGTCTAGCATCGCATATTCAAGATTCACTGCACCAACTGTACTAGTATTCTAACCCATGTCAAGTATTAACCATGAAATGATCCCTTGGCCCAATATCATGAAATGACCCATTACGGGGTCATACAGTACGATCTACTAATCGATCGGCTCCCTACAAGTTCTAGCTCGTCATGTGTCTGTGTCATACGGCCCAATCACGAAATGTAGTCACCTGTGCTAGGTCCACCATAGGGTGTATCAAGCCCTAGGGTGCCAACCACCGACACGAATCAAGAACGCACAGTGTAAACCTACTGATGCCCAATGCCTTCTTTTTCAACTCCGGACTACGTGCACGACCATAGTCCGCCTGAACCTATAATGGCGCACCAACTCAGCCGTTGTTCTGGTCGCTTACAATCAGCCCAGTAATCGTGCCCCACCCTGCCTAGTCCCAGGGTATCGTGATACATCTAAGTGGGTTACTGCTGAAAAGGACCGCGTAACTAGGGTTTCTAATGGGTTAAGTGTTGTCATTCTAATTCGTGACTTAACCCTATCCAATCATGTATCAAGTTGGTTAAGTGTTTTCTTTCATGTTCATGACTTAACCCTATCATGTAGCATAAATTCATTAATGCACCCCAACCTCTCACATTAGACTAGTTGTTGTGGTCACTGGATTTGTCGGGCGGTTCCGGGCAGATTTACACCACAACATAGTCTAACCTCGGGTTTTAGATGCGATATGACCAACTACCCACATTGGATCCTATTGTTTGCAGTCACTGGATTCGCCGGGCGGTTCCAGGAAGATTTACATTGCAAACTCAACCCAACCTCGAGTTGGCCATTTTCAAGTTCATTCTAGAGTCATGACCATGTTCAAGTCTCTTATCATGTTCGTGACAAGTTTCTAGGTAAGTTTCATGTCTATATTCAGATTCAAGTTATAACAATGTTCATGTTCCAAGTTCATGGTAAATTCAGGTTTTCCTAAACTATGCAAATCGTATTCCCATTGCACGTGAATTCGAATTGATACAAACAAATCTAATTAGGGAATAACATAGAACGGGCATAAGGTGGCAAAAATGATTACAAGTCAAGCATGGTATAACTTGAGATAAATGATTACAACAATACTGGCATATGGAGTAGTGGTCTAAAATACCAAATCTAGCAAAATAGGGTGATAGTCATGGTAACAGTTGACATAAGATAATAACTCCAAACTTGTGAATAACAACTAATTCAACATCACAGGCATGAATATTATGGACATTAGGGGTTTTAGATCTACAACATATATAGGCCCCAAATCAATTTCATATAAATATTACCACAAGTCAAGATTCAATATGAATAGATCCAAGGTGAACAAATAGTAGATCCAAAATACTAGATCCAAAATGAACAATGATATATCCAAGATATACAATGATAGATCCAAGATAATTGTCATACTTAGGTTCAATTTCAATTTACAACATGTCCATATTAAGTTTAAAGTTTAGATCTAAAAGTAACTGGGGCTTACAGATCGTGGTTTGAGAATTAGAAAACAAAGAGGCGATGTTGAATCTCGAGTCTAACAGAAATCCCCCAAACAGCAATACTCTACACGTAGCCTTGTTAGAGAAGAAGCAATCCCTTTTCTCTAACTTTTCAACCAGAGTTTTAGCAGCATAAGGCCAGAGAGAATTTTTGTAGAGAGACTAGAGTTAGGGGCTGTTTATATAGGGTCAGGCCAACGAATTTAGAAGGAAATCGGACTAGAAACATCAGAGTGAACTCTGACTCAAAAATGGGCTCGACAACCAGGTCGACCTGGTCCTGGGCAGGTCGACACTTTGGTCGACCCCCAGGTCGACCTGGTCCTGGGCGGGAAATTTCCCGCCCAGTCCGTTCTGGGGTTTGAATTCGAAATTTGAATTCGAATTCTAAGCTGTTTTTGAACTTGAAATTTCTGAAACTTTGAAGGGTCATAACTTGGTCATACGGACTCCGATTTTCGAAAACTCGGACTGATTTCCAAGAAGAATTTCGAGACTAACGTAATGGCGTAACCCGTTGCCCTTGATCCTTATTTTAAAAATTAATTCTGCCTTGATTTATGGTTATAACACGTTATTAAAATACAAGTTGTTACATCCTTTCTATTCTCAACAACAACCTCGATATTCTGAGGAACTAAGCTTTCCTTCCTTAAAACCTTTTCAACTTACTTCTTAAAAGAGTCATCAATATGGTTAATCATTTGCTTTCCAATATTCTCATCTAATCTCAAAATAAATTTCTCATTCTTCTGATAAGGAGTCTCAATATACGAACGAGCATACTTAGAAAAAGCTTCAAATTTGGCTACATACTTAAACACTGGTCGACCTCCTTACTTAAGCTCAACAAACTTCTTAAAAAACATCAATTTCTGGACCATAGAAATGAACTTCTCCTCAAACTTCGTTCTAAACTAATCCCAAGTGATCCCGTCCTCTGGTGTTTCCAAGGTAATAGAATTACACCAATCCATCGCTCAACCTTGTAGCTGCTTCGATGCAAGTTTCTTCTTAGTTGCATCGTCAATTCCTTAGTCTCCAAAGATTCAAACACAAGCATCCAACCAATTCTGAACCTCAACCGCCGGTTCTATCCCAACAAACACCTTGCCACCCAGAGAAGTATAATCCTTCCAAAATTTAGTGAAATCCACTGCCCTAGGTGCCTGCACAGGAACACCACCGTCTACTGCTTCTCTTGGAGTGAGAATCCACCTCACGATCGTTGCCATCATGGCCTCAAACATAGAAGGATAATCGGACATAGCAGCTGCAGCTCCCGACTGGCTATCATCGCATACCCCTCCGGTTGCAAGCTCATTCCTAGCAGCATGTCTCGAAGTTCGTCGACTCATCCTTACTCTGAAATGAGAGTCAATTCACATTAGACAAAGCCACATTGGTGTCCAAATTCTTACTAACCTACTGTACTATAATATATACGTAAATGATATAGTAATCATCCAAATAAAATTAAAAATACGTCTCTCATACGCGCTTATGCTTGCGAACATTGGGCAAAATCTATTAAACAAAGCTTTGAACCAAATGTGGCGACCGCCCCGTAACAGCATTGAAGTAAGGAAAAGGTGCGATGTATGATGTGTCAGTCCTATCATCAGGGTAGAATAACTCAAAATGAAACCTGTTGTGTAGCTCACAATGCATGGATAATATATAATAATAAAGTATATAACAGAATATAGTAGCAAAGCATAAATGAATAGAAAATCAAACCTTCGTAAAGCCATAAAATCTCAAGTACAATACATCTGAGTTCATTAATCTCTAAATACATTATGCCTCATGACATCCCTCAAAATCTCAATAACCATCAACATTGTACGGAAATAGAAAAGAAATATCTAAATAGTAGATAGTAACAGTATGTGAGCTACTGTTTATCACAACACAACATCAAAGGCACCAAACCTGCTACTTAGTCTGCTCATCAACAAAATTAATGAACAACCCAAAATAATAAGAGGGAAACATAAAAACCTTGAGTCAGACAATAGTTTTATTGAGCAATAAAATAACTAACAATTACACAGGATAATATGACTTTAGGCGGATCATCCATCCGATCTTCCCAGCAACTAACAAGCTAACACGTGAAAACCATCCATCACATGCCATTATATAATAGGAAAGGACAAATCCCAATCCAGCTTCTCCTCAACAACCTATGCTGATAACCCACCCTAGAGAAAACAAAGAAGAAAGCATAAAATAAACCTAGCATCCAATATCCCAGTTATCACTGACTATAGCCTTGAATCCATCGATAATTGAACTTGCTTTCAACGATCAAAACGGCTAATGGAAAAACCCCGCTTCTAGCCAAACTACTATACGCCATCGTGACTCATATGTTTGCCCTACTCGACAAAGACAACTAAGCCCATCATGACTACCCAGGGTACATGATCTACCAGATTTGATCCTAATGGGCGTCCCCACGATACCCCGGCTTTGATTCTACAAGAACACTTCTATTACCGACGATTCCTTGGCGTATAAAACTTGTCAAGCCTTTCATCTCGACGACTCAATTCATCTCGCGATTTATTCCATTATCATCCATGGTTGACTCTCATCCTGCAAATACATCATCGTGCTGGATCGTATACCGAATCATGACCAGTATTACATTAATCCAGCTCCGACCACTCCAACGTGAGTTCACAATCAAAGCATCATCCATCATCGAGTTGCACCTACATCATCTGAAGTCCATTCATCACCAGACTCCACCAGCAACCCTCAGAAGCCTACAAAATGAAGCTCCCCAAAAATCATAATCCCTAGAATTCCCTTGATGGGTCGGCTCCGACCCGTGATAGGTCGGTGCAGACCCATACACTTAGCCAGAAATGACTAATTGTTGGCACTTCTGCACTCTTAACCCCAAGTGCTCCCTACTGGTCCATTCTCCAATCATTTCGATGTTAGTTTTGAAGCTTATGCCAGTCCATTCATATCTCGAGTAATCAACCTTAGACCCATCTCAAATCAACCAGAAATGACTTGATAATTTGTCGGTAGACTCGATTTATCAACACGAAGCTACGCCCCAAAAATAGTTATCATCTGATCCACCAACATGGGTCATTGCCAACCCATCATAGGTCAGTGGGTCAGCACCTGAGACGACCCAAACTTCCTCTTACGGGAAGTCCATATTGCTTTTAGAACATGACACATCGGAACACAAACACTAGAACATTTCAATGCTATTGCAATAATTTACATCAGAGTACAAGAATATATCAGAGTATGAATAAGTATTATACAACGGAAATACAATATCAGAGATTAAAGTTACATTTAAATACATAAACATAATATGTAGCGGAAAATATCAACAAACACAACTGAAGGAAATACACGGATACAAAGCTTTCCGATTATAGCTCCAGCTGTAATCCAAGATCCTATGAAAAGAAATATCTGCGAAAACCAAGACTACAAGTTGCCCGTGTGGAAAAAAAGGGCACCCAAAGTTTAGGTTAAAACAATAAACTCTGGGTCAGTCATGGGACTGGTGTGAGAATTAAAACAGTTATTAGCTTGATTTTAAAGTTAGGTAAATCAAGGGACCACGCTGTATAACATGGAACGGGTTTACCCCCATGAATACCAGTGCATAAAACAAACAACGCAAAGCTAAATAAAGAACAATGAAGTTATTATAAGACTCAGGTCCCATCACACAATGCAAAGAAAGCCGAAGGATATAGTATTATCTAATAATAGCCAAATATGCTTGGTACGTGAAATTTATCTTTTATTATTACTATAAGTGAAGAAATCAACTTCAAATATAAATGTATCAGTCATAGACGACATGAGCGCACCATCCAAATATGGCGCTATATATAGGTTTACAACTAAAACCGAAAAATGTCATATTGGAAGTTTGGATTTCCACCATGATGGCTACTGATCCGAAAGATCGATCACGTAGTATAGTTCCCCACGGCTTATGTCCCAGGCGTGAGAAAATGTCATAATGCACATCCACACTATATCCAGATTATCGAGTATCTCCACGACTTACATCCCGTGCATGAGAAAACGCAGCTTACTCTATCCAATATAAGCATCGAGGAGGTGTGCCCCTGTCCCTACCAGGTGTGTAGCGACCACACCCAGCCTATCTCGTTCAACCAAATCCATCCTCATCTCGAAAGTATACTGATCTAACCATCAGTTTACCATCATAACGATATGTGAGGCTCACGAATTAACGCTACACAAAGCTATGCTTTGATCATCATCCACCAAGCTCCGCTTTTCAACAAAGCTTGGATCACTGCAACTCAGCATGTCACACTGTCAATCCATGCCATAGCATTGATCCCAACTAATATATAACCTCAAAGCTTGTACGTCTCAAAGAAGGGTGTTAAGAAAGAGAATAAATTTTCCACCACCAAACAAATATATATTTAGCAGAGATCAACAAATACAGCATAACAGAATACAATGTCAGACACACCATCCATTTAAAAGTCTGTTCCGGGTCTAAACAAAACCGAAGGCACCATATTCCTCGTCTCATATGTCCAATACATGAGAGAGGACCTCGCATATCCGAACAATCAACAAATACGTCCGGATGGCTACCACTGTAGCCCCTTCAAGGTAGTTACTCCAATCATGGGCATCAGTAGCGACCCATCCATTTGATGTGAAGATCGCCGGTCTTGCACCGTCTTCAATCTCTTCAACTGTTAGTCGTCGTATCAATTATTCAGAATGGGTTAAACCCGGTCTTTCCAAATAACTCACGTATCTTATAATCAAGTGCTATAACAACACATCATACTCCTCATTCCAATTAGAATATTCTTTTATTCGAATTTCTTTATTCTGGAAAGGTTCTTATTAATCTTATCAAAGATTTCACTTTTAAACACACTGTTTAATCCATTTCTTTGGAAATCATTTCAAAATATTTTATAGTATCTTTTCACAGTTTAAACCAAATTAAGGTTTATCAAACTAGTCGAGTTTAATGCCTTACCAAAGTAATCATTCATTTTATCATCCTATCCCATCCTATTCATCCCATAGAGCAAAACTAGTAGTACTCCATATCTAACACCACTGTGTTATTGGCAAATTCAATTACCATTTCACGTTCAAATCTAATTAAAGATTTAACTAATGCATGAAGTAAAACTGGTGATACTCCATTTTAGAACACTTTTCAAATTTGGCAAATTTAATTACCACATTAACACTTCAATCTAATTAAAGATTCATTAAAACTCCATTTAGTTTTAATCTCCAAAAATTATTATTTAATTATTATTCAAACTTAGGAAATAATCCTGTCTTTACTTGGTTAAAGAACCAATGTCATTTAAAACATCGTTCACGATAAACCCAAAATCATCTTCCATCAAAATGGAATCTACACGGAAATCGTAATAGTGTACAATTGATGTAAATTCCCGTATCAGATTAATAATATAAATGGAATAACGACAAAGCTTTTTAAATTCCATATATAGTAACGGTGTTCCTTTATAGAAGATCATCTCGATTATTACCAAATCGAATTCCATTCAATTCCAATTTAATATATTAAAGTGGAAATCTTTACTTTGGAAAATTCCATTAATCTTAATTAAAAGATTATAAATTCCAAATCATATTCTTCACTGTTAATTGGTTAAAGCACAAACGTTATTTAAAACACTGTTCACAGTAAACCCAAAATCCAATTCTTTTTTTCAATTCTAATTAAATATTAATTAATTGGAAAACTTCACTAAATCTTAATTTAAAGATTTATTATTTTCTCAATTCGGTTTAAGAACGGTGTTATTTAAGACTCGGTTCATGACAAACCCAAAAATCCAATTCTTTTATTCAATTCCAATTAAATATTAATTAATTGGAAAACTTCACTAAATCTTAATTTAAAGATTTATTCTTTTCTCAACTGGGTTTAAGAACAGCGTTATTTAAGACATCGTTCACGACAAACCCAAAATACAATTTGATATCAAATACAAGGCTCTGAATAGAAATTATATCAGCTAATATTCAATATCAAATTCTAAAACCAATGAATATCCTATTGGGAATAACGATATATATATATGTATATATGTATATATATCCTCCAAATTTCTCAACAATATTCGTATAATTACGGAATCTAGTATCGAAATATTCTGAAGATGATTTCCATTCAAATCCATTCCAATTCATACGTTGGAAAAATTCTGGTTATTTTAAAACCCAGTTTCAATCCAATTTATTATTTAAAAAATATTGGATAATTATTCTAGTTATTAACTAGTTCATTTCGATAAAAATATCTTTTATCATGTCAAAACTTGGAATTTTTAATCCAAAATCTTTCCAAATCATTTATTATGGTTTTACACAATTATTCCATATTTTTAATAATTTTATTAAGGCCCATACAGTCGGTTTCCAATAACGGCCACTGAACTTCTTCCATAGCGACCTTTTCCAAAACTAATTTGGACATATCCTAAAATCCAACCATTAAATTTCAAATCTCTTATATTCATTGGAAATATCTTTTCGATACGAAACCAATGGTTCTGGTTTTAGAAGAATTCGACGGTCGGATCTCCCGTTACGTCAATTTGAAGTTAACGGTCTAAATTCGCGAACGGTCGCTGCATGGCGCGTTCTATTCAGGCCATTGTGTATATATAATATACATAACGTCGATTTCCATTTAAAACATATTTTATAAATTGTTTATAAATTCGTTTAAAAACGATTTCAACTTAATTTTCAATTTTAAATCAAAATTGAATATTCCATTTCATTATAATATTAAAATGATAATATTTTCAAAATATCAGATTTTGAAATCAATTCTTTTCGATATTCATTATAAAATGAATAAAATCGGTCGATAGACCCATTCGGGTTAAAATGTCGAATATCTACTTACTTGGCTTCATATATTTCAATATTTTCGTGTCCATCCAAAATCGGACATCAAAATCACATTTGATTATTCACTGAATATTATTTTAAAAATATTCATTAATTCTGAACTAGAAACAGACTCAATCAGTTACCGTATAATTTCAGTTATATGGATTTCATACATCGCATGTATACAACAATAATGATAAACAATCATTAAAAATTCATACAGCATCCAGAGTGCATTTTACAACTAGATAAGCATTATGATAAATAAATAACGCTTATACAGTTTGTTAACCCATCGGTTGACATACAGCTAAACAATTGGGATTAGTGTGTGTCAAATATCATCCCATTACCCGTGTGGGGTTTCAACCAACAAATATTGTTTATTATTTGTGCAGTTGGGCGATGTGTAAAATTTATCTTCCCAATCAAAGTCAGTTAAATGGGTGTACATAAACAAATCGTCCGATTTGTAAATGAATATTTATTTCAGGAGAATTTTATACAGCGTATATAAATAATTTATATATTGCATATATAAATAATTTATACACATTGTTTACAAAAAAATTCAGCATTATAACGACGCTATATTAGAACCGGAATAATGTCTAGCATTATCCATCTCCTGATACTGGCTCGCGCCAACACAACAATCAATCTAATAATACCACAATACAATCAAATCACACAAATCATCCATGGTTTGTACGAAAAGTAGTGACAGGAGCTACTATGCCCCATTTACAACCTATTATATAATTACTGTAAGATAATTTGAGTGAGAGAGAGTTCTCACGTTCATTTCCACTCCACCATTCTTTATTTGATGATTTTATTTCTGTTCGGATTCAAATTTGCCTCAAATTCCAAAGTGCTCCATTTTGGTTCTAGTAAGTTCCACAATGTAGTGCTCTTCATGACGATTCCAACAGTTCCAGTTTTATTGAAATCTGTTTTGATTTGAGTCAGATACACATTTAAATGTTTAATTACATTATTAACTAATAAATGGGATTAATTTAAACTAATTATTTTATAATTCCCTTAATTAACCTTCTATATATTGTCTCCTTCCTTTACCAGCATCAAAGAAAACCGCACCCTCATCATCAGCTAGGGTTCCAAACTGCCCGCATTCCAAGGCATCATACTTTGATCAAGAGGCGCCACTGGAAGCGGCTACCTAAGAGCTTCCCCCTGCGTTGAAATCGAGGCAACTCGGTGGCCTTATCTCGCCCAAGCGACGGTTTGAACAAGGCGAATTTGAGGAGGAATTTCGCCCAATTCTTGAAATGATAAATGATCTCTATCTATAGATTTATAGATCTCAATAAGCCTAACAGTATTCGCGTTGTTGATCTCGTGAATTATAGCATGGATCGAGAGTTTTTTAGGGACAAAATCTGTAGCTATCTGGCCGTAGAATACATGATGACGACGGTGCAGAAATAGGGTTTCAGTTTTTAAAGGGGGGTATTTATAGATAATATTTAATTCTATTTTTAAAAGTGAATTTCACATTTGAACTCCAAATCAAACCCAACGACTGTCATCCCTAACTAAATACGCCCCTTCCGAACATAATGGGATATGTTTCGTAAGCCAATGCGACTGTTTTGATCGGTTTTTATCAAACTTAAAATATAAATCAATATATATTGAATTCAAACGTACATTTTAATTTACCAGGGCCACATACTGACTCCAAAAATTATAGAAAATTTAATCTACCTATGTTTTGACGATACAGTCCTAACAAAACAGATTTCGTCGAATTTAGAGACCGTTTAAGAAATAGCTATTTTCCAGTCGATTAAATTCAAACTGAAATTGATAAAACACGTGTAAATTTACCATGCTCACATATTAATTCCAAAAATTATGAAATTTTAAACCTGACTATAATTTGACATTCCAGATCCAACAACGGTGGTTTCATCGAAAACGGAGGTCGTTTGCAAAATGTCTATTTTTAAGGGCTATTTATTATATTAATATATATATAAATTCCATAGCAACTATTCTGAATTTTAAACTGGACATAACTTTCAATTTATATTATGAAATCTCAGTTTCTTACATTCGTTAGAAAGATATTATTAAAAAGATTCAAATATTTTTTCTGGTTTTACTGAAATCTGATTCATTTTGAATTCTATACATTCAGTTCAAATTTAAAATCGAATTTTCAAACTATCGTGCCATTTCAGGCTCGTTTTATAATTAAAACAAATTTATACGTTCTAACCTCGATTTAAATAAATTTTTAGTCGCTTTTATTTAAAATAAATCATTTTAAATATCCTCAATCCATTAAAACAACTAAAATAAAAAATTAAATTGGTTCAGAAATTTCGAGTTGTTACAATCTCCCCCACTTAAAATCTTTTTGTCTTCAAAAAGGAACGGAGCTGAAAGTTGTTTAACTAACCAACTCAACTTTCATTCTTCAACTTTTCAGTTTCTATGAATTTTCTAATTTCCCAAAAATTTGGCTAACACTCTAAATTTTCGAATTTTTTTGCCATAACCTCCTTTGTACGCGTTGGTCGGTAAAACCGCAACTTGCCTCACAGGGCCCTCATCAATCCAAAAGAAAAAGGGAAAAAGCCAAGTAGCTTGCCAATCAGCTCATAAAATCATCAAACCCAATGAATATAGTAAACATGTACCTATTTGTCGGGCATACGATTTTATTCCTCTTCTGAGCTTCTGTGCTATAACTTGTTCATTATATACACATGTACGTATTTGCAATTTCAATCAATTTTCAATTTAATTCAATATTAGATTTGATTTGGCTTAATTTACCTTTCATTTTCATATTGGTTTCAATAATTTTATTAGTTAAGTAATAATCACATATCATAATCAACAATCAATTAGTTAACTAGCTTTTCAAATATATAACTTTTATATATAGTCAAAATCATATTTTTCTATGTCAAATCACAAACAATAAATTCTAACTTGGTTTTGGTTCTCACACCAGTCAATTGGAAATATATAGATATCCCACTTTCGAAACTCGAACATAAATGTTGATGATGGTGCATCATTATCAGAATAATCCCCGGGCGACTAGAGTGTGATTCTATATCTACCCAGTATATTCGAGACTCCGAATATACGTTCAAGACGCGTATATGTAAAATCTTCATATATTAGATAGTCCAAATTCAATATAAAAATATAATATTTAAGTCTTTATAATATGATATAAATTTCAAATATAAACTCTTTTTTAGAAAATAATACCTTCGAACTCATTCTAGGGTATTACTAACCCTATCTCTAACGTGTCATTCTTATAGGATGCTACTGATCATATCTCTGATGAATTCTTTTGTTTGGTTCTAACGTGACTTGTTCTCGAGCTTTGAAAACCAAAGCACTGATACCAAACTGAGATGACCCAAATTTCACCTTATGGGAAAGCCCGGATTACTTTAAGAACACGACACATCAGAACACAAACACTAGAACATTTCATTGCTATTGCAACAATTTACAACAGAGTACAAGAATATATCAGAGTATGAATAAATATTATACAGCGGAAATACAATATCAGAGATCAAAGTTACATTTAAATACATAAAAATAATATGCAACAGAAAATATCAACAACCACAACTGAATGAAATACACGGATACAAAGCTTTTTGAATATAGCTCCAGCTGTAATCCAGGATCCCGTGAAAAGAAATATCTGCGAAAACCAAGACTACAAGTTGCCAATGTGGAAAATAAAGGCACCCAGAGTTTAGGTTAAAACAATAAACTCCGAGTCAGTCATGGGACTGGTGTGAGAACTAAAACAGTTGTTAGCTTGTTTTTAAAGTTAGGTAAATCAAGGGACCATGCCGTATAACATGGAACGGGTTTACCTCTAAGAATACCAATACATAAAACAAACACCGCAATGCTAAATAAAGAACAATAAAGTTATTATAAGACTCAGGTCCTGTCACACAATGCAAAGCAAGCCGGAGGATATAGTTTTATCTTATAATAGCCAAATATGCTTGGTACGCGAAATTTATCTTTTATTATTACTATAAGTGAAGAAATCAACTTCAAATATAAATGTATCAATCATAGACGGCATGAGTGCCCCATCCCACTATGGCGCCATATATAGGTTCACTCTAAAACTGAAAAATGTCGTATTGGAAGTTTGGATTTCTATCATGATGGCTACTGATCCAAAAGATCGATCACGTAGTGCAATTCCCCATGGCTTACGTCCCAGGCATGAGAAAACGCCGTAATGCACATCCGCACTATATCCAGGATATCGAGTATCTCCACGACTTACGTCCGATGCATGAGAAAACGCCGCTTACTCTATCCAATATATGCATCGGGGAGGTGTGCCGCTATCCTTACCAGGTGAGTAGCGACCGCCCTCAGCCTATCTCGGTCGACCAAATCCATCCTCATCTTGAAAGTATACTGATCTAACTATCAGTTCACCATCACAATGATGTGTGAGGCTCGCGAATTAACGCTACACAAAGCTATGCTAATTAAAGCTATGCTTTGATCATCATCCACTAAGCTCCACTTTTCAACAAAGATTGGATCACTACAACTCAGCATGTCACAATGTCAATCCATACCATATCATTGATCTCAACCAATATTTAACCTCAAAGCTCGTACGTCTCAAAGAAGGGTGTTAAGAAAGAGAATAAATTCTCTGCCACCAAACAAATATATATTTAGCAGAGATCAACGAATATAGCATAATGGAATACAATGTCAGACGCACCATCCATTTACAAGTCTGTTCTGGGTCTAAACGAAACCGGAGGCACCTTATTCCTCGCCCCGTATGTCCAATATAGGAGAGAGGCCCTCGCATATCCGAACAATCAACAAATACGTCCGGATGGCTACCACTGTAGCCCCTTCAAGGTTTTATACTCTAATCATGGGCATTAGTAGCAACCCATCCATTCGATGTGAAGATCGTCGGTCTTGCACCATCTTCATTCTCTTTGACTGTTAGTCGTCATATCAATTATTCAGAATGGGTTAAACCCGGTCTTTCTGAATAACTCGCGTATCTTATAATCAAGTGTTATAACAAAACATCATACGCCTCATTCCAATCCAGAATATTATTTTATTCGAATTTGTTTATTCTAGAAAGGTTCTCATTAATCTTATCAAAGATTTCACTTTTAAACACACTGTTTAATTCATTTATTTGGAGACCATTTCAAAAGATTTTATAGTATCTTTTCACAATTTAAACCAAATTAAGGTTTATCAAACTAGTCGGGATTAACGCCTTACCGAAGTAATCATTCATTTATCATCCCATCCCAACCTATTCATCTCATGGAGCAAAATTAGTAGTACTCCATATCTAACACCATTGTGTTATCGGTAAACTCAATTACCATTTCACGTTCAAATCTAATTAAATATTTTACTATTGCATGAAGTAAAACTGGTGATACTCCATTTTCGAACACTTTTCAAATTTGACAAATTTAACTACCACATTAACATTTCTATCTAATTAATGATTCACTAAAACTCTACTTAGTTTTAATCTCCAAAAATCATTATTTAATGATTATTCAAATTTAGAAAATAATCATGTCTTTACTGGGTTAAACAACCAATGTCATTTAAAACATCGTTCACGATAAACCCAAAATCATCTTCCATCAAAATGGAATCTACACGAAAATCATAACAACGTATAATCGATATAAATTCCCGTATCAGACTAATAATATAAATGGAATAACGACAAAGCCTTTTAAATTCCACATATAGTAACGGTCTTCTTTTACAGAAGCTCATCTCGATTATTACCAAATCGAATTCCATTCAATTCAAATTTAATGTATTAAATTGGAAATCTTTACTTTGGAAAATTCCATTAATCTTAATTAAAAGATTATAAATTCCAAATCATATTCTTCACTGTTAATTGGGTTAAAGAACAAATGTTATTTAAAACACCGTTCACGATTAAACCAAAAATCCAATTCTTTTATTCAATTCCAATTAAGTATTAATTAATTGGAAAACTTCACTAGATCTTAATTTAATGATTTATTCTTTTCTCTACTGGGTTTATGAACAGTGCTATTTTAGACCCCATTCACGACAAACCCAAACTCCAATTCTTTTATTCAATTCCAATTAAATATTAATTAATTGGAAAGCTTCACTAAATCTTAATTTAAAGATTTATTCTTTTCTCAACTGGGTTTAAGAACAGTGTTATTTAAGACACCGTTCACGACAAACCCAAAAATCCAATTCTTTTATTCAATTACAATTAAATATTAATTAATTGGAAAACTTCACTAAATCTTAATTTAAAGATTTATTCGCTTCTCGACTAGGTTTAAGAACAGCGTTATTTAAGACACCGTTCATGAAAAACCCAAAATCCAATTTGATATCAAATACAAGGCTCTGAATAAAAATTATATCAGCTAATATTCAATATCAAATTCTAAAACCAACGAATATCGTATTGGGAATAATGATATATATATATATATGTGTGTGTGTGTGTGTGTGTGTGTGTATATCCTCCAAATTTCTCAACAATATTCGTATAATTACGGAATCTAGTATAGAAATATTCTGAAGATGATTTCCATTCAAATCCATTCCAATTCATACGATGGAAAAATTCTGGTTACTTTAAAACCCAGTTTCAATCCAATTTATTATTTAAAAAATATTGGATGATTATTCTAGTTATTAACTAGCTCATTTCAATAAAAATATCTTTTATCATGTCAAAACATGGAATTTTTAATCCAAAATCTTTCCAAATCATTTATCATGATTTCGCACAATTTTTCCATATTTTTAATAATTTTATTAAGGCCCGTACAGTCGGTTTCCAATAGCGACCACTGAACTGCATTCATAGCGACCTTTTCCAAAACTGATTTGGACATACATTAAAATCAGTTCGTTAGATTTCAAATCTCTTATATTCATTGGAAAGATATTTTTGGTACGAAACCAACAGTTCTAGTTTTAGGAGAATCCGACGGTCGGATCTCCCGTTACGTCCATTTGAAGTTAATGGTCGAAATTCACGAACGGTCGTTGCGCGGTGCGTTCTATTCAAGCCATTATATATAATATATATACGTATATATATCATCGATTTCCATTTAAAAAGTATTTTATAAATCGTTTATAAATTCATTTTAAAACGATTTCAACTTCATTTTCAATTCTAAATCAAAATTGAATATTCCGTTTCATTATAATATTAAAATGATAATATTTTCAAAATATCAAATTTTGAAATCAATTCTTTTCGATATTCATTATAAAATGAATAAAATCGATCGATAGACCCATTTGGGTTAAAATGGCCAATATCTACTTACTCGGCTTCATATATCCAATATTTTCGTTTTCATCCAAAATCGGACATCAAAATCACATTTTGATTATTCACTGAATATTATTTCAAAAATATTTGTTAATTCAGAACTGGAATCAGACTCAATCAATTACCATATAATTTTAGTTATATGGATTTCATACATCGCATGTATACAACAATAATGATAAACAATCATTGAAAATTCATACAACATCCAAAGTGCATTTTACAACTGTATAAGCATTAAAATAAATAAATATCGCTTATACAGTCTGTCAACCCATCGATTGACATACAGCTAAATAATTGGGATTAGTGTATGTCAAATATCATCCCAATACCCGTGTGGGGTTTCAACAAACAAATGCTGTTTATTATTTGTGTAGTTGGGCGATGTGTAAAATTTATCTTCCCAATAAATGTCAGTTAAATGGGTGTACATAAACAAACTGTCTGATTTGTAAATGAATATTTATTTCAGGAGAATTTTATACAGCGTATATAAATAATTTATATATCGCATATATAAATAATTTACACACGTTGTTTACAAAATAATTCGACATTATAACAACGCGATATTAGAACCGGAAAAATGTCTAGCATTATCCCTCTCCTGATACTGGCTCGCGCAATACACAACAATCATTCAATCCAATAATACCAAAATATAATCAAATCACACAAATCATCCATGGTTTATACAAAAAATATTGACAGGAGCTATTAAGCCCCATTTACTACCTATTATATAATAACTGTAAAATAATTTGAGTGAGAGTTCTCACGTTCGTTTCCACTCCACCATTCTTTATTTGATGATTTTATTTCTATTCGGATTCAAATTTGCCTCAAATTCCAATGTGCTCTGCTTTGGTTCTGGTCAGTTCCACAATGTAGTGCTCTTCAAGACGATTCCAACGGTTCCAGTTTTATTGAAATCTGTTTTGATTTGCGCAAGATACACATTTAAATGTTTAATTACATTCTTAACTAATAAATGGAATTAATTTAAACTAATTATTTTATAATTCCCTTAATTAACCTTTGTATATTGTCTCCATCCTTTACCAGAATCGAATAAAACCGCACCCTTATCATCAGCTAGGGTTCCAAACTGCTCGCATACCAAGGCATCGGACTTTGATCTGGAAGCGGCTACCCAAGAGCTTCCCACCCGCTCTGAAATCGAGGCAACTCGGTGGCCTTATCTCGCCTAGGCCACGGTTCGAACACGGTGGATTTGAGGAGGAATTTTTCCTAATTCTTGAAATGATAAACGATCTTATCCGATAGATTTATAAATCTCAATGAGCCTAACACTATTCGCATTGATGATCTCATGAATTATAGCATGAATCGAGAGTTTTTGAGGGACAAAATCTGGATCTATCTGGTCGTAAAATACATGATGACGGCGGCGCAGAAATAGGGTTTCAGTTTTTAGAGGGGGTATTTATAGATAATACTTAATTATATTTAGTGAAAATTAGGGTTACATCCTTAAAACTAAACTTAATTAGGCTCACATCCTCCGCTTTTGAAACGTATAAATTTCATCCCTATTTTTGAATTGCGCCTCTCTTACTTCCAGAAATGCCCTTCTTCCTTATTTAACGGGTGCGTTTTAATCTAATCCTTAATTAACCGGTGCGTTTTAATCTAATACGTAACACGTTTTAGGGTTTACATGTTATAGGTCCCATTTATTCCAGAAACATAATTTTCACGATTCATGGCGGCGGCGGCTCCAGCAACAAAACCTAAATCTCGAGACGCGTGAGCCCCAAATCACGAGACCACAAAATCTCGACCGCCGCTCCAGCAACAGGTTCCGCTAACGCGCCGCTACCCACTGGTGCACCAGCAACAATTACTCTTATCTGAAGAAAAATCCTGTATCATCGGCTTCAAATTAAGTTGAATGGCAAGGACGAAGGTACAATTGCTACTATCTTGTTGAAATATGGTTTGTATTCGATTAATTTTCCTAGATTATGAGAATTTAAAAAGAAATATTAGTTGATTGTATGATGCAAGTCGGAATAGGAAAAGGGCATTATGATGGATTCAATTTTTGCACGTTCGTATGCACTTTTAAAGTACTGTTATATGATAGAATACGTATTTAGAATTTTGTAATAACGTGATATATTTTGTTTGATAATTTTTATTTTTTAATAGTATATGCGCACATATTGCTATGATTATTTGAACATTTGTGTGTATATTTATCGTATATGCGCACATATGGGTAAATTTATTGTATATGATACCATGTAGTTGTAGTGGTATAAAAAATACATGCTTTCTTTGATTATATAAGTAATAGTTGTACAATTTGGTGCAAATAAGAAGAATAGTTGCAATGATTTTTGCACATATCAAAAAGATGTCGAACCTGTAAATAAGTAATGGAATCGTGTTATTAAATTTTTTATGTTGATTGTGGACCATTAGATGCATATATTTTGAAATGTTGAATAAAACTAATTTGCATCTATATACATTTATATGCAGAACAGTGTGTAATAAATAAGAATAAGTGCATTTAATTGTGATAATAATAACCTATACCTGAAATTTTTATGATCATTTATAAAAAAATGTTAAATGATTATTTGCAGTTTTTGCGCTTGTGTGTAAAAATTTTGATAACTTATGTACATTTTTTTCATTGGTAGGAAAAGTTTTAATATGTTATGCATTGGTTACAAGAATGTTAATTGACTATTTATAATTAATTTGAATTTTTTGATGCAACTTTGCAGCAATAACCAGATATTTGCATGTTTACATGCAAATAATAAGATATTTTGCATAATAATGTACAATCTGTACATGCTAGTTGAATGAATACATGCATGCACTGACTGGACTAAGGTAAAAATTATAATTAATGTTTGTTTATTTTGTGTTAAGTTATATGTTGAGTTCATACTGTAGTTGTCGTAAATAACTGCTAGGTAGAGTGATGCGAAATATGATTTTTGTGCATGTTTTCAAAGTTTTATGTAGTAAATGTATGCAAATATTCATATTATTTGCATATTTGTATACAAAATATAATTCGAATAGCAATATTAATTAAATGGTTTTCGATTGTTTGCATAAATTTATGTAAATATTTAACAATCTTGCACAATAATATGCAAATTTTTTGTTGGGTTATAATATTATGCAATTAATTTTTCCAATTGCATGTATGTGTGCAAATTTTATGAAAAATTGCAGATATATGTGCAATTATTAAACGTATATGCTTGAGTTATAATCGATGAGATTTTACAATTTTTTTGAGTTAATTTCAATAATGTACAGCAAAACTGTATATCTTAATGGTGATGAAGCAGTATGCATTACTGGAACTGCATGGGCTGATATGATAGTTGGTAATTTCGTTGATCGAGAGGTAATATTTAAGTTTACTAGTTATTTGTTGACAGTATTTCTATAAACATCTGCAAACATTTTTGTATTTGTAACAGAGAAATTACATCAATGCTTTATTGAAGAAGCTCTTGAAAAAAGATTATCGGAAACATAAGCAAATGGAATTTTCTCAATGCCCACATCAATGACTTACGTAAGAAACATATTTCTGAATTTGTCATTACTTATATGCATTTTTTAGTAATTATAGCATGGTTGTATGCACATTTTGTATACTGTATCAAATCAAATTATATGTTTGCACCCTACTAATGTTGATGGTATATAAATTTTTCAGAGTCAACTGTGGTATGCTTGTAATGAACTATATGAAGCGAAGAACTGAGAACAAAGAGATGGATAAAAATGATGAAATGTGGAGTTCTGGGGCTGTTAATGATTAAAGAGCTGAGTTTGGTTTAAAACTTCTCAACTGCAATTCTCACAGCTGGAATCCATTGCAAAACCTGACATAAAACTTCCTGTTGTCAGATGCAAACAAGGATGTGTACAGTGCGTAAAGTTGGTGGTAGGATTATTTGTAATTTTGGGCCAGTTTTAATGAATATAGGTTTCAACATTGCTACTATTTTTGCACTTATTAGTAAATGCATAAAACCATTCCTACTTGGTATAGACAGGTAAGAAAGTACTGTTATATCTGGATAATGTAACAAGTATTCTCTATTATTGTATATAAGTGTGCAAATATTGTTAATATGTGCATCTATGTGTTCAATTTTTCATTATGTACGCAAACTATTTTTTACCTTTTACTATTTGTTTCATTTTCTAAACACTGATTCTTTTTATATACTTATATTTCAGTTCAAAATATCTAATCTATAAACGATGGTTACATCAATTTTTGGAGCAATTGTGCTAATTTTTGCATTTTTGCATGCAATTATCCTTAAAATATTTACAATTGTATGCAAATATTCCTTGTTTCCGTACAGTAGGTGTTTTAATAAACCTCAATCGCATCAACAACCAATTTATTACTTGAATTTATTCTGTACCGGTGAATGCAAAAATTGGAAAAAAATTCATAAAAATATGCAAGTTTAAATAAAATTGTGTTACTAACAACAATACTTGCACACAAGTATGCTATTATTTTAGATAACTGCATAGAAGTAAGTAATAATTCAGAATATCATGCAAACTACAGAGATATCAATTCATTACAAAAATGTTCACACAACTCCAGTTTAGAAACTAATAATCCTTTGTTTGTACGAAAAAACTAGAGTACCACTTCACAAAATTACAAAAACTTTCTTAACACCAACATTTCCCATCTTATATACCCCTGTTCGCATCTGATAGTAGGAAGTTCTGTGTCAGAATTTCTAATGGAGTCCAGCTATGATGTATGCAGTTGAGAATTTTAACTGCAAGCTCAGCTCCTTGTTTATTATTAGCCCCAGGAGTGTTTCTATATACTTCTTCCTTTTTTGTCAACTTCTGTTTCTCTACAACTCTTTTTTTTTTGTAAACACGTCGATAAGCTGTCGGTTCTTCACTTGTTACAAATGCTTCATCCTAACCACTATCAACTTGATTATTTTGTTCTGATTTAGGTCTCTGCAAAACAATGTGTAACATATTTAATTTAACCATGAATAAATGCATATAAGTATGAAACAAACAGTAGACACATGCACAAATGTATGCAACATTTTATACTGCATATACAAAAACATGCACAAGATAAGTGCAACATAGTAATACTCAACAATATTACAAATAGTCACATCCATCAAATTAAGTTTCTGAAATATCATCATGCAACAATCAGATAATAACTTCACACTAGCCTGCTAGAATTCTTAAACTATGCATATATTCAACCTTTAATCATACGATAATTGCGTAATTGTACGCAAAAAAATTGAATAACTGCATATATTCATGCAACTATATGTTGACAGTTGAAGACTCTGTAAAACCAAGTATAAAGTTATTACTTAAAGATTTCAATCAGTTCTAAATATATGCATACTATTATGCAAGTATTCTGAATACAGACTTACATGTGTGCAAGTATTTTGACTAACTGTATCTACGTTCGAAAATCTTGTTGATATATGCAAAAAAAAATATCCAGCTATTCATTATAGTTGCACAAAACTGTGCAAATATTACTCAAAAAAGCAAACAAACAATGTCTTTTTCATAATTCTTCACAGATGTGCTACCATATACAATAAATCTACACAAATGTTCATATAGTACAGACGTATGTAAACATCCATACCTTCGTTCTCGCCATTTACTGTAATTGGATGTTGCCTACAACAGCTTTTTTGAAAATAAGGAGAACGATCCGGATTAAAATGACGAAATTGGCTTTTGATTACAAAAAAAAACCTAACCAGTCGAGGTTTTTTGAATATTCGTGGAATTAGGGATTTGGGAGACTTCGACGGAGAGGTTTGACAGAAATCGAAGTTCAGAACCATAAACAGATGTTGCCGCCGCCATTATTCTCGTTTAAGAAAAGAATAAATCATGAATAAAAAAAAATCGGATTAGATCCGTGAATTAAGGCATGAGATAAAATTAAATAATACTGAATCGGTGCTGGTACGTTTTAGAAGTACGAAAGGGTATTAGCGGAATTTGTTTTTCACCATTTCAAAAATAGGGACGTATGACGTATTATTTTTATCACCGGTTTTTTTTTATATTTTGAAACTTTATAGGGACCTGTAAAAAACGCACCCTTATATTTAATTCTATTTAATTTTAAAAGTGAATTTCACATTCGAACTCCAAATCAAATCCAACGACTGTCATCCCTAGCTAAATACCCTCATTTCGAACACAATGGGATATGTTTTGTAAGCCAATTCGACTGTTGTGATCGGTTTTATCAAAATTAAAATATAAATCAATACATATTGAATTCATACGTACATTATAATTTGTCGGGGCCACATATTGACTCCAAAAATTAATCTAGCTGTGTTTTGATGATATAGTCCTAACAAAACTAATTTCGTCGAATTTGGAGACCGTTTGACAAATGGCCATTTTCCAGTAGATTAAATTCAAATTGAAATTGACAAAACACTATTAAATTTACCACGCTCACATATTAATTCCAAAAATTATGAAATTTTAAACCTGACTATAATTTGACATTCCGGATCCAACAAAAGTGGTTTCATGGAAAACGGAGGTCGTTTGCAAAATGACTATTTTTAAGGGCTATACATTATATTAAAATATATATAAATTCCATAGCGACTATTCTGAATTTTAAATTGGACATAACTTTCAATTTATATTATGAAATCTCAGTTTCTTACATTCGTCAGAAAGATATTATTAAACAGATTCAAATATTTTTTCTAGTTTTACTGAAATCTGATTTATTTTTAATTCTATACATTCAATTGAAATTTAAAATTGAATTTTCAAAATACCGCGCCAAGATCGTTTTATAATTAAAATAAATTTATATGTTCTAACTTTGATTTAAATAAATTTTTATTCACTATTATTTAGAATAAATCATTTTAAATATTATAAATCCATTAAAATAGCTAAAATAAAAATTTTAAATTGGTTCAGAAATTCCAGGTTGTTACAGCACTGATCTATGTACTTAACGATTTCTAGCACAAAAAATTTCGTGCTTCAATCCTTCGTCTTTTTGGGCGCCTCTGCCAAGTTTCGTCTGAATCCGATCATCTGAATCTACGTTTTGCCCTGTTCATCAATCATAATATCTATAACTACTAATTCTAACATATAGCTCAAACAGCGCAATCAATTCATACAAAGCAAATATCAATTCATACAACACTGAACATACAAACATGAACAATTCAAAATTTTGGCATAAACATATTATAAACATAAGATCTAGCTTGATTTGGATCTAAACATATGTATAAACATGATTAATCTATCAATTATCCCGTTAATATGATCAAATTAGGTTTTCCTAGGGTTTCTAAATCAGAATTAAACACATATGATCAGATCTAAGCTGATTATAACATATATGAATGAAATTAACATAGATCTAACCTATGCAACCCTTTGCTTCTGTGTGAGAGACATCTATCACTCGCCTAATTCCCAATTCGATGTAAATCCGATTAGATAAGATTTGGACAACACTGAAAACCTTTGGATTTGATGCTATATGACGTGATCTAACGTCCATGGATGATGATCTATCTTTTAGATGTAATCTACTATGAAATGATATAAAAGAATGAAGAAATAGGGCTTTAGGTTGAACCCAAGAATCACAGACACCTAACCTAAAGTTTATAATGAAGAGTGTAACCCTAGTTCTCTTCCCAATTCCCCTATTTATATTTACAGGTCATAGGTCTAACGGGCTTGGCTAATCAGCCCATCAAGTGTCCTCAAGTCTGCCTAACAACAGCTGAAACTTAAAGTAGCGATTTCTTCCAAACCGCTAAACCACATCCTTCATATGACCACTCTATGGAATCATAAACAACTGTTCCAATCCAATGAGACTAATCTCAGCACCTAATTCGAGCCCTATCAAAATTTATGGCCCAAACAGCAAACTCAAGGGGCAAACGATCATACTTGAATTTGGTGAAAATCAAAATCAAGAACATGTCTCACATCCCCATGAAGAACATCTTAAAATCCGAGATTTATCCGGCGACTGGAGAATAAAGTATAATTATTTTACAATCGATCCACATGTAATATGGGTCGTTACAGAGGAGACCTCGGTGATACTGGCGTCGAACAGCGAAGTCACACCTGAGCCCTAGAAAGCGATTGGTGGCCATGGTGAGGTGACCACCAAGATCTCAAGCGATGATGAGGGGTTCTTGGTGATGTCCCGGGAGACAACTACTCCGTCCAAAGGGAAGAAGGGACGTGGATGGGGTAGCTCTAGGAAAATGAAGAAGAAAGGTGATGGTGTGTCGCCCTCGACTGAGTCTGTTAAGAAGAAGAGGGAGAGGTCATCGAAGTGATTGTTATAGACATCTTTTGGTTACGTAGGCCGATAGGATACACAAGTATGGCCCTCACTTTTGGTGGTGTGTTTCATGTACATCACATCATTCAAAAGAAATAGACATTTATAGTTTGCTTTTGTGAATGAAATTTAGTTGACTTTGCTTATATCACATCTTTTCTTAAGAGTTTGAACTTTCATCTATGTTTTCCAATATTTGTACTTGCGTAGACATACTCACTGTTACACTTAAGCAAACGTTGTATGTGGCTTCGCTCTTGAGATCCCCAAGTCGTGTGAAGCTCAACATGTGCCGACTCCGCTCTCGGTACCTCCCTCCAATTGGGAGCCTCGAGTTGTGCGGAGTTTGAGTATGTGTACTTCGCTCCCAAGACCTCATTTCGATCGTTGGTCTTGAGTTGTGCAGAGTTCGAGTTTGGTGTCTCCCTCTCAAGATGTCCTTGTGGTCGTTGATCCCAAGTCATGAGGAGACAAGGTGGACGTTGTTGTTTCATCCTTTATAGTCTACCGTCGTTTCGTTCAGATTAGAGTTGAGGGCATCGTTGGTTCGCCAGTTTTTGTACCCGAATACAGACCCTATGGGTCGTATGGACCTAAGCGAGCGATCAACATCACACTTACTCGGCTGGTAGGTTACCCCAAGTCCGAAGACCTAGAAACGAGGTTGGACACTCAAGTTAATGAGTGTCGTGAGTTGTTTATACTCAGCCTCATCGTTGGTTCGAGACTCGAGTTGAGTTGTGAAGGGCGGACCGCTTCACAAGGTTTGAGCTATTGTAAAGACTCGAGTGGGTAGATCGATACCAGGCTTTGAGGTGTCGATCCAGTGTTGTGCGCTCGTGTATGCAAGTTGGTTGTCATACTTGCTCAAACATACTACATAGAAAGTAAACACACCTAGTACATGGACATCTGGAATTGCTTTACTAATAACTTTATCCTGTAATGGCCTATTCTTTACAATGCCTTGAATTCTGAAAATAAAAAATTGGTGGAAAACAGTAAATATGTACAACAATCTAAGTAAAGTAGCAGCGAAGATGCTCATTGTTCCATGCTCTTGGTAGCTCGGTGCCATCAACGGTCGTTAGCTTAAAGGTACCATCCCCAAGCCTCTGTTGTATAGCGTATAGACCTTCCTAACGAGGACCGAAGTTAATCGATGTGGGAAAGATCCACTTCAGGATGAGGTCGCTGATGTCGAAGTGCATAGGTCGATCTATTGAGTTGAAGTACCTGACGACCTGTTGATGTTGGACGACTGCTTTGAGTTCCGCTTCATCTCTTTGAGCAAGTTGAGTGATTCAAAGAACAAGACTTAGTTGGTCTTTGGATCATAATATGTAACTGGATGAAATTGAAGTTTAAGCTCAATGAGAATGACAATTCTGAATCCATGTGAGAGAGCGGATGGAAAATGATTAATCAATGACTTACGAGTAGTCCAGTAAGCCGAAAGACCAGAGGGAGTTTGTAACGACCCGGATTTTCAGTCGTTGAATTCTGAATATTTAAATTTGTTATTTGAATTATATATAGGAATTTATATGGAACTTATTGAATAAAACGATATTTTAACGTATAATTTATAATATAATTTAAAATGAGCTCGTAAAGGCGCGGTAGTTCGTAATTTGGCGATTCGAACTTTAACTGAATATACAGAATTCAAAATAAGTCGGATTTCTTTGAAACAAGAAACGTTCGGTTCTGTTTAACAATATTTTTCTAATGGAAGTGAAAAATCGAGATTTCGTCTTATATATTGTGAATTACTTCCAAATCAAATTTTCAGAAAGTCGCTGTGAAATCGTATATAGGCCATAATGGTTATTTAAATATATTTAAATATGTCTTGAATTTGGACAAGGTTCTTTTGAGGCGTAGTTATAATTTAATTTTTAGAATTTTACTGTAATTTTTAATTAATTAAATATGCAACTTTTTATTTGGAGTATTTTGCACCCTATGTATATATTTTGGGGTTTCAGAATATAAGTTAAACTACCGATATTATTATATTTCTGAAATCATGACGTATCGCTCGGCATTACCGTACATTTATTTCTGCCCATAACGGCTCATGCACAAACAAAATTTTATTAATCAGGTATACCATAACTTAAAACATATTAATTTCATTTTTTATGGCTTGTCACTAATATAAATTAGTATTGTACATTGGTTACATCCTTGTAAGCAATTGTACGTACATTGTTTTATTTATTCAACCTCAATACCGCAGAAAATATAATGAGAAGTTAATATCGCATACATTGAGCTTGTTCTCAAGTTTTAATATACGCATTCTTTTGGCCATTCACAGTAAGCGGAGCCATCCGTTCTTTGTTGTTCTGAGAGAACCAGGTTATATTACAACCATTCTTTCGGCAAGCAGAAGGGATGGGCTGCCTTACACTACACGCTCCAGGACAGCGTGTCCTCCACGGATTTCATTTTCGTGCTTGGCAAGGAATTCAAAACCGTGCGTGTAAAGTTATCCTCCTCTGTCTTGCACCCCAATTCTCTTCGACTTTAAATACCGTACCAATTCACTTCCCTCACTCGCTCTTCTATTTTCTTTTTGTAAACAGAAAATCAAACCTTCCGTAACTTCAGACATCAAATTAAAAACAAACACTCCACCAAATCCTAAAATTCTTGGTCCGATAAGCTCGCAGAAGTTAGAGCTTCAATCTCATGTTTCTTTTATCTAGAACGGTCTGTTTTTTGGGTCAAGGGAGTTTTGTGGTGCTTTTAGACTGGAGGAGGGTCGAAGTCGTTCAGTGTGGTGTAGTTTGCTGTGGGGACGGAAGTTACTGGTGCATTGAGCGGATGGTGTAGGGTTGATTGGAGGAGGAAGCTGATGTGGCGACAGATCTGAAAGGGTTTGGATGGATTTGTATATTGCGATGGTTTTCCTATGAAGGGGAGGTGCGGTTCTGTAAATCTGATGAGCACGATGGTTTGTCTTGTTTTACTGGAGTATGCGATTCATGTACGGGTTTGAGTTATGAGTGGAAGAATACAACAGTGTGGGAGGCTTGAAAAGTATTGCCATGTTACTGTGTTGAATATGGAGCGGATTGATTTTCTTTGAAATGGGAAGAAAGGTATGAACAGTTTTTAAGAATGTTTTGGGAAGGATGGTTTAACGTGGAGGGGTTTATGTTACCAAAGGGAATTAAAACATGGTCACTTACATTAACCAAGGGGGATTAAGAAGGTTAAAGAATGGGTCATGGCAGTGGAATATAGGAACAACCATGAAAAACGTATGGGCCTAACACATTTTATCAAAGTAATTAACGTTTAAATAATTAAACTAATTTTATAATTTAGTAATAATTATATAGATTATAAAATCATGGATGTTTAAAATTGTGTAACTTAGTCATATGTGAACAGAATCACACGGAACCGGACATGTTGGGACTGTAGCGACAAGGTCTACCTTATGGAACTGATTTCGTTGAAAACAAGGCTACTGGAATTTTGTGATAAAATCAAACGCTTTTTTGATTTTTACGAAACCAAAGCAGAATCGTCAACTGCAAACCAAAGTGAGTAAACTCACTAACTTTACTTCGTTTATATTTTTATATAAACGGGTTTTTAAATTTATTTTATACTGTGTGATGGTTGCTTGGTAGAATAGTTGATAAAATTGGTTGATATGATTACATGGTTGATCAGTTATTAGTTCTGATATTTCATATTGAGGTAAAATAATATTATTGATGTTAATTAACATTTGTGGATGCAGGGAAACAGGTTGGAGGGACCCAACTGGGTTCCTCAATATTTATATTACTGTTTTTCCTTGATTTTGATGTGTGGTGTGTTTTATATAGTCAGTGATTGACTTTGTGTGTTGGTTTACCCTGGCCCTAGAAACTTGGCATTTTAGATACCGTAAAATATTTTCGAATATAGAAAATAAAATTTGAGTTCTAAAAAGGGAAATTTATTTTCAAAAATAGAAATGTAATAGAGTTGAAATTAAAAACATGTTAGTGGAGAAAGCAAGAATTGGTTTATAAACAAGAATATAAATTAAGTGGATTATTTATCATTAGATAAATTGAAATATAAATTCAAATTTGAATTATGTAAAAAAGTGGTAAAGGGTTTTTTGAAACCAATATTTGAAATGCGATTAAACTTAGAAATTATTAAGGAAATTTTAAATGATATTTTGAATGATTGAAAGGTAAAGGAAATAAGACTTATATAAATAATTCCGAATAGATGTTATAAATAAAAATTTGGTTTAAGATATTTTTATAAGTATGAATCAAATGGTATATAAAGGGAATATATTCACGATTAAAGTGAATAATGGCTTAAACCAAGTATTTTGCAAATGTAATATCTATAAAGGTAATTTAGATTTGAAATATGATTTCAAATTGGAATTTGATTGAAAAAGGGGAAATGGATGAACGTTTGATAGGGAAACGACTAGTTTTACTCCAAAAGGGGGAAATATAAAGTGAATTATGTTTTGTAAAGTGGAACGGTTATAAGGGGATTTGGTAAGGATTTGGAAAGCATGAATTCAAAAGTGAATTTAGAATTTGAATGAACTTGAAATGGTAGATAAATTCCGAAGTTCGGAATATAAGTCAAATATAGATTATTCGAGAGTGAGTATTCATTGGAATTCGATTTTATCGAATTTAGGGAAGTAGTTATTCTACTTTCCGTTTGAATCAAATTTAAATAATTTATTTATTTACTTATTTATTTATTAAAATAAATAAATACAAGTTGCATTTTGTAAACCAAATATTTTAGATAGCGATTTTAAACGCTGTCGTTATAATAAATATTTTGGTAAATCTAAATAGCAAATTTTAACGCTGCCGCTATAATAACTGTTTGGTAGCGATCTTAATGCTATAATAAATGTTCTATAATACTACACAGCGATTGTAAAGCTGTTGTTAAAAGCAATGTTTTACAAATCAAGTATTGGAAACAGCAATTGTAACGCTGCCGTTATAATCAATATTTTAATGTAAAGGAAGTGTGTTCTTAGATTAAATCCGAAAGTCGCGTAAGGATGGTTTGTTTGAAGTGGTGAGCTTTGACTATTTCAAAGTTGAGAATGTTGTTCAGTTAAGGTCTGAGAGGTAACTATACCCTAACTTGATTGACTTCATAATTAACTGAGGAATGGTTAAGGTTCGGTAGTGAAGAGTGGTTAGGGATCAGATTAGTAAAAGAATATATGAATATATAGAAATTGTTACAAAGTGGAATAAGAGATATCTTCTCAAATAAAGAAACGATGACATTGGAAATGTCCTCCAAGAATCGAGATTGAGATTTGAAAGGATATGGAAATTGAAAATGGATTTTTGAAATGATAATATAATAAGGAATGGATTTAAAGGGGCCCGATGTTGATTTATGATTGATTGATCTAATTCCTACCTGGAAATAAGATCGTTGATTGCACACTTATTTTTCTTTGATAGCTAAATCACCGACTATCGAAGTTTTTGGGCATTTTTCCATCGTTAATACAGAGAGACCGGGATCAGATCCAGTATCTGAAAACCACTCTGTATGGACGTTAGCGTTGCGATCAAATATGATGAAAATAATTGAAGATGGAGTTATGCAAGGGCTATCCTGTTTACGGGATAGTGCCTTCGGTTTGTCCAGTCCCAGGACAACGTGAATGGACGAATGTCTGACAACGTACGTCTAACGGATCGCGTAAGTTGATCTCTTCAAAGTACTTACGTTTGGTGGCGGAGGAACTCTTTTCTCTTAGCTTTATACCCGTGGTATTTTTGGGGAAATCAATTTGTGATTTGGCGGGTATGACGATGTGGCATTCAAAGTGAATGGTGGCCAGATGTTCTGGATGATGATTCAAACCTCAAGCCTCACAACCCGGAATTGACAAAAATCGAGCAGGCAGCATGGCTATGTGGGTCGCACCATTAGGATGTATAATCACCTATCTAGAGAAATTCCATTTGCTTCTTTAAATCTATCGATGCTGTCCCTTTCGGGAAACGGTTGCTGATCCCAACCGTTGGTGATATACATTCGATACACTCAAGCGAAATGAGTGGTCGGTCATGTGAGGGCCGGGTTGCAAGACGTTCTTGTTGAACCCAGTGTATTCGTCTCTAGAGATACACTATCGGAAGGTGGTCCCATACCTTGTCATGTTGGAAATCCAATCTCCAATAAGAGCCCTACGGTTTTTGATTTTATATTATTATGGAGCGTGAGATGCAAGCGTTCCGCTAGATTCAATTTATTTGATGTAGACATTATTATAATACCACTGGATTTGATATCAAAAATGTTTTGGGTTATCGTACGGTAAAAACCATCCGTGTTTATGTGTGGATCGGTCTTACGATTATCATTTCTTTCGAAAGGTTTTTGAAAGTTAAGCAAATGATTGGAGTTTACTCACACCAGTCCCATGACTGACCCAGAGTTTATTTTGTTTTTTCCCTAAACTCTTGGGTGCCCAAATTTGTACGGGCAGTCAAGTAGTTGGGATTTTTCGGATTCACTTGGAGGAGTTCGAAGCAGGAGGCTTCACTAGTTAGCTATAGACTATCATATTTCCGCTGTGTACTATGTTGTATCTAGAAACATGTGTTTATGACTGTTTCAGGAATAGCTGTTGTGCTCTGATGATGGTATGTATAAACAAATACTGATTTGTGTTTCAAAGGTATGTTATATAATATATTTTGTTCGTTCCGCTATGAGTTTGTGATCTTCGTTTTCTTCTATTTTAATATTTCTTCCTTTCTATTCCTCATCCTCTAACTTCTTTCTAATAATGATTCGTGTTTCTGTGCAATTTGGGTTGGACGTGTGGTGTTATTAGTCGGCTCAAAGTGTACGGAAATTCAGGTTATTACAGAGTTCATCTACCTATAAGCCTCCGGTCTTTTCCAAATGCTTCTTGATGATGGACTTAATCACTTTATTGACAGTCTCAACCTGTCAGTTGGCCTGAGGGTGAGCTACTACCAAGAATTTCTTCTTGAACTCAGAGCTTTTGAATTGGGTCCCATTATCGAAAACGATAGTCTTGGGAACTCCAAAACGATAGATAATGTTGCACACGATGAAGTTCATTACTTTTCTAGTAGTAATTATAGCGAGGGTGTTGGCCTCGACCCATTTGATAAAGTAATCAACTACGACGATAGCGCAGCATGCGCCGCCCCTGGCCATCGGATGAGTTCCGATGATATCAATACCACGCATTGCAAATAATCATGGACTGACTATCTGTGTAAGCTCGATAGGCGGGGATCTTGGAATTTTTGAGAATCACTGGCGTCTATCGCATTCGTCAGTGCAATCTGCCACGTCCCACTCGAGGCTTGGTAAAAAATAGCCGCATTGGAGAATCTTATTTATCATATTTTTTCACCTAATGTGGCAGTCGCACTTGCTCTCATGCATATCTAGTAGTACATGATTGGCGTCGTTGTTGGATACACACCGAAATAGTGGAACAGAAAATCCTCTTTTGTAGAGCACTCCATCTTGAATGCTGGAGCATGACGACTTGCGGAGGAGTGCCCACTCTTCATTTCGATTTCCTGGGAGGATTCCTTGTTGCAAGTAATTTCTAATTAGGGTCATCCAAAACTCAGGTTCATGATTGGTCTCTGTCATTGATATTGAATCATTTTACATTTAATCGATACTTAAAGAATCGAGTTATTTGACTGGGACGAGTCCCAAGAGCCGTGCATCCCTAGAGCTTGCTAGTTTGGCCAGTGAATCAACCTTTTCATTATGTTCTCGAGGGATGTGAGAAATGATGTAGTGGTCAAAGCGAGTAAGCAATTCACGAACTCGAACGAGATAGGGAGCAAGACGTTTCCCTTGGCTTGATACCCGCCCTGCACCTGGGGTACGATGAGTTATGAATCAGAGTATATTTGGAGAGCCTTAATGTTGAGTTTAATAGCAATCTTCAGTCCAGCGATCAAGGCTTTGTATTCTGCATCATTATTAGTGGCAGGGAATTTGAGCTTTAAAGCCTAACAAGTCGAGCGCTCCTCAGGAGTAATAAGTACAACTTCGGCGCCAGAGCACTGATTGTTAGGTGAACCATCCATGAACATCTTATTGAATGTTGGGAGGCTCACTTTCCTATGGAGGATCCTCGAGAATAGTGAACTCTACGATGAAGTCTGCTGGGGCTTGTCCAAGAATGGCTCGACGAGGAATGAAGTTGAGCTCGAACTGACTGAGCTCGATGTTCGATTTCAAGAGCTACCTAGATGCCTCAGGTCGTTTCAAGACCTGTTGTAGAAGCTGGTCAGTGTGGACCTGGGTTGGATGAGATTGGAAATACGGTCGGATCTAGGAAGAGATCAATAGGCAGTAAGCTTGCTTCTCAAGTTTTGGATAGTTCTTTTCTGCGCCTGTTAATCTCTTGTGTATGTAGTAAACAGGTTGTTAGACACGATCTTCTTCGCGCACTAGTACCGTTCCAGCACAAAAAATACCAAATAAATGAATAAGTCTTCTAGTTCATGGGTTTTGATAGGATAAGTGGTTGCTCTAAGTGATTCAAGAGGTCTTGGAATGCGAAACACATTCTGGTGTCCATGCAAAGTTGTGCTTCCCTTTCCTGAGCAAGTCAAAGAATGGAATGCACTTGTCGGTTGCTTTTGATATGAATCGACTTAGGGTGGTCACTTTCCCGTTTAAGCTCTTAACCTCTTTGATGCTCTAAAGGGCCTAAATATCCCGAATACCTTGAATCTTTTCCGGATTTGCCTCGATCTCACGTGAATTGACAATTAAACCCAAGAATTTTCCCAATGCAATGCTGAAAAAGAATTTCAAGGGATTGAGTTTCATGCCATATTTACGGAGGACGTCGAACATTTCCGCAAGGTCGTTGACATGGTCATTCGACATACTCGATTTCACGAGCATGTTGTAACATCGCGTAATTTTGTTAACATTAAAGAGGGTAAATTAAAAAATAATTAATTTAATATTAAGAATTAAGGGAAACTGGCTACGTCATTATGTCTATCTCGTAATTCTGGTCAGGATAGACATCTAGTTTGCGTAAAACGGATAACGTATGAAGAAGTTATAGACGATAAAATGCTGAAAATCGAAACCAGGTATAACTGGCGCACTTGCCAAGTGCGCCAAGGTAATTTTGCCACTACAACAAAAATACCATATTACAACTTTAATTTTATAACCATGGTAAATGCACCGTTGTAATAAATGTTTTTTACAACTTTTTTCCAAAAAAGTTGTAATAAACTTACTATTAACAACTGTGTTATTTTGACAGTTGTAATAAAAGCCTATCACAACTTTTATTTTTCGACTATTGTAATATATGACTGTATTTTAATATAATTAACAACTAATAATTAATATTTAATAATTTATATTGATTATTTATAATTAATAACTAATATTTACTATTAATAATCAATCCGTAATATTTAATACTTAGCAATTAAGAAGAATAATTAAAAAATATAGTTAATATTACATAATTACTATTAAATAATTTATAATTAAAATATAATAATTAATGATAATTATGAATAATCAATGATTGCTATTAATAATTAAGAAGTAGAGATTAATAACTAAGATTATATTTAATAATTAATTTTTAATAACGAACGATTAATAAGATATCTTTACTAATTAAAAGGTAATACGTATTATTAGTATTTAATATTTAATAGTTATGGGTAATAATTATATTTAACATCTAATATTTTAAAAAAAGTTTAAATTTTTCTAGAAAAACTTATAAAATATTGAAATTTTCACAGATTAATTTAAAAAAATCATTGAACTAGTACTTTTATAAAATATCCAAAACTGCAACAAAACTTGTTAGTTTTTCTTTTTTTTCTTAGGATAATGGAACCTTAAAATCGAAATGAATATTTAAATGACTTAACCAACGTGATTTATTGATTGTTGAAATTGGTTAATTGATTCCTATGAGAGATAATATTATGTACAGTGCTGAAAACAATTGAAATATAAGATGTAATTTTGATGATATTTGGGTTCATGCAATTTTTATGACAGTATTTTAAAAATGTTTTCACGGGATCTGGAATTAAAAATTTAGAATTACTAATAAGAAGTGGTAAATAGTTATTAAGAAGTAATATTTGTTAATTGAAAAATAATATTTAATATTGTAACAAAAAATTTCAAGCTACTTTTATAATATTTTAATACATTTTTTCAAAAAAATAAAGAAAATGAAAATCATAAAATTAATAAGTAGTTTTTATATATCATTTAACTTACCATACTAAATGGCTTTCAAAACAATATATCTTCAAAATAGCATTTAATTAACTTATCATACTAAACCACTTTCAAAACAATTTCACCAAATCTCAAAATTTTTGCTCCATCATTGAAAATTCTGGCTCCAACTCCAAAAATTGTCCATCCGCACCTATTCAAATTTCAAAACTTCGTTGAAACTTTTGGCTCCAAGCCCATGAAATGCCCGCGCATCTAGTCAATATTTTGAAACTTTTCAGCATATATTTTGCTAATTACGTCACCTGTACTACTTCGAACCAAAAATTTCACCAATCGCTGGAAAAGATTCTCCTTCGCCAAAGAAAGCCATGAAGGGTTGAAAGACGAGACGTGACCCCAAAATCTCTTGCAGGCCACTGACCCATTACTGTCAAAACCTCCCCGCGCCACCAGATCCTCTCGCGCACCACCTGAACGAAAATGAAGAAGTGACAATTGCAGTACGAAATCCGATTTTGCCCTGATTTCAGTTTAACTGTTGCTCCTTGCTCCCTTGTTTTGTTCGCAGTGCTCTGCTTCCCTACCATATGCAACAGATCTGACTGATTTTGTAAGTTTTTTTTAATTATTATTTTAAAAAATAAACATGATTGCTATTTTGATTATTATTGAAAATATGGTTATTGTTGGGCTTGGTTGAAAATATGAGTTGTTGTAACGGAATATTGATTGCTGATGACACCCTATTACTCACACTTGTGAAATATTGACTTCCTTTTTTCTCTGGTTTAGTATATTTTGATTTTCAACCAAAATAATGGAAAAATATTTTATTTTCTAATTCAAATATTGCATTTGTATTGAACTTAAGAAAATGGGAGTGCGATTCAATTATGCTTTGACAGCTCTTTTATGTACAGAGGATAATAACAGTATTTATGACTTTGATGAGGAAAAGGGTGATGTGGATTTCAGAAAAGAGGGGAAAAGAAAACTTATTTGTGAAAAAAGATGTGATTTTTTTTTCGAATTTTTCGTTGAGCTTTCCTGTACTCTCAGATAAGAGCTTGAGTTTGATGATTAAAAAGGAATGCGAGTTCCTTCCTAACGTTGGTTATTCAAGGAGAGTGATAAATGGAGAGTTGGTTGCTTCTGTTAGAAATGAAGCTATTAATTGGATTATAAAGGTTCGTGCTCAATTCAGTTTCGGACCTTTAACTGTCTGTTTATCTATTAACTACTTGGATAGATTCCTTTCACATTATGAACTCCCGAAAGGCAAAGAATGGATGGCACAACTGCTATCTGTGGCTTGCTTACCTTTAGCAGCCAAAATGGAGGAAGCTAATGTTCCTCTTCTTATAGATTTACAGTTGGGTGAAGCAAAATATGTATTTGAATCAAAAACTGTGCAAAGAATGGAAATTCTAGTCCTCAGCACTCTCGAATGGAGAATGCATGCCGTGACTCCAATATCTTTGTTGGACTACTTTATCAACAAATTCAGCAATGGAAAATTTGAGATCATGTCAATGGCATCTAGCGCTGCTGAGATTGCGTTGATTGCAATTCAAGATGTTCTGCTAATGGAATACAAGCCTTCGGAGATTGCAGTAGCACTTGTCTAGTTTTCTTAAAAGAAATCCAACCACTAGACGTTGATCAAATTTTAGTTGGCTGCATCCTTATCGGTAAGGAGAGAACATTAAAATGCTACAAAATAGTCGAAGAGATAGCATTGAAGCAAATTCACATATTCCAAAACTCAAAATTCTTGCTTTCAAAATCGATGCCACAAAGTCCTCTTGGCATTTTAGATGTCGAGAACTTGAGCGATAAGAGCAATGATTTTTCAGTCATTGGATTCCAACCAGATTCTTGTAGTAATTCACCTCTTGCTAAGAAGAGGAATCTTTAGCGGCATAGCATGAAAATGATTTAGTTGCCTTCTTCTTCTTCTTCTTCTTTTTTTTCCACCCTTTTTTTGAGAATTCAGTTTGATATAAAAGTGGGTGAGAAATAAATAAAGAGAGTAGAAAAATATCCCTTATTTTGTTGTATCATGGTTTGAGTACCCAATTATGTTGCGGATAATCAATTTATTGCTGATTTCTCTATAAGAATTTTGTCTGAATTATGGCAAGAATGAGAGGAATACTAGGAGATTCAAAACAATAATTGTGTTGCAAATTTTGTATGTTTGATGTACTTGGAACCTTGTTGAAGTATAGCATTTTAACTTCTTTTTTTGCCATTGTTCTAAATAACCTTAGCAATGCATCAACTAGTAGTGGATCTCTGTATATACGTACTCGAGAGCAGCACAAAGCTATTCAACCATTATGTGAACAAGTGAATGCTACACTGCTACCGAACTAGAAACCAAGTTAGGTTACAAAAGCTCTAGGGATGCTGGAGTTTAGAAAAGTTTTTTTGATCTTAAGTTACGTAGGAAGGTAATATTTTAAAATTTATTGATTAATATTTTAGTATGTAGTCATGTCTTTTATGCCATTTAGGTTGCAAAACACTTGTAATTTGATGCTTGTTAGACTTTGTTAATTGCAACTTTTCAAACTGTTTAGGGTATTTTATCCAATGCTTACCGAAATCAAGATGAGCATTTTGGTGCGTATAAATTTTGTTAGTGCAAACTTAGAACCTTGTCCTTTATATTTACATGTTCAGTAATTAACTAATTTTATGCTCTGGCAAAGTAGTAACTTTTACCTTGTAAACTGGTAGATGAAGTCTACCATGTGCAATGATAAATATAGCTCAACAACTCCTCCAGGCAATGTAAGGGAACTGCATTCCATGTGAGTACAATATCTTACTTAGGAGTTGCTAAAAAAAGTGATGAAGATGGAGTAGCAAAGCAGACGATGGGATTATAGTTGTAGAAGGGGCATGAGTTGAATTGTGTGATGTGGTAAATGAACAATCATTGAATGAAATGCAGGAATGAGGCATTGAAATTTTGGAATGTGGTTCAGTATGGATTATGTATGATTCCTTAGTTTTGTATTTTGAATATAAAGTTGTAACCTTTTTATATAAATGGAACCGATGCTTTGAATTTATATCAGTTTGTTTTCTGTTTATCCAGCTCTTGCTGCATTTGCAAAATGTAGTCAACTATAGTTGTAGGAAAGTATATTATAATTGACAGTAATATTTGTAATAATTTTACTGCCTTAACGATGCATACCAATTGTAGTAGGAATTACTATAACGGTGAAAAAAAGTTGTAATATGTATTACTACAACGGTGCAAAAATGTTGTAATATGTATTACTACAACGGTGGAAACCAGTTGTAAAATATATATTTCACAACGGTGTCACAACGGTGCAAAAAAGTTGTAAAAGATTTTAGTCTATTACAACTTCTTAATAGACGATGGTGGCTCCACCGTTGTAAAAATCCTTTTATAATTTTTTTCCACCGTTTTTATATGGTCAATTTGTTGTAGTGTGCACTGGCGCACCTATAAAGTGCGCCCAGAATAGTTTTTGGGTGTTTGGCCTTTTCCAAGTGGGAGGCGACCCGCGACCTGATTTACCCTAGGGCTTATGTGGCAATCAGTTCCAGATGGTTCTGCAGCTATAAACACATGGCCATTTCACATATTTCTTCATTAAAAATCATGGCGGCCAAACTCTGCCGGAGTCTGAACTGAACTAGGATCTCTCATCGTCTTCTATCAACTAAAGCATATCAAATTCTGGGATGCAAGCATAGACTCAATACCATCTTCTTTTCTATCATCTTCTCAATCCAATCATAGTGTGTTTCTAGTTTCTTTTAGGTTTAGATAAATAAAAGTGAATTATGAGAGACTGTGATTTGGATATGTTGTAAACCTTGAATCTATGTTATTGTTAGATCTTATGCTATGTCATGATAGATCTAATTCTCTAGATCCAATTCAGTTGTGATTATTCTTCTATGTTATTATTGTGGATCTTGGTTTGTAACTATATTGTGGCTAATATAGATCTGTTAATTTGGACAGTTATATCATTGGATAGATCTAATCATTTATGTAAATCATGAACATACATCACCTTGTATTAGTTAGGATTGGATCTAAACCTTTATCTTAATTGTAACTTTTATGATATGCTATGACGGGGATGTGTGTAGATCTATTTCTAAACTAGTAGATCAAATTTATGTGGACATTGAAACTGTTAGATAGATCTAGATTATCACCTTATGTTATCATGTTAGATCTATTTTATGTGATCTAAATTATCACCTTATGTTATCATGTTAGATCTATTTTATATGATCTAAATTATCACCTTGTGTTATCATGTTAGATCTATCTTAACCTCTAGATCTGAATTATGTGATCTAATTTATCACCTTGTGATTATCATGTTAAATCTAAACCGACTAGGCATCTAAATTGCTAATTTAGATCTTAGTATGCTTATTGTGACATCATAGTTATTGACTGCCAACCGTTTATCAGTTTTATGTCCACCTTGTTATGATGACAATGTCATGTCCATGCCAGTATGTATGTTCAACTTTTTATCATGCTAGTTTATGTTTATGCCAAGATCATCATTTTAGTTATATCCCATTATTTTTCCTATTATCGTTTACTACTAGGCTATTGTCTAGCCTAGGCATGTTGCCAATTTTATGAGGGCGCTACTTAAGGAATGGGGGAAAAAGGGTTAAAAATGGCATAATTTGAATATGAGCATTTTTGGATATGTAATTCAAATTATTGGGCAAAACAGGTATTGACACCTATAAAAGGAAAGGGTTAATTAATTAGTAAATTAATTAAAAATGAAATTCTAGTAATAACAATTAGGAAATGTAATTGTACTTATGACATGGGGTTAGGTTGCATTAGTGGTGGAAGTCTGCCCAGACCCGACCAGCATATCCAACAGCCACTAATGTTGAACCTAATGTGGGTGGTCTAAGTACATAAATATGAATCGGGCTATGACACGAGGTTAGGCCCAACTGTGGAATAAGTCTGCCCGGACTCGACCGGCATATCCAACATCCACAATTGTAGTCCTAATGTGGGAGGTCTGACCCATTATGTAACCATAAATGGACATGGTAAAGAATTGGACTACTTAACCTAAGTTAATCCATAGTGATTGTATGAACTTAAATTTAAGTTGGGGGTTAAGTAAACATGGTTGAAAAAAGGGGTGTGTTAAGTAAATCTGAAGAGGGGGTAGGTAATATTCACATATAGGCCCACAAACATAACCTGTTAAGGTTATGTAATTAAAGACAACTAGTGGTATACATAACCAGAGAAAATAATAAAGTTATGTAATTAAAGACACCCTTTAGGGTAAGCATAACTGGTAGAAATAAATAGGCTATGTAACTAAAGACACCTAGTGGTATACATAGTCAGTGAAAACCTAGTGGGGGATACAAGACAAAGGGGATAGCTTGTATGATATTGTGTGGAACCCATTTCAGTCAGTAACCCGGAGTAGGTATCAAACAAAGTACTCCGTACTAGGCGGAGAAGGGGCACGCTTACTGACTGATTGTAAGAGATCCAAACGTGGAGGACAGTGTGGGCGGCGCAAACCGACCGGGCCATGTGCGTGCATGAGCCAGACAGAGGGGATAAGACGACCATGACACCTGTAGGTATGGTTGAGCACATTATTACAACGAGGGGTTACCACTTTAGGAAGTGATACCTCCTACTGTGGGGCCAACATAAGGTATCTTTAAGGGTTAGGGAGCCAATCGATCAGCGTAGTAGTTAGGATACATTTGGACGTATACCTATGTCTACCACCTTATAGTTGAAGGGATCATCTCTTTCTGGATATACTAGTAACAACGTAGAGTAATCATTAGAAGCATATACACCTTATCCTATCCACCTTATCACACCTGCCATTTATGTAGTGATCTGCCTTATCCACTTTATATGCCTATCATGTTACTTTTATTTATTTACTGGCTAAAAGTAACTAGACTCGCCAGACTTTATGTCTGACCCTTTTGTTTCTCCCTCTTTCTTCCGTCTCCCCCCCCCCCCCAAAGTTCTCAGGGAGGAAACACCCAGGCTTAGTCAGGACTCAGATATCACCTTGCTAGGAGCTACTTCTAAAGTATGGCTCAAGTTATTGTCTCTACTATGGCGTAACTCTTTCAATTGGGGATTATGTTTTTATATTCTTATGTACTCTGATGATGCAAGATAGAAGTTATTTTATTGTAATGGTTTTTGTGACTTATGGTATTGTGGACCACGGTATTTTGATTTATGTTGAAATAAAAATTTAAATTTCCACTGCTATCTTATTTATATCTGTCTTGTAATTATTCTATGACTTATGGTATTGTGGACCACGGTATTTTGATTTAGTTTAAACCGCGGCACATATCGAAGGGCAATGAAGTGCCTAACCTCCATCTATAGTTGCAGTAGTATCACCTACGACTAATTTTCTGAAGCCTCGTAAGGATTTCCGTGCGATAGAGGCAACTTTTGAGAGACTTGTTAGCTTTTTACACAAATATGGTAAAAAAGAGAATAAGGGAGTTAGGGCTAAGGAGTACTGCCCAAGGATGAGAAAAATGATGGCCCAGGAAGGGAACATAGATAAAGTTCAAATAAAGGTGAAAAGGAAGAAGTTATAGTTGAGGAAACACAAAATAAAAAGGTATGGCCCAAGAAAGGACAACAACAACAATAGAAGAAGGGCGGAAAGAATGACAAGGCTAAGGGTAAGAGGAAGTGCCATTGTTGCGGGCAAGAGGGTCACTTGGCCAAGCACTGCAGGAAAAGGGAGAATGTTTGCTTCGTTTGTGTAAAGGTTGGACACTATTCTAGGGAGTGCCTAAGGAAGCAAGGGCAAGGTCGAAGGACAGGAATCTATAGAGGGCAATCGAATGCTCTCGTGGCTAGTGCACTAGATAGAGGTAGGAAAGTTCCATGGAAAGTTTGATTTCTCTTTCTAGTTGCCCTATTAGAACCCTTTTGATTCTGGCATTTCACATTCATTTATATCAAGTTCTGTAGTTGAATCTCTGCACTTAATTACTAGTATGGTAGTGGATCCCGTAGTTGTTTCAAACCCTATTGGTGGTTCGGCTCATTTATCTATGATTTGTCGGGGTTTGAAAATATATATGTTAGGCGTCGAATTTGAATGCGATGCGTATGTACTCGGGTTTATGGGCTATGGGTTGATTCTAGGAATGGATTGGATTACCACGTATGTGCCATTATGGATTGTGAAAAGAGGGTTGTTCGGCTTCTGACTTGTCATGGGAGAACCCTCGAGATTTCGTGTGACCCACAAGGGTCGGTTATGCTTAGTTTCCTAGAGTCTCTTGATGCATCTATCGATGATCTGCAATCTGTTCCAGTATTCTGAGATTTTTTCAATGTTTTTGATGAGTTTCGGGATTTACCTCCAAGGCATGAGATCGACTTTCGTATATATTTGGTGGACAATGCAAAGCCAGTTGCATTGCCAGTGCGCCACATGGCTCCAAGGGAAAGGAAGGAGCTGAGTAAGCAGGTAGGAGAGCTGCTTGAGAAAGGGTTTATCAGATGAAGCATATCTGATTGGGGTGATTTAGTAGTATTCGTGATCAAGGCGGATGGTTCGCTTCATTTGTGTGTTGACTATAGAGAGCTGAATAACTCACTAAGAAGAATAGGCACCCGCTTTCGAGGATTGATGATTTATTTGATTGTCTTGTTGGTGCCTCGGTATTTTCCCAGTTAGACTTGGCCATGGGGTTTCATCAGTTAAGGGTGGCAGAGGACAGTATAGGTAAGACTGCCTTCAGGACTCCGGACGGTTTCTTTGAATGGCTATTTATGCCTTTTGGGCTGATGAATGCAGCCGCCTATTTTGTCATCTGATGAGTAGGGTGTTTCGGAAGTTCCTAAATAAAGTTTTTGTAGTCTTTGTCGATGATATTTTGATCTTCTCCAAAAGTGAAGAAGAGCATGCCCAACATTTGAGAGAAGTTTTGAAAACTCTCCGTGAGCATCAACTTAAAGCAAAATCCTCCAAATTCTATTTTTGGAGAAAAGAAGTGAGATTCTTAGGGCATGTGGTCTCCAAAGAAGGGATAGCTATAGATCCCGCGAAGTTGGTTGCACTGCAAGATTTGTAGGTTCCTAAAAATACAACCGAGGTGAGAAGCTTTCTTGGGTTAGCAGGTTATTATAGTAAGTTCATTAAGGACTTCTCAAAGATATCAGCCCCACTCACCAGGCTGACGAAGAAGAACTTGGCATTCTCATGGGATATAGACCGTGACATTTCTTTCCAACGACTGAAGAGGGCTCTGACAACAGCCCCAGTCTTGACCTTACCTGACGGGAATAAAGTGTTTACCATTTACACTGATGCATGCAGTACAGGGCTTGGTGCGGTTCTAATGCAAGAAAGGAAAGTAGTGTGTTATGGGGGTAGACAACTGAGAGTTCATTAAAAGAACTACCCCACCCATGATATAGAGCTAGTTGTCATAGTGTTTGCATTAAAGACGTGGCGTCATTATTTACTTGGAGAGAAGTTCGAGTCATACACCGATCATAAATCTCTCAAGTATTTGTTCTCGCAGAAGGATCTCAATTTAAGGCAACAGCGATGGATGGAATTTCTAGCTTCTTATGATTTTGAGATTTCTTATACCCCTGGCAAGGGCAATGTTGTGGCAGACGCACTAAGTAGGCATAGGGTGGCCCTGAGTCCTCTGTTTGTGGAAAGAAAGAACTAGGAGTTCATATCAGCTTTTGATTTTAGACCCTCCATCGAGATTTTTCCTGATTTGTTTTCATCCTTGGAGATACGACCGACTCTTATGGACCAGATAGGAGCTTCGCATCAAGGTGACCCACATATTCTAGAAATCATAGATAAGCTCAGAAGTGGGGAGACTTCTAGTCACCTCAGCAGATATGCCATAGATAAAACGGGGTGGTTGCGACGAGATGGAAAGCTTTGTGTTCCTCAAACTGGAAGCTTAATAAAGGCAGTCCTAGAAGAAGCCCACCATTCTAAGATGACCATTCATCCAGGCGGTGACAATATGTACAGGGACATGAAGAGGGTTTTCTTTTGGGCTGCGATGAAGAAAGATGTGGCCGAGTTTGTTTCTCAATGTATAGTTTGCCAGCAAGTCAAAGCTGAGCAAAAGAAGCCCGGTTATTTACTTCATCCTTTGGAGGTTACTCAGTGGAAATGGGAGAGCGTCTCTATGGATTTCATAGATGGTTTTCCTAGACCGAAGAAAGGCAACACCAGTATCTGGGTTGTAGTAGATAGACCCACTAAGAGCACTCACTTTATTCCAGTTAAGAGTAAAAGGATGGCATCGTGGTTGGCAGCAAGTTATGTGCGTGAGATAGTTCGTCTTCATGGAGTACCTTCCAGCATTGGAGCGATCATGACCTTGTCTTTACCAGCGAATTTTGGAGGAGCTTGCTAGAAGCATTAGGTACACAGTTGTGTTTAAGCACCGCTTATCATCCTCAAATCAATGGGCAAACAGAGAGGGCGAACAGAATTCTAGAAGATCTTTTAAGATTATGTATTCTAGACTTCGGAGGGACTTGGGAAGAGCATCTTCCTTTAATAGAGTTTGCCTATAACAATATCTATCAGGCCAGCATCGGCATGGCACCATTTGAAGCATTGTACGGACGACCCTGTAGATCACCAACTTATTGGTGGGAATCTACAGAAAGATTATTACTTGAACCAGATATGGTTAGAGAAACGTCCGAAAAGATTGACCTTATTCGACGGCGAATGAAGACAGCTCACGATAGGTAGAAATCCTATTCAGACAAGAGAAGGAATGGCCTCGAATTTGAAGTAGGAGACTTATCAAAGTGTCACCTCTGAGGAATGTGGTTCGCTTCAGATCGGTAGGGAAGTTGGCACCTAGGTTTGTGGGACCATTTCCCATAACCGAGAGGATTGGCCAAATGGCCTATGGAGTAAAGCTTCTTGAAAATCTATCTGTTGTTCAAGATGTTTTCCATGTTTCTCATCTGCGGAAGTGCTTGTATGACACCACGGAAGTTGTTGAGCCGAGTATATTGGAAGAGGTAGAAGTGGAACGGGAGGCGACAGTCAGGCGAGTTTCTTCCCGTATCTTGGATCAGAAGTTTAGAAGCTACGCAATAAAGAGATCAAGTTGCTAAAGGTTCAATGGGGAGATAACCCAGAGGATGCGACTTGGGAGACTGAAGACAAGATTCGTGCTTCGTACCCTTTTTCTCTTCGAGGGTATGTTCTTAACTCTTTTTTCCAAAGCTTTATCAGTACTTATTTATATATATTTGAGTATATCTTATCCATAGTATTTTTCGACGTTTAGATAGGAACTCTATGGATGTAAACATGTGTTTGAAACGTGTTATGTTTGATCGATGCAAGTGGATGCATGTGTTTGCTAGTGGTTTCCTGTGGACGCATATACACACACATTAGGCACTAAGATCGGCTCAATCACGCTCATACTGCATATGGATGTATATGCATTTTCTTTTCTTTTATGGATGGAAATGGATAAACTAGCATATGGATGTTGCATTTGGACGAATGAGTGTGCACACATGTAGAGCTTATATGTTATAATAGACTTATTTGCATACATATTGGATTCATGGCACTAACATACATTGCATTAAGGAGGTCAACTGAATCAGTAAAACCGCCTGATCTTCGCATTAGTGTTGAGACATATACACACACCTTTGCATATTTTCATGAAAGCATTAGAAATCCTTAAGGACAATGGATGCCAGTGATTGATGGATGAGTAGATGAATGATGGATGGTAGTATATGCATTCTTCTCAACTTGGAGATTTCGGGGACGAAATCCTTTAAGTATGGGGGAATGTAACACCCCGTAATTTTGTTAACAGTAAAGAGGACAAATCAAAGAATAATTAATTTAATATTAAGAATTAAGGGAAACTGACTACGTCATTACGTCCGTCTTGAAATTCTGGCCAGGATAGACACCTAGTTTGCGTAAAACGGATAACATATAAAGAAGTTACGGACGATAAAAAGTTGAAAATCAAAACCAGGTATAACTGGTGCACTTGCCAAGTGCACCAAGGAAATTTTGCACTGGTGCACCTGTAAAGTGCGCCCAGAATAGTTTTTGGGTATTCGGGCCTTTTCCAAGTGGGAGGCGAGCCGCGACCTGATCCTATGATGCGTAGAATGCGGGTCGTTACACTCTTCCCCCCTTAAGAAATTTCGCCCCCGAAATTCCCTAACCAAAACACAAAAAGGGTTCTGCATGCCTATCAACCATAAACAACAATCAACATGCAAAACAAGTCTATCCTAGCATGCGGTTTACTAACAAGGGAAGAAACTATCACTACCAAAACCTTACTAGGCAAGAGTTCTGGATACTTCTTCCTTTTATCCTCCTCTGTTTCCCAGGTACAGTCTTTTTCATTCTCACCCCACTGGACTTTGACTAGTTTCACCGCCTTCCTTCGAAGCTGCTTCGTATTGTTCCCAACAATACGCATAGACTTGCGGTTCCCAACCGCCTCGAGTTCAACTTCGATGTTATCCAACTGATCAGGTGAAATAGCCACACTAGTGTCGTGCACGAATTTCCTTAACTGGGAAACATGAAATACGTTGTGAACTCCTGCCATCTTGTCAAGTAGCTCTACCTCATACGCCAAATTCCCAACTTGCTCGAGGACTGGGAATGGGCCAACAAATCTTGGTGCTAACCTACCTCTCCAACCAATCTGAATCACATTCTCGATGGAGAGATCTCGACGAACACCAAGTCGTTAACGAAGAATTCCAAATCTCTTCGTTTCTTACTGAGATAAGCCTTCTGCCTATCTTTATCCCTTCCCAGTAGTAGATCTGCTCTATGTCTCAATACATCTTGTTACCACTGGGATGTATAGTCAATTTCGAGTGATGATATGCTCTAAGCACTTCACCTCTCAGTTCATCTACGTTGGGTACAACTAGTCCCTTATTCTTTCGAAGCCACCCTTCTCGATCAAATCCTTATTTGATCATTCTCTTTCCATCGATACCCATCTCTACCCTAGAGATGGTTTCCAATAGATTAGGATCGTCCTTCTAACTGGAAACAATCCACTCAATCAAAATCGATCTAATCGTCAAGCTTACTAGCGTTTCTGAATCCAATTCAGTCTTGGGTCTGAAATCATATCATGTGACATACTCTAGTTGCTTCCATCCTAGAAACAAAACCCCTAAACTAGCATGTCTCCTACTCAATGCAACTAGTACTGCACCCAAATCCTTTACTATGATCACTCTGCCCCATGGAGTCATGGCGACTCCACTGCACTGATCCATAGTCACTAGTCCTTTGCTATGTCCACTCTGCCCCATGAAGTCATAACAACTCCACTGCACTGGCTCATAGCCTTACTAATCCTTTACTATGTCCACTTTGCCCCTCGAGTCATGACGACTCTACTGCATTGGCTCAAAGTCCTACTACAATCACTTTGTTCCCCATCGCTGGAACCCTACAGGTGATAGTCTACTCAAGAGAAGAAAGATAGGAACAAACATAGCAACCATAACATCCATCAAACAAATCCTATCTATCACCTGCTAAAGTCATAAACACATCGACACCTACATGATTGGTCTAACCAATCCCAATATGTCGATTCTAGTATGTCTGGTCCAACCAACATCAATAACTAATGGAAGCCCAGCCCCCATACATACACCGATGCCCACTTGACTGGTCCAACCAATCCCAGGCCAATGGAAGCCCCGCCTCCCTTCGGACTACCGTACGTCCAACGTACATTTATCCTCCAAGGATAATTAAACTAATGGAAGCCCAGCCTCCAATCGGACTACCGTACGTCCAACGTACGTTTATCCTCCAAGGATAACTAGATCACGTCCAACGGATCCAAGGTAACGGGCGTCCCCAGATACCCCTGCTTTTAGTCCTCCTAAAATACTTGAGTCCAACCCAAGTCTATCCATTATCTTGCTGCCCTCTCGAGTCCAACTCGAGCTGAATCCAATTCCTTGCAGCCTTCTCGAGTCCAACTCGAGTCACTCTATAACTCAGACCCGGTCTTGAGTACCGACAAACTCTAGTCCAACGTGATTCGTCTCCCTATTCGTTGCATCTCCAAGATCAACGAACAACTATTTTCTTTTACGAGTTCAAGTCCAACTTGAATCGCTCTAATCTTCGTTGTATCATCCATGATCAACGAACACATCCTATTCCTTCAAAGTTCTATTATCCAATAGAGAACATCAACATAGGGTCCTAAACAATCCATTACTTTGCATCTTTCCCGAGTCCCACTCGAGCAATCTCATAACCCTATCGAGTCTAACTCTGGGCAGTCTATACCATTGAACAGTCTTATCATGTTTCGTCTGCCCATCACTCCTCGAGTAAACCAAGATATCATCCAATGAAAAATCACAACAACTATTTACCCCTCACGCAACCCATCCTAGTCGAAATCGACATTCCCTAAGCACAAGCCCCAAAGGCCTAAACCAATATCAGACAAGCACCCAAGGAACATCTCCTCCGAGTTCGGACAATCCACATGAGGTTATACTAGCAAAACAATCTAGCACTGGAGTACTCATTTGCCTCCCAGAGACAACTAGAACAACGATCTTTCAGTTTCATTAACTCCAGTTACTATCGCCATCACTAGGTAGGTACCTAATACCACCCTATTCCTTTGGAGTAGATCGACTCCCCAAAATAATGCTAAACCCAGTAAAGCCCAAAACAAAGCAATCACAAGGAAACATACATCCATGACTCGATAAGACCACATTACAACAAATCATGCCAAAACTAGTCGAACCACCAATCGGGTTCGTCACAACTAGAGGTCTATCGGCTATCTCGGGTTTGTCAAACAAAACCCGATCAAAACATCTTAAATAGAAAGCATACCTTTTATAACGACACCCTTTCCCTTCTGCGCCGCACTTGGAGCATTCGACGAAGAAGGAACAGCGTTGATAGCATACGCTTTCACAATCTGCTTCTCCCTAGGAGGTTCCAGGCAATCATCCTTGTGATGTCCCGCCTGGCCGCAGTTAAAGCACTTCCTTTCCCCAGGCTTTTCTCGACAATCTCTGGCATAATGGCCCTTCTTGCCACAACTAAAGCATTCGCCATCTTTCTTATTTTTCTTATCCTGACCATCCTTGGTCGGGTTCTGCTTCCTCTTGTTCTGAGAATTCTTCTTGCCTTCACCGCCTGCTTGCGGCTTTGGCTCCTCTACAGATGTCGTAGCAACTTCGGCCTTCGACTTAGGGAAAAGGCTCTCTGACCTTAATGCCTTCCCTACAATAGACTCGAACGTCTCATCGATATGGTTTATAAGTCTTTCCCCCAAGTATCCATCCAAGCCAGTTATGAACTTCTCGTTCTTCTTTTCGACTGTATCGATAAGGGACCATCCATATTTCGATAAATTGTCGAATTCAGCGATATACTCCGAGACTGCTCTACCGTTCTGCTTAAGCTCCAAGAACTTCCTGAACAGTTCTGATTTATGAGCAGCTGGAATAAACTTATCACAAAAGCGAGTCTTAAACTGATTCCAAGTAACTTGATCTTCTGGAGTAGCTGTTCAAATGCCATTTCACCAATTCATCGCTCGCCCTTGCAGCTGACGAGACGCTAGCCTTCTCTTCATCGCATCCTCAAGACCCAAGTCGTCGAAGATACGATCACATCTATCCAACAAATCCTGAACATCTGTGGCCGACTCCGTTCCGTGGAACGGCTTCCCATCAAGGTTAGTGTAATCCTTGCACAACTTGGCGAAATCGACCCTAGGCGCCTGTACTACTGGACCACCACCATTTCCGGGATTGGGGACTGCCCCTTGAACATCCCTAAGCATCTCCCTCATGAAGTTAGTGAACATTGTCCTCATGTCAGGAGCATTCCCATGGTTGGTCCCTCTACCAACACCTCTAGGATATCGGCTCATCGTTAATCTGTAAAAGGGGAAACGATTAACGACCCCATAGTGGTGCTTGTGCAGTACGACTTCATTCTTATACTACCAATAGTATATATATACATAGCTTTTAAAAACCAAAGTAATCACAAATACGCGCTCTCGTATACGTACTATCTCTCCCTAGTGTCTTTCCCTAGGTTAACTACGCAACCTAGAGCTCTGATACCAAGTGTGACGGCCCGCCCCACACCAACCGACATTTACTCCAAAGGTGCGCTGTACACATATCCAGTTAGCATGGGACGGTCGCCAGAAGAAAAAGAAAGAAGAGAATGGGCTAATCAAGGAACCTGTAATATGTCTCACAGCGCATAGAACAAAATATAATAATAACATACTTGACATAAAACAGGAGAGACAGTGCATAAGCTAAAAACCAGAACTGAGCATCATAGCAGCGGAAATCCAAAATATAGCTTATTACAACTTTTCAAACTGTCTCAAAGCAAAAGCAAGATAAAGGAGGTACACTACTAATGCCCAAGTAGCGACCACCAACGACACAGGGAGAATATCTATATATCATACGTGGAAGCCTCCTGCTCACCTCCGAATCAGCTACTCGCGCATCACCAGCTAACCATAACTTGTCTCTAGTCTGCTCGTGTGAGCACCCATAGTAATAAGAAGAGACATAAAACTCTGGGTCAGACATAAAGCCTGGTATGAGCGATAAGCATCTAAACAGAATAATAACAGGTATAATCCAATCATACCTGAACCTGGACCTGCAACCAAAGAGTTAGCACTACATACTGTACAACACTCTAAGGTGCCCTTTCAAATGGTGTAAAGATAACGGGGGTGGGGGTGTGCATGTCATAGTGATGTCAAACAATCAAGCATAGCAATCATCCTCACATTCCTCACTCAGTGCGTAAAGCATATGATATCCACTACTTTGGTCACCTAATACTTTGGGCCATGACGGAATCCAATCCCGTGTAACTATCACTACAAGCCCACCATCCATCTCTCAGTGGTGAACCAAAGTTATGAATACCGACAACCCCTTTGCACACGTCCCGCAGCAAAGCCCAACCATGAAGTGAACTCATTGGTTCCCATCTGGATCCTGAGCTCTAACTTCCATTTGGACTACCTTTGCATCTCGGGTTTTTGGTCAATACTGGATCGGTTCGGATTCCTCCTTGCCATCGGTTCGGTTCGGATTGCTTCATCACCTCAGATCGGATCGAGTTCCTCAAGTCCCTCCATGATGCACCGGATCGGGTCGGGTCGTGCTCCATGCTCCAACTCGTGGTATCCACCTGGTGGCAGTTCGGATCATCAACACCTCAACGGGTCGGGTCGGGGTCTCCAAGTCCATCTCCATCCATGGGTTCGGGTCGGAGCTGCTGGCGGAGCCGTGGACCATCTTCGGATCGTGGTCCATGCTCCATGGTTCGGATCGTGCAAGCGGATCGGGTGCTCCAGTACGTGGCGCGGTTCGGGATCGAGCTCCTTCCACCATCAGGTCGTGGTCTCTATAGCCGATCCGATCTAGTTCATATAATGGTGGCCTTCCTTTTTGCCTCTCTCTCCTGTGTCAAGCTTCGGTTCGGTGATACTTTGCTCAGTCCGCTCCGGTTCGAGCCCATCCACCCGATCCGAAAGCCTGCATTGTTTTTTTGTAACTTTTCCAGCAAACATTTTACGCCATTCGATGACGTTTTTGACCATTCCAACTATTCTAATCAATCACAAAGCATACCATACAGTCATAGCAACATGTATAATCAACCACAAACACCAAAACAACAATATGATAGGTTAAAATGGATCAAACATAGCCAAAACCCCATATTTTCCCTTAAGCATGTTTGGGTGAAACTTATGATATGATTAGCAAAACTTAACCAAATTATCCCAAATTCACATCAGAGGTCTAAAACAATATTTCAGAATTTATGAATATTTTTCCAGATTTTTAACATGCACAAATTCGCTAATAATCACTAATTACCCCTTAATCCCCCAAATTCCGGGATTTGCAAAATTAGTCGAAATTAACCCAAATTCATATCAGAGGCATAAAATGATGTTTTAGAATTTTGGGAATTTTTCTAGATTTTTCTGAGCCATAATTTCGCTAATCTTTGCTAATTACCATAATTAGCCATAATTAGCGAGGAACTATGCAAATCACTCACCTTAGCCACAAACAAACTTTAGATCTGAAATAATCTCTGATTTGGATCCAATCCCTATGTGTTCCAGCAGCTCTCTCTCTGATTTGGTGCTACCCTCCCGTGATTTGATGTAGTTTTGCTTAATCTTCGATTAGAAAGTGATTAGAGATGATTTGGGATGAAATTAGAAGGTGGAGGCCATTGCTAGAGCTTGAAGGAGGTAAGTGGCGGCTGGAAAAATGAGTCTAAAACCGAAATCTTAACCCTAGCAGCCCTTAAATACCCCAAATCCCGAAATCCCCCATTGGGCCTAGTTGCTAATCACCCGGTTAAGCCCGATTAGCTGTTTTTCCCCTTCTAAACATTGTTTCAGCCATATCTCCCAAACGGTAAGTCCGTTTGGCTAATGTAACCACTCTACGGAAAGAGAAACCATTATTCGAATCCAATGGAAGTGGTTTCAGATCAAAATTCCTTTCCAGTCAAAAGTTATGGCCAAAACAGTACCAACTAGGGGCAAAACGGTCATTTAAAAATCGACAAAAATCATGAACATGGGAAATGACCCCAATAATCGTCTCCCAAAGTCACATGACCATACGGCTTAGTATGTGAAAGAAATAAATATTCCACGATCCTATGATGCGTAGAATGCGGGTCGTTACATCATAATTAACCAAATGGCAAAGACATGAATTTATTGTAATCTTCTCTCCGTAAACACTAAAATTAGTTATCATCTGAAATCATTGGTAAATATTCATTATATTATTTCATAGTTTAGTTTTAATATTTAAATTTCTAACTAATAATCAATTCCTTTAGTACCTTAGCCTGCATCTAGATAAATTCTGCACTTTGTCGCTTTCCTTTTATTTTAGTTTCTCTTTTTTAAATTTGTACATTTTCCACTATGCTGCATTACTTTGATCATTCTTTTTTAATATAACTTTTTTTCTTCTCTTCCACTCTTCCTGGAAAATCTATCAACATAAATTCTACATTGCGGTAGTTTGTTTGTATGTTGTGTCAAGATTACAGGAGAAACTTGGTAAACCACCGAGGCGCAACTTGGATTGAGTGAAGGAGTCTAATGCATTGAAAGCTGCATTTTCTGTGTAATGCTAAGAATGCTAAAAAAATTGGGAATGCACGACAGAAGATATGCAAGTATGCGACATGTGTTGATGAAGGCAGCAAGGCTATTATAGATAGAAGATGCTGTAAAAAGGAGGCCTGCGAGACTATTAAAACGGTAACAAGTAGGCTTTCATTTCTATACTTTGATGTATACAAGGCTGCTAAGTCTGCAATTCATATATGGATAAACACCAACATTCAAGATAGATTGTCTAATATAACTTCATGTACTGCAATTTATATAATTAAATTGCTTGTAGTTAACCGTGAAGGCAAAAATGGTTTAGATTAATAATTTGAAACTGCATCAAGTAGTTGATTGTAATTATCTTACATTTTTTTAATGATCTTACATTTTTCAACCAAGAAAAATATTGGTAAAAGTCTCTGGTTTTCTAATAGAAGTTTCTTTGACTCATGCTATATCTCATACCAAAAACGGAACTAATGTCCAACATTTTGTGACAATTATGGAAGCATACAATTTTTCTGTGTAAAGCATCACATGCATATTTTTCCAAAAATTGAATTGCAATTTTCATTAATAATTTTATCTTCTACATTTGGGTTTTTAAAGTGCTACGTTCTAATCCAAAATCTTACATAGCAGCTGCTACTGACATTTGGGTGTTCAGCAATTATTTTTCTTAACTAAGTATTGGAGGATGTTTAATTTACGTCTGCTAATAAAATCAAATTTAGAAATTTCCCAAGGCTCATACGCAGGGTACTTATTGTGTAAGACAATGTAGAGTTTAAGCCGTTCAAACATAGATATTGTGTATGCATAGCTTATCAGCTGTATATAGTGTGGTGTATTCATAATATACTGCCTCACTTGGGCTTCTTTCTTTAGCTTTGAAAATGCATTAACAGCCTTCCTTTCCTGAAAAACTGAGTAAAGGATTATTCTGGGCAATGAAGCATTTCGAGTATTAGGAGGTAGAGTATGATAACATATATTATTCTTTTAAAAATATGTTTTTCATGTTACATGCTTAGTTTTCAAAACAAATCAATTAAATAGTTTGGCTATAACTGTGCATAATTATCTACATAAGTGTATACGGATAGCGCTTGATGTTTAAAGACAAACCAATATAATTAGAGTACCTTCGTTGGATTTCCAAGCTATATGTAACAGCACTGCTAGACTATTGCTCCATATTTATTATTACTGCCAGTTCCGTATATTTAGTTCAGTCTATTTTCAATTGTTACAACTATACAAGTAATTTCTCTAATATGTGTGCAAACTATTTTTAGTTATTACAAATATATACAAGTAATTTCTCCAATCCATATACTTTAGTGACTATTAATTAATTTTTCCCGTGTATTATCCATGAGTTTGATTCTAACAGATTTGCACAAGCAATTTAGTATGCAATCACAACAAAATTTTACTTCACAAGAGAAGGTGTACATATGTAAACAACGTTCTTGCTTTTCAACCCCTAAAGCATCTTTGTCTATTCAGAAAGAATAAAATTGTTCTTCCCATTCGCCATAACTTATATTGCCATATATAACTAATTTGGTTGTTGCCTGCTATAGGGACAGGACGAACACCTATGGGTGCATGAATAGTTTGAATTGTAGCCAGATTAAAGTGAAGAACACAACAGGCAACTAACATATAGCTGAACCATCACATGCAGAATTATAGCACATTCTATTGCTATTAACTACGTCTGCAATTCGTACTCTTATTTTTTTAATCAGCTTCATTTTATGTATAAATAGCAAACATCTAGCTTTTTATGCAGTTTCCCTATGGTTCTTGAAATTCAAATTTATTTATGTATGTTCAGTAATATATGTCATATTTTGGAACATTATTTTTTAGTTGTAACTTGTAATACGTTAAGTATAATATACGATGGTAAAGGAAATAGATGTTAGAAGATAGATCTCTAAGCTATTAAAAAAAACCTCCAACTATAGTTGGCTGATTCAACTATTCATTTTATATCCCTTCAAATAATAATCAAAGATTAGAATTAAAACACTATTTTTAGTACCATGAAACCACATAAATATTTTTATGCTTATATATAGCCACAAAACAATTAATTTAAACATATACAGATTAGTACTAGGAATACAGAAACACCCTTTTCATATTATGAAATTGCATAAAAATCCGTTTAGAGAGAGAGAGTGTGTGTGTGTGCGCACATACACACAGAGAGGTTAGTTCTATAGAAAATTTGTTCCCTATTATTTAAGATCAGCGAAACAAGGCTGAAAAGTTATATTCTAGGACATTCAATTCAAAATAGTGCTAACAGCACAATACATGACAGGTAAATATTACTAAAAGTATAGATCCTAATAATTCAAAAATGTTTTATTCAAGCATGACGTAATTAATTTCTTTATTTTAGGTTAGAAGCAAGTATTCTTTATTCCATCTATTTGCTTTAATCATTGTACGAGTTTATCTAGAAATAAATTTTTTATTTTTCAATGTTGTTGTAAATTCTCTTCAACAACAAAATGCATTTAACTCAAATAAAGTGATACCTTAACAGTACTGCCGCCATCACAAAACGATCCTAATAAAGAGAGTACGATCATCACAGCCACAGTCAATAGTCAGGCTTGTCATCCTCGGATTTTCATCTGCTTGCATCTTGTACTACATATGTACAAAAAAGAAAACCATTAGAAGAGGAACATTCATATAGTGATCAGTTATGTATACTTAAGTACAAATGCATGCATATGTATGCAGATTCTCAAAATCATTTGAGAGAAATTAATCCATGATTCATTACAATGTGCATAAGAAGATTAACGTATAAAATATATCCACATAATGCAGAGAATTTGAATGAGGTTAACATCGTAGAAAATAAAGATCTACATCTACCTTTATATCGATAACCCACAAAATTGTTAAACGAGTTTAAAACTAGGGTTATCATCGGATACTTTCATATGCAGATAGTTCCATATTCGCATCCGAAATCATTTTCGGATCTGCATTCACGGATACGGATGGATATTGGATAATTATTCGCTCCGCCAAAGATCGATAAATCAATGAACATAAATGAAATTTGTAACTTAATATTAAGCTTTTTCAACCTAATTGATTACTAAAGTGCTAAAAATAAATAAATTTGATGATAATATATAAATTTGAGCAATTAACATTCGTTTTGTAGACTTTTAACTTTACAAAATAATAAATTAATATATTTAGTTATGTCAAAATGCACATAATTTAAGCTATAATCATGAAAAAACGGACAGATAATTTTCGGACGCAGATGTTACTATATCCGCATCCGCATCTGTTTTTCTAGATATCGGACATTTATCCTCTTTTCGGATGTGGATGCGGACGGATTTCAAATTTTTCCGGTATCCATTGACAGCCCTATTTAAAAGTTAAAACTCTTAGTTGTTTTTGTCTTAGTAAAAGGAAAATTTAATGGTGAGGACAAATACTTGCTTCAGGAAATTTGTTACGAACTAGATCCAACATCACATTTTTGCTAACTATATAGATACTCATACCTATAGTGGCTATGAATGGCATTTCTTTTGCTCTTTCATCATCATGCCCAAGAACAGTAGTATCAACCTGCATACTCAAACAAAAACTGCAACCAGTGTTTGTTTCAAACAATATAATTTACAAAAATGCACTTGATTAATCTACTTTGTTGCTATCTTTTTCTTCTTATATCTTTAACTTCATTGCTTGAAGTTGGTCTCCTTTTGACTTCTCCACAAATTCAATGATGCTGCCTTCTTCTTCAGTCTTCGACAAACCAAAAGCAGTTGCACGCTTTTCATCCATTGTCAATGCAGTAACTGTGTTATCTACATCAGTCTCTCTAAGCGCTTATATGAATCTTTCATAGCCCATGCAACATAACTAATCACATTAAGTATATCGTTACATTCTGCTTCTCGAATAGCCCTAAGTATTGTATTACTACATCAGATGTGTCTGATCAAAGAAAAATAAATAAACATTAAACAACTTAAAAATAGACGTGAACTTCATGGACGAATAGTTAAGCTTTGGCAAAGGGTAAAGAAAACATTTTCTTTTTAATTTGTTAGGGAAACAATCTTTTTTGTAATAAATTTAGAACTAGTTGCGGCAGCACACATTGGCGATAAATAAAAGGAACTAATGAATAATTTCTAAAGTGTGATGAATAATTTAGAACTAGTTGCGGCAGCACACATTAAAATGCTTTTGTTATTGCAAATAAAAGACTAAAATATCCATGATGGGGTTTATACTGTTCTTTTATACATCAGAAGCATTTTAGTCATTCATGTGCAATTGGTGTAAATAGCAACCATTTCTGGTTTCATTTCAGCGGTTTACAACGAAATTTCTATAGAACATAGAGAAAATAGGGAAAATCGAACGAAAATAGGGGAAATCAATGAAATATGCATTTATCTTATTGACAATATTCAGTTTCCCTCTATCACTAACATGAAACAATTCCGTTCAAGTCAATAATTTACTTGACAACTCGGTCTACCTCAGAGTATGCCATAGGCTAAATGTGAAACATAAGTGCTACACGGTTTTACATCTCCTGGATGTCCCCCCCCCCCCAAAGTTTTACTTACAAGTTTTTGATTCTAAAAGAAATTACTAAAAAGAAACTAACATTAAATAAATTATGTTTTACCTGAACCGTTGCTCCAAATGTTTACAAATCATAAAACTTAATGCCATCATTCATCATAAATCATTTCAAAATTAATATACACCATTCAAAATCCAAAGAGGTATTTATGGTATCTCGGGTACATCCGAATATTAAGATTTCCCTAAGTGATTAAATGAGTTGAACTCATCTTTCCTAATATGTACAGACACTCGTGATGATTTGCATTAGATAACTATGAGAGGTAGCTATATGAAATTCAACTAATAAACAACTTAAAACTTACATATAAATTATTCAAGTATGTAACTATGTAAGTACTAATAACAAAACCAAACAGACATCATATCCAAGAAACTCTAGAAAATATTAGCAAGCTATCTAGTAAAGTAATAGTAATCACACAAACATATCAATCACTCATAAACAAAAGCAGTAAAGACAAACTTGAAATGCTTGTCATAATAGCTTGAGTTGGTCCCTGCACATTTTTTTTGTTAACTTATTGCCATCAGCTATATTTTAAGTTATATACACACTCTTATAAATAATGATATGAAACTGAGAATATTGTTCTTGCTTGCACTGAATTAAGCAGAATCCAAAACCAAAGTGCCAAAAACAAATTTAAGAGATGCTTTTCAACGAAAGCCAATGTAAAAAATACAAATCATTTAATTATTTTGCTCAAAGCTGATCTGAATATAATGGCAGTAAGAAAAACAAAAATATGTGAGTCACTCTTTGATGTTGCCTAATGCGCAGCCAAAGTATGAAGAAAAGGCAATCATGATCTCCTAAATTGCCATAATTGTAGGCATATAAAAAGGAAATTTTAGTTCCAGTAACAACATCAACAGAATCTCTTATTCCAATAAGTATAAATAACAAATTAATAAGAAACAGTTTTACTGACAAATTGTTATCTATCTACATAAATAGAAACAAATTAAATGAAAGCTACTGAAGAACAATAAAATAAGCTATTGGTTTAGGTGACTACATTATGCCCAAAATCAATACTGACATCGACATATCAAATCAACAGTGACAGGCGAAGGTACAAACAAAGATGATGCAGCTTCGAGCAAGATCGAATTTTTCTTACCTTGGCCCCAATTTAAAGGTAGATGCCTCCGATCTAATGCAACAAAATCCAATTTTAGAGGCGTAATTTTTGAGGCAACGGTTAGGTCAAGTGGTGAATGTTATGATAGATTAACAACAATCTGGTCTTTTTTTGGTTAGTATCTAGAGATTAGAGAGAAGCTAAGAGCAGATAAATTTTAGGGTTTTTTGGGGGGCACCAGTGGCAACCAGGGAGAATGAACATTAGATGTAATGCTAGAAGGAACGAGAAAACAAAGCCCACCTAGACCCTTTGCTGGAATGTCTAAGGTCAATGGAACAGCAGCATATGATTTTAAACGCAGCTATAAAATGCATCCGAAATTACAATTTCTTGTAGTGGGAAAACAAACCACAACACTCATGCCATTCACCGTGGCATTTAGAAGCAAACTCATCATCTATCCTCGACCGACCGACCCCTGGGAGCATGGCCGACTCAGATATCTCACGTGAGACCGACCCTTTTTTGGCTCGCTCGACCCAACACTTCACCCTTTTGGCTATGAAAACTGGTAAAAATGTCAAAACAACCTTTTACAGCGTTATTGAAATGTTGCTATATCCCCTGGTTCAATTCTGCATACATCTGGTGTGAAGAGCCAAACAAAACATGAAAACTAGCTTTCACAACATTTCTGCCCTTTTACCGCGTTTCAGAAGTGTTGTCGTAGCTCAGGTGCGAACAAAGAAACTCATACGCGACCTATCTTTGGTCGTGCTCGACCACAGCTTTTAACAACATTTCACAAATGCTGCCGCAGGTGCGACCGAAACCTATGCGCGACCGACCACAGCATTTCACAAATGTTGCCGTAGGTGCGACCGAAACCTATGCGTGACCGACTACGACATTTCACAAATGCCGTCGTATCTCTGGTGCAACCCAAAACTTGCACTTCACCATTTCCACTTCGATTTCCACCAAAACTTCACCAAACGATAGATTCGCAAAACCAACTTGTCCAATCCATTAAAGATGATAAAACACGGTATGAATCCGCTAACAACACGAAAACAATAGTTTTCACCCAAATCATGCAAATCACTCCAAAAATCATAACAAATGGTCATGTGAACAAAATTATAGATCTAACTTGCATAATCCTATGGAATAACATGGAATTAATGATTTAAACTTACTAAATGAGGTCATAAGGTGATTCATATGGAAATGGACAAAACATGGTATAGATCTATGGAAAAACACCCAAGTACGATGAAAAACATGATCAAATACTCATACAATTCATTGAATTCATGTGAGAGATGTAAACCACTCACCGGTTCTCCAAAACAAACTAAAATCAATGAAATATGAATCTGGACAGCAAGCACCTCGCACCAAACACCTTGATCCGATGAATCCTTGCCTCAGTTGATGTAGATCTAGCCTCCAATGGTATAGATATATGATTTCCCTCCTTAGATTTTGATTTTTAATAGTGGAAAGGTATTAGAGAAAGGAGGAGCTCAAGGCCACCAATTGAGAGAATGGGGGAAGTAACCTATTCTCTATACCCTCACCCTCTATTTATAGTTTCCACCAACCCACTAATGGACCCTCCCCAATTCAGCCCATTAGGCTCCCAAAACTTGGACAACCAACCAAAAAACCTTAAAACAGCGATTTCTCCCAAACCGCTGAGCCAAATCTTTAGTGTAATCACTCTATGGAAAGGAAATCATCAGTTCCTTTCCAATGGCACAGGTCTCACCCTCTGATTCGACCTAAGTCAAAAGTTATTCCCTGTACAAGACTGACAAGGGCAAAATGGTCACAAACAAAATTGGTAAGAATTATGGACATGTTTCACATCCCCATAAGAAACATACCAAAAGATGAGAATGATCCAACCCTTAGAGAATAAAATAAAAATATTTTACGATCTTCCGATACGTAAAATGCAGGCTATTATAATCCTTCCCCCTTAAGAATTTCGCCCATGAAATTCCAAGCAACCACAACAATTCCGCATGCCTATCATCCATGAGAAACCAATTCTATCACATAAACTAGCAAACATTAAGGCATGCATCCATAGCCTTATCCTAGCACGTGGAATCCTATCAAACAACAACAGGAATAACAACCAAATCAACAGGTAATGATGATGGCGCGATATCAATGAGTCATACGGATGAAGAGTTTTAAATGGGTCGTTTTTATACTCTCCCCCGTCTCCCACGTAACACCGTTGCCATCCCCACTCCACTTTACCTTAACTAAATTAAACATCTTTTTCCTAAGCCATTTCGTGTCATTCACCATAATACGAAGCGGCTTACGAGATTTCATAACTACGAACTCAACTATAAGGTCAACGTACTACTACGGAGGTACTACCACATCCAGAACATGCAAACATTTTCACAGAAACGACTCACAAAAACATTGTGCACACTCTACATCTCTCGCGTAAAATCAATCTATATGAGAGCTTTTCGATTTGCTCATCTACCGGAAATGGCTTTCCTTTACTTTCGAATCGAACCACATGCTTCAATGGCGAAATTTTCACGAAAACCATATCGCCAATGTCGAATTCCAAATTCTTGCGACGTTTATCAGCATAGCTCTTCTGATGATCTTGGGCTTCCTTCATTCGTTGCCGAGTGATCTCGATACAATCCGAGGTTTCTCTAATCGTTTCAGGCCCAAGTACCAACTTATCTCCAGTTTCTAACCAATAACTTGGAGAATTGCATGGCCTCCCACACAACGCCTCGTATGGTGCCATCCCAATACTGACTGGTAGCTATTATTATATGCAAACTCAACTAGATGCAGATTGTCCTTCCTTGATCCACCGAAGTCTAACACACAAGCCCTCAGGAGATCTTCCAAAACTCGATTGACTCTCTTGGTCTGACCATTAGTTTAGGGATGATATGTCATACTCAAGCACAACTCGATTCCCAAAATTTCTTGCAAATATTTCCAAAATCCACTTGTAAACAATGGATCTTGGTTACTTACTATACTCTTTGGGATACCATGGAATCAAACTATCCATTTCACATAAAGTTCAACCAATTTTGACGTCGTTCTAGTCGACTTGACAGGAATGAATCTCGTACTTTTGGTCAATCGATCCATTGTGGCCCAAATAACTTCGTTTCCTGCCCTGGTTTTAGGTAGTCGATCGATAAAATCTGTAACAACCCGGAAATGCGAGCCAGTTTTTTCTTTTTTTGGCAATTTTAGCGAATTTTGATTATTTAAAATGAATTATTTTAAATGATATCGATGAGAAATTTATTTTGAATAGATTAGAACGTATATAGTTATATAGATCGTCGATAGAATATAAATAATTATATATAATTATAAAAGGAATTGAAAATGGCGCGGCAGTTCGATAATTCGATTTCAAACTTCAATTGAATGTACCGGGTGCAAATCAAACCGGATTTTAGTGAAACCAAAAATAATTGAATCTATTTGATAATATCTTTCCAACGAATCCGAAAAATCAAAATTTCATAGCGGGGATAAAAAGATATGTCCAAATGAATTTTCAGAATAGTCGCTATGGAATTTCGGCCCTTAAAAATGGGAATTTTGCAAACGACCTCGGATTTCTATGAAACCACTTTTGTTAGATCCGTGATGTCAAATTATTGCTAGGTTTCAAATTTCATAATTTTTCGAATCAATATGTGAGCGTGGCAAAGGAAAACGCGTTTGACCATTTTTAGTTGATTTTAATCGACTGGAAAATGGCCATTTTTCTAATGGTCTCAGAATTTGACGAAATTATTTTTGTTAGGACCGTATCGTCAATACGAAGCTAGAAATAATTTTTCGGGAATTTTTAGAGTCCGTATGTGGCCCTGGTAAATTGAAATGCGCGTTCAAATTCAATATATAGAGTTATATGTTGATTTTGACGAAAATTTATCGAAACAGTCGAATCAGCTTATGAAACATATCCCATTGTGTTCAGAATAGGGGTAAAACGCTGGGGACGACAGTCGGTGGCTTCGATTTGGGATTCGAAATGAAAGTCAACTTAAATGAGAAAATAATAAAATAATAAATATATAATATACCCTCATTAACCCTCTCTCTCTCTGCCTCACTTCTCTCTCTCTCCTCGATTTAGAAAAAAAAACTCCTAATCCAGCTCTTGCTCGACGCCCTCCCCTCCACGATCTGACCTCGCACCGCTGGTCAACGCCATGTCCGCCGCCCCCACTCCTCCTTCTTCTCCACCTCGCGCTGCTCCTCCTTCCCAAAAAAATTTGCACCCATTCAGTCGTTCACCCCCTACAGCCAACGACCACCACCCCTCGTCAGAACCCGCACCGCCTGCACCTAGGCGCCCTCCGACTGTCCACCAAACTCCGGCGCCGCACGTGAACCTCCCCTCCGATTGAAATTAGTGAGTTTTCTTTTTTATTCTATTTTGCATTTAGTTATTTTCAGTTTTTATTTTTTTCCTTTCCCTTTCTGATTTTATCTCCAATATAAATCTATGATTTCTAAATTTATAATGGTATGATTTTTTCATAATAAAAATTAGGATTTTTATTAATAAAAGAAAGGAAAATTAGTTTTTTTTGTTAGAATAGAAAGAATAAATTTTTAAATCGGGAAAGGTGAGATTTTTAAATATGAAAAACTTATATTTTTCATCGTGAAAGATTATATTTTTAATTCGTGAAAGATTAGATTCTTCGTTTGCTAAAGAGTAGATTTTTAATTAGTGAAAGACGAAATGAAGGTCGGATTTTTATATAGAAAATGGTAAGGTAAGGGTTCGATTTTCATGAAGAAATTAGTTATGTAAATATATGACCTTCAAGTTATAAAATATTGGATTTTTCTTTTTAGAAAGCTTTGACTTTTAATGCAGAAAATTTTCATTTTTAAATAAAGGAAGGTTTATATTTTTATATATAGACCGGCAAGATTTTTTTTATATATATGAAATGAAATAAAAATATGGTTTTTGGTATGTAAGAATATAATTTTTACATAATGTAGAGTATAAAAATATAATTTTTATAATATAGAAAAGTTAAAAATATAATTTTTATACTAGGATCATATTAAAAATATGATCTTTATATAATAAAAGATATAAAAATATTATTTTTATTTAGGTAGAGTCATAATATATATATATATATAAATCTTTATATTTGAAAAGGCGAAATCTTTATATTTGAAAAGGCAAAATCTTTATATAGAGAATAGCGTGATAAAAATATAATCTTTATTATATGAACACCGTTGTAAAAATAGAATTTTTATATATATAGTAGCGGTATAAAAATAGAATTTTCATCTATATAGTAGCGATGTAAAAATAGAATTTCTTTTATCTATATAGTAGCGATGTAAAAATAGAATTTTTATCTATATAGTAGCGATGGAAAAATAGAATTTTTATCCATATGGAGTGAATATAAAAATATGATTTTTAAGTACATAGCAACAATATAAAATGTGATTTTTATATATGTAGTGAATACAGGCAGCGAAAGTGACAAAACGCGAGAACAGCGATGACTCCTACATAAGAAGAGTCGAGGCGTTTGGATTAGCTAGTCGGTGAGAACTTCTCACTTTAACTTTTCTTTTCTAGTTATATAAATATATATTAGGATGCAGATGGTGTTTGGTAGCACCCGACACCATCGTCCACAGACCATGGACTTGTTTGTTTGGTTGTGTAGTTGGTTAGATTATTTGATTTAAATTTGATTGTTTGGTGAAATGGAATGGATTTGATTGATATGTGTATGGCGTGGGCCATTATTAGACCGGGGATAAGGCTAGGCCATGTCCCGTTTCTAGTATCGTGCCGTTATGCCGCCAAAATTTTCTAAAATATGTTAGAAAAATAAAGATATCATTTTATTTAATAAATGAACCGAATAGAATATTCATAGGTTGAATAAAATAATTTGGTCGTTAAAAATATAATTTTTAACGTGAACGTGAATAAATAAATATTCATTTACAAACCGGACGGTTTGTTTATGTACACCTATTTGAAGGACATTGATCGGGACGATAAATTTTACACATCGCCCAACTGCACAAATAAAATCTGTGTTTGATTGTTTGAAACCCCACACGGGTATTGGGATAAAATACGGCATACACTAATCCCAGTAATTAGTTATATTTCGATCGATTGATTGACAGGCTGTTATAAGCGTTAGATATCTATATTTGATGCTTATACAGAGTAGTGCACTTTGGATGATGGTTGATTATTTATCGTTGCTATTATATACATGTGTTGTATGGAATCCATATAATTAACATTATATGGTGATTGATTGGGCCTCATTTCAATTTAGAAAATAAAGAATATTATAAAATAAAGGTTCATGTGTTGACAGTACTCATTCGTTGAGATTAGTCATGTGTTGAACGAAATATTTTAACAATAAAATTTACATCTTTATCATATATAAAATTAGAAACTAACTGGAAAATAGATAAGATGAGTGGTCTCCTGGATATTGATCTGATGTTGGTTTCGGCCTTCGGGGTTAATATTCAGGTATCGTTCTCTTACTAATTTACGGTTGGAGTCTGATTTGAAATCAAACGATAGATATCATAATTTTATAAAATATATTGAATAACAAAAATAGTCACACGTGGACAGTACTCATTCATTGAGATTAGTCATGTGTTGACAAAAATATAGATTCACGTATTGAATAGAATAAATATTCATTTGTTGAATAGAATAACGGAATTTTTGAAATATATAAAGCCGTGTTGATTAGAGATGCGCTATTTTGACGCGAACGATATTTATATCGATTATATTCGTTTTTATATTGAATTGAAAAGAAAACGAATTTGAATTTAATTGAAAAGAAAACGAATTCGAATTGAATTGAATATATAACGAATTCGAATTGAATTGATTATAAAACGAATTCGAATTGAATTGAATATAAGACGAATTTGAATTGAATTGAATATAAAACGAATTCGAATTGAATTGAAAACGAATTGAAATAGAAGAAAAATCGATTTGAAATGAATTCAAATTGAATCGAAATTTGAATTAAATTGAAATGAATTTAAAATGAATTTATAAGGAAAATTCAATTTTGATTTGAATTTGAAATGAAGGTTGAAATTGTTTTAGAAACAAATTTGAAACTATTTATAAAATTCGTTTTAAATAGAAATCGACGAAATATATGTTATATATATTATATATATAATATAATGGCCTGAATAGAACGCGCCGCGCCGCGGCAGTTCGTGAATTTCGACCATTTATTTCGAACGGACATTACGGGAGATCCGACCATCGGATTCTCCTAAAACTGGAACCGTTGGGTTCGTATCGAAAAAAGCTTTCTAACGAATATTAGAAATTTGAAATCTAACAGTTGGATTTGGAGATACGTCCAAATCAAATTTGGAAAAGGTCGATGTAAGTGCAGTTCGATAGCCATTGTTGGAAATCGACTGTACGTGTCTTGATAAAATTATTAAAAATAGTAATAATTTGTGTAAAATCATAAGAAATGATTTGTGAAGAACTGTGATGAAAAATCCCACATTTGTAAAGATAAAAATGGATTTTTATTGAAACGAACTAGTTTTGAGCAAAAATTAAAACCCGACTATTTTTAAATAAATAAATTGGAATTGAATTAGAATTGATTGGTGGGTTTATTGTGAACGGTGTTTTAAATAACACTTGTTCTTTAACCCGATAATAAATAGAATGTGATTTGGGTTTATCGTGAACTGTGTTTTAAATGACATTAGTTCTTTAACCCAGAAAGGGGAGTTTTAATGAATCTGCAATTAGATTGAAATGTGAATTAATAATTTAAATTATTAAATTTGGAAAGTGAGCGAGAATGGAGTATTACCAGTTTTGCTCCAAAGCGATAGTTAAATCTTTAATTAGATTTGAACGTGAAATGGTAATTAATTTTACCGATAACACCGTAGTGTTAGATATGGAGTATTACCAGTTTTTCTTCATGGGATGAATAGGTTGGGATTGGGAAATAAAATAAATAATTACTTCGGTGTGGTTCGCTAATCTCGACTAGTTTGGAAAACCATAATTTGGTTTGAAATGATATCCAAAGGAAGATTAAAGAATAAATTTAAAAGAATTTATCTTTGATAAAATTAATGGGAACCTTTCCCTAAAATTATGAAATTTAGAAACTAGCTGTAGGTTAGCTAAGAAGAATGGTTTCCTGGGTATTGATCTGATGTTGGTTTCGGCCTTCGGGGTTAATATTTGGGAAATTGTTCTCTTGTTGATTTACGGTTAGTGGCTGCTAAATTGGAATGAGGCGTATGTTGTGTTTGCGTAACATTTGTTTATAATATACGCGGGTTGTTCGGAAAGACCGGGTTTATTCCCATTCTGAATAACCGATTCGACGATAAGTCGAAGATGATGACGATGGTCGAAGACCAGAAGTCTTCACATCGTTTGGGTGATTACTGATGATCTTGATTGGGATGTACACCCAAGATGAGGGAATCAGTTGGTGGTCGTCCAGACGTACTTGGAGATCGATGGATACGCGAGGAAAGTGCCTCCGGTTTCGTTCAGACCCAGAACGAACTTGTAAATGGATTGTGTGTCTGACATTGGACTTTATTCTGTGTTGATTGATCTCTATTAAATATACATTTGTTTGGCGGCGGATAATTTATTCTTTTGCTTAACGCCCTTCTCTGAGACGTACGAGCTTGGAGGTTGTATATCGATGGACATCAGTCGCATGGCATGAATTGCCTGTGTGGCACGCCTAAGTGGCAATTGATCAAGGCTTCTGTTGAAAAGCAAAGTATTGTGGTTGATGATCAAAGCACGGCCTTTGTGGCATAGCTTTGTGTATAACGTGAATTCGCGAGCCTCACACCTCGGTATGAGTCAAAAACGGGATAAGGACTGCAGGGAGAGCACGACGTTTCTTTCTAGCTTTGGTGGTGTCTGTGACTTACCAGCCCTGACATTTATATACTTTTCACCTATGTGGTTGTTGGATGAGGCGCCTCGATTTTAGGTCTGTTAGGACCGGGAAACGTGTGTTCAGGAATAATTAATCCTCAAACGTAAGATAGGACCGGTCCTAAAGCATCCAGGGGTTACCCAGAGTGTGTAGTCCTGAGGCATTTGCTAGAGTGTCTCGAAGCGGAGAGGAGCTTGCCCCTTGCCTCGACTCATGACGGAAATCCAATTTTCAATACGTGTATTTCGGTTTTATTTGTAGAGCCTAGTATGGCGACATGATAGATGGTACCCATGCCGCCTAGGATTGATATTTATGATTGAAATTGTTTTGACACTATACACTTATTATAGTATCAAATGATTTGTTTTTAAAACGTACCAAGCATGTTTGGCTATTATAAGGGAAAACCCTATCCTCCGGCTTGCGTTGCATTGTGTGATGGGACCTGGGTCTTATAATAGCTTCATTTTTCAAAAAAGCATTGCGTTGTTTATTCTATGCACTGGTATTCTTGGGAGGAAACCCGTTCCGTGTTATACGGCGTGGTCCCTTGAATTACTCTCTTTTAAAGTAAAGTTTTAAATAACTGTTTAGTTCTCACACCAGTCACATGACTGACCTGGAGTTTATTATTTTAACCTAAACTCTGGGTGCCCTTATTTTCGACATGGGCAGCTAGTAGTTTTGGTTTTGCAGATTTATATTCACAGGATCCTGATTTACAGCTGGAACGATACTCGGAAAGCTCTGTATCCGTGTATTACTTCTAGTTGTGTTTTGTATTATTTTCCGCTGCTATGTAATTTATTGTAATCTCTGATATTTGTCGAATGTATTTTATTTATTCATACTCTGTATATTCTTGTATTCTGATGGAATTGTTGTAATTAACAATGAAATGTTCTTCTGTCTGTGTTCTATTTTGTCGTGTTATCAAGGTAATTCGGGCTTTCCTTACCGGGGAAGTAACGGGCTATCACAAAATCCATTGATACCCGCTCTCACTTTAACGTAGGAACTTCCAATGGCTGAAGCAAACCACTCGGCCTTTTCTGTTCACCTTTCACCAATTGACAGTTCATGCACTTGGAAACGAACTTTCCAATATTTCACTTCATCCTGTCCCAATAGTAAACTCGCTTCATGTCCGGTTACATCTTATTACCACCGAGATGAGTCGTCCACTTTGAGTGATGAAATTCCCTTAGAACCTCATCTATCAATCCATCAATATCAGGAATAACTAATCGTCCTTGCTTTCAAAGCCAACCTTCTATATTGTCTTCGAACTCTTTATCTCCTGGTTCCAGATTCTGGACAAACTCAACAAGCTTAGCATCTGGCTTTTGGCTTTCGCCAACTCTTTTGATAAGTGTAGGTCTTATCGATAAGCTTGCAAACATTTCAGGTTCCAATTCACACCTTGGCCTGAAATCAAAGCCTTGCCAAATACTCGAAGCTCTTCCATTCTGAAAACATTGCTCCCAAACTTGCATAGGCTACAACTTTATCCTTTACCGCTCTCAACTAGTGGAATCTCATTGCCAAATCCATCTGAGAAAACACTTTGGCTTCATGAAGCTGACCAGACAAGTCATCAGTCCTTGGCAACAGATACTTGTTCTTCTAAGTCACCTTGTTCTCATGACAGTGTACACACAATCTTAATGAGCCATCTTCCTTGGTTGCAAACATGACTGGTGCACCCCATTCGGAAACACTCCTCTGAATAAATCCTTTTCCAAAAAGGTCTTTAACTTGCACCTCCAACTCTCGTTGTTCCTTAAGCACCATCCGCTTAAGAGGCATAACGATTGGTCTAGCATCCTCGACCAAATCGATCCTAAACTCGATCTCACGATGCGGCGGCAACCCTTTGACTTCGACAAAGACATCCTCATACTCGTTAGCGATTAGCATAGATGACAAGTCTTCTTGTGGAATCACAAGCAAATATAAAAACTCACAAATACCATATCCTCGGGTTTACCCCGAACCAACACCTTTCGCCCTTCCACATTCCCAAGTTTCACCTCTATCTTTTCGCAATTCACACTTGTCGCATACTTCTTGGGCCAATCCACGCCCAAGTTAATCCTAAACCCAATAAAGTCACACTAAGCATCCTTGATCAAACTATACTTGATCCACAAAGTATGCAAAGAGCAGATGAACCCATACTAGATTAGTTATAACTAAAGGTCTATTACAACTCCAAGTTCCGAACCCATTCAACATACAATCTTATTTTAGGTAAAAGAAGACGATCCTCTAGTACCAAATAGAACTCAAACAAGCTTCACCAACAGAGAGCACATCTAAACCAACAATAGCATCGCCTAATCCTCATCGGGATGGGATACCCTCCAAAATACATACTTCCTCTGATTGCTTATCTTTTGGAAAATCTGGGTAGTCTTTCTTCTTATGCCCGAGATTTCCACATTTAAAGCACTTCCTTTCAGATCTGGGATTCTTAACTTTCTTCTTCTTATCCAGTTTCCTTCCGGCTCCATTGCCAGAAAAAGTTTCTTCATGAGGCTCATGTCTAGTTCCAAAAGCCTCGTCCCAAGCAGCACTAATTCTTTCTTCTTGCTCCTTAACTCAGCATCGAAGTTGCTCCAAAGTCCTACTTCTTCTTAACTCATCTTCTTCATCTGTAGGAGAATAATCTCTTTGTCGCTTAGCAGAATCCCTTCTGGGTACTTGCATAGGAACACCATGCTCCACTGTCGCTTCTGGAATGGGTACCCTCAACATAGCCGCTGCCATCATGGTCGCCCCAAACATAACCAGGTATTCCGGTGCAACTTCAAAAGTTCCAAGTTGGCTTCCATCTCCAACCCCTCCAGTCCCAGACTCACTTCTAGAGGTTTGACGACTCATTATATATCTAAAATAAAATGATTAGTCCACTTAAAAGATAAAAAACTAAAGAAGTACAAACGCTACTACTGTATAAGCTAAAATATATAGTAAATATCCAACTGAAATCTACAAATACATCTCTCATACATAATTACATCTTTGAACTTTGGCTAAAATCATTAACTAGAGCTATGATTCCAAATGTGACGACCGCCCACAACCCCTGCACTAAACAAGAGGAAAAGTGCGCTGAAAGGTGTGCCAGGCAGTTATGGATGATCATCAAGGTACGATAACACAAGAAGAACCTGTCGTAAATCTCACAGCGCAAGGATAAAATATAGTAGAACATATACAATAGGTAATATTAGTGAAGCATATTTGAACAGAAACCTCAAATTTCCAAAACAACTAGGAAGTATATCCATACACCAGGATTGCAACATATGTCTGTACAAATTTGCCTCACTACAGTACTCAAAGTAGAATAACCAACAGCGGAAACCCAAATACTATATAGTAAGAGAGATAGTACGCTAGCCCCTGCTCGCCTCCGAATTGCTACATCGTCTTTACTAAGCTATCACATGTCACCTGCCACCTAGTCTACCCATCCAAAATCGGATGAACAACCAAGGTAATAAGAGGGAAACATAAAACCTTGAGTCAGGCAACAATCTTTGTAACGACCTGGGGATTCACGATCCTGAGTAACCGACATAAACTCAATGTCGACTATTCAAGCATCGGAAATACCGGATAGTCCATGAAGGAAATTAGAGGGTGAGAATAGATAAGATAGAAACTTAGAATAGAAGAAGAAGAAGAAGAACATACAACATCAGAGTAAACACGAATCTCACAGCGGAACGAATAAATATATTTCATAACATAACTTTGAAATAAAACAGTATTTGTATACAATACCATTATTAGAGTATAACACTTACAACATAGTGGAAATAATAATCTATATAATCATGAAGCCTCCTGCTCCAGCTCTTCAAGTATCTGTAAATCCTGACTACTTGACTGCCTATACAAAATTGGGCACCCAAGAGTTTAGGGAAAACAAAACAAAATAAACTCTGGGTCAGTCATGTGACTGGTGTGAGTAAACTCAAATCATTTGATTTAACTTTCAAAAAAATTCTTTTGAGCCAAAAGATAATCGTAAGACCGATCCACACATAAACACGGATGGTTTTTACCTTACGATAACCCAAATATTTTTCTAAAATGATACTTGTCTGATATTATAATAATATCTAGATCAAGTAAATAGAAATCTAGCAGAAACGCTTTCATCTCACATTCTACATATATAAGATACAATCAAAACCGCGGGCTCTTATTGGAGGGAATGGATTCCAACTATGAAAAGGTATGGATCCACCTTCTGATCAGTGTACTCTAAAAGCGATACACTGGAGTTCAACAAGAACATCTTGCAACTCGGCCACACATGATCGACAATTCATCCTTGAATGTTCCGAATATATTATCACCTTACGGTTGGTATTCTAACATAACCGTTCTCGGGAAATACAGAATCGAAAGAAGTAACAAATATGAATATTCTCTAGATGGTGATAATATACCCTAATTGGGTGCGGCCCACTTAGCCATGCTGCCTGCCCGATTTCTATCATTTCCCAGTTAATGAGGCTTGAGGTCATAACGTATCTTTTAACATATCACTCCTTCATTCACTTTGAATGCCACATCGTCATACCCGTCAAATCACAAATTGATTTCCCCAAAAATACCACGGGTATAAGCTAAGAGAAACGAATTCCTCCGCCATCAACGTAAATACGTTTGAAACGATCAACTTACGCGATCTACCGGATATACTATGTAGACGTTCATCCAATCAAGTTGTCCCGGGATTGGACAAATCCGAAGGCACTATTCTGTAAACATGACAACCCCTGCATAACTCCGTCTTCAATTATCTTCATCATATTTGATCGCAGCGCTAACGCCCATATAGAGTGGTTTTCAGATAATATATTTGATCCCGGTCTCTCCGTATTTACAATGGAAATGGTCAAAATCTTCGATAGTCGGTGATTTAACTATCAAAGGAAAACATGTGTGAAAACAACGATATTATTTCCAAATGGAAATTCTATCGGTCAATCATCAATCATCAATCAACATTTATTCATTTCTCTATTTCTCATTTCCATGTATTCATCAAATCCTTATTTTTTAATTTTAGAAAATATACATTATTAACTTTGGAAAATGTTTCCATTTCTGATTCACGCATCAATATCTTCTCACATATATCAATCTTTAACTGTAAACTAGTAAGAGAACAACCCCTTATGTATTAACCCCGAAGGCCGAAACCAAGATCAGATCGATACCCAAAAAGCCATTCAACTCAACTAATCTCCAGTCAGTTTCTAATTCATTTAAGTCTATTTTAAATCCCTATTTCAAAACCCAATTTCCATTATAAAAATTTTAATTTCAAATATTTACTTTAATCCATTATTCACATTGAAGGTGAACAATATTTCTTTATATACTCCAAACAATCAGATTCCATATTTGAAAATAATATCCAAATTCCAAATTCTATTTAATCTCTATTTATATAATTATTTATACAAAATCCTGTCTTTAACTTCTAACACTTAAATCTCATTTATAATTCCCTTTATATAATTCTACTCATTCTATAAAAATCCTTTTATATAATTCTATTCATTCTATATAAATCCTTTTATATAATTCTATTTATTCTATATAAATCCTTTTATATAATTCTATTCATTTCCAAATTTTCCATAATTAAATTTTCCAATATTTATTTTTCCAATATTAGCTTTTCTATTCAATATCCACTTTGAAATTCCTTTTTTATAAAATCATTTGATTTTATATAAATATATTTTATTTTCAACAAACACACTAAAAATTCCCATTTTAAATTCTAGTATTATATATGGTATTTAAAGTACCAAATAACAATGATCGATACCATTCAACACACATAATCAACCACAGATTATATATCACATCATATATTACAATATATGAAAAACAGTAAAATAAATGTTGAGGAATCCAGTTGGATTCCTCCGACCTGTTTTCCCTGCATCCACAGATGTTAAAAAATATAATAACAACTATTTCATTTCGATATGAAATATTCTGATAAACAGAATCAACATTTGATTAACGATTTATATATATATCGTTATCTATAATTTCAACCAATACATCAGCAATTCAACCAAACAATCAACACACAGTAATCAATTATCATTTATCAGTTCTAAGAATACGTTATAAAAAATATGAACTGATAGAGTTGGTGAGGTTTACTCACATTGGACAGTTATCGTTAAATAACGATTAACTATCTTTGTTCCAGACTGACAAATTATTTTGCAATAAATTGTAGCGAGCTCCAATTCACTTCTAGTCAGTTCCATTGCATAGGCGCCGTCTATACGATCCCGACGGATCTAGTTTCGCTGAATTTCGTTTTCGTATGATCAACTTATTGAATTTACAAGCTAATATACTATTTTTAATTTAAAACTTAAATTAAATTTAGTAATGGGCCTCACCCCTTCTATCATGGCCCAAACCCGTCAAATTACCCAAACCCGCTTAGATGCCTTCTTCCCAAATCGCAACTATAGGAAACCGCAAGTTCTTCAACCCATAGCCGAACTCCTCTTCAACAAATCGCTCCCTCCATACCTCCATTACTTCAAAAACAAACACCACTATCATCATCCTCTTCGAAAGCCGCTCCTCCCCGTACCCTCAGGTTCGAAGTCGCACGCACCCTCGGAAATGCGTGTCCAGGCTTCACGCGAGACTCCCACATAGGCATCGACCTTCTTCTGCACCGATACCCTCCAAACTTCACACACGCTAGCCATTACTATCCTCATACCAAAAACACAAACGGATTCGCTTACTACTTCTTCAAACTCAAGTTAATTCGAACCCTAACTCCTCAAATATTTTCGCTGTATAAAACGCAGTAGCAAAAATGTTGTTCGAACCATACCAAACCATTATCAAATTGAAGCTTATTCTGATACGAAGCCGATTATACTAGTTTAGGATTTTATAGTATTTGATTTCCTTTTAAATGGATTTTTGAAGCTCTCGTTTTAGGTTTTGTGGAAGAATTGAACGACGGGTTTGGGTTTGACCAGACAATGAGTTGAATTAGGTTATAAGGATTTTTGAGGTGATTATATAGTGGTTTGGGTTTAGATATTTTGCTTAATATTTTATTGCATTTTTAAGTCGTCGTTATTTGTATTTGTCTTCTAAAATCCGTACGACCACATAAAATACCCAAATTCAATGAAACTGGACATGCAGCTACTGTTTGACATTACAGACCTAAGGAAACCAGTTTCGTCGAATTCCGACTCCGTTTGCTCACATTGCGTATTTTTAACCGTTAAAATATCGACTGTTTCTCACATTAAAAATCCGTACGACCACACACTGACTTCAAAAATCACGGAAATTGAAATCTAGCAATAATTTAATATTCTGAATGTAACAAAATTGGTTTCATCGAATTCGGAGGTCTTTTATAAAACTGGCTATTTTGAAAGCTCTAAATAGACCGTTTTAAATATAAATATATTTAAAAACAATTAAATTAATATTAATAAATTAATATTATCGTATATATTCACACTAGAAAATCATACAGCTCCATATTGGGATTCATAACTCGATATTTCAAAATTCCCAGTTATATCGATATTCAATTTATATTTAAAATCCTTTTATAATATATATATATATATATTTACAAATTTCAAAGGAATTCCATAGCGATTTTTTAAAATTTTATTTGAACATAAATCAAAATCTACACGATGAAATCCCAATTTTTCTCTTCCATTAGAAAAATATACTCCACCAGCTCCGAACGTTTCTTGTTTCACAGAAATCCGATTTAAAATGGATTATGTATATTCAGTTGAAGTTCAAATCGCCAATTAACGAACTGCCGCGCCATTTCAAGCTCGATTTTAATTATAATAGAATTATACGTTCAAACTTCGTTTAAATAATATATTCGTTATTCTAAATCAAATTCCAAACTGAATTATAGCTTATATATGATCCAATTCACATCGTATTGTGAATTCTACTATTTCCGACTATTCTGGAATTTAAATATATTATTTAATTATTATATTAATTAAATATTCCTTATTATTTAATTCTAGTCATTTTAAATTACCATACCTTTATTTAAATAATTAAATTAATTAATTATTCGATCGTAAAAATACGAGTCGTTACATTCTTTCCCCCTTAAAATAATTTCGTACTCGAAATTGCTAAGGTAGAAAACAAACCCTATTAACTGGGTTTAAATTTATTGATTTACTTCTTAACTCTAGTTTCACTGAACCAATTAATTTCAATTAAAATATTAATTAATTCTTACCAATGAAAAATTTCAAAAATCCTGAAAATTTTCTAACACCTCAACTTTTCGAAATTTTTTGCTAGCACCTCCTTTGTACTGGTCAATAGCTCAAACTCCAACTCGCCTCTCTGGGCCTTCTCCAACCCAAAAGAAAATCAAATAGCCAAGTGGCTTGCCAAATCGGCTCATAAAAACTCATACACATATAAATATAAATTGGTACCTTTTTGTCGGGCATATCATTATATCATTCCCACCTGTTACCAATTCTGCATATACCAATGTTATCCCAACCAAACTCCTATCACTTTGATCTCCAACACAACCATTCGTTTATCCAAGCCAAATTTCATTTCAACTAGAAATCAATTCTCGATTCCAATTCTTAACTTATCAGTCCAATTCCATTTCGGGTTATCTCTAATCCAATCTAATTCGATATTTTTTTATCTCAATTCATTTTCCACTTAACTGGTTTCAATTCAAATTCTATCACTATTTGCTTTTACAAATTCTAATTTAATTTGTTTTTAATTCAAACAGTCTTTTCTGGAAGTTTTAACAGTTTACCATATTGAAAATCAAACTTTCCTTTTCAGGATTCAAAACAACTTGCTTTTCTGAAATCAATTCAAAAACAAAACCCTTGAGAGTAATCCATCGCTTAGCAACTCGAAAATGAACACCGATGATGCAGCTGTCATCATCAGAATTTATTTTCCAGCAATAGAAGTGAGTTCAATACTATATCACTTTTAAAACCATTTCTAAACACTTCTATTTGAAATACATTTCAAAATACCATTTCCAATGCTTGTAAAATAATTTAAAACTCCCAGGATTTTAAAATTCTCATATATTTAATCCAATTCCATTTACAATCACTTTTCCAAATTTTGGGAATTTCAATTCCAATTCTGATTTAAATTTCAGATTTAATTCATTTCGTAATACTTATACGAATTTTGATTGGTTATTTACATAACCATTTCAATTTATAATCTTACTCGATTATAATAACAACCAATATATCCAATATATTATAATTCCAATATATATATTTTCTCTATATCAAAATATAATTTGGGTAAAGTTATTTCATTACCCTCTTTTCAAAACATACCATGTCTGTTCATCGTATTCGAGTGTTCAGAAACTCCTACCGATACAGTGGATCAAACTGATCGACCAGAACTTATAAACAACTCAGCCAATAAATCTCCACAATATAAAACAATTTTATATTGAAATCTACAAATACGTTCTCTTGTATATATACACTCAGCTCAATCTAGGGTATTACTAACCCCATCTCTACTGAGTCACACCACAGAGCCAAGGTAATACTTAACCTTCAGCTCTGATACCACTGTAATGACCCGGGATTCACGATCCTGATTAACTGACATAAACTCAATGTCGATTATTCAAGCATCGGAAATACCGGATAGTCCATGAAAGAAATTAGAGGGTGAGAATAGATAAGATAGAAACTTAGAATAGAGGAAGAAGAAGAACATACAACATCAGAGTAAACACGAATCTCACAGCGGAACGAATAAATATATTTCATAACATTGAAATAAAACAGTATCTGTATACAATACCATTATTAGAGTATAACACTTACAACACAGTGGAAATAACAATCTATATAATCCTGAAGCCTCCTGCTCCAGCTCTTCAAGTATCTGTAAATCCCGACTACTTGACTGCCCGTACAAAATTGGGAACCCAAGAGTTTAGGGAAAACAAAACAAAATTAACTCTGGGTCAGTCATGTGACTGGTGTGAGTAAACTCAAATCGTTTGATTTAACTTTCAATAAAATCCTTTGGAACCAAAAGATAATCATAAGACCGATCCACGCATAAGCACGGATGGTTTTTACCTTACGATAACCCAAATATTTTTCTAAAACGATACTTGTCTGATATTATAATAATGTCTAGATCAAGTAAATAGAAGTCTAGCAGAAACGCTTTCATCTCACATTCTACATATATAAGATACAATCAAAACCGCGGGCTCTTATTAGGGAATGGATTCCAACTATGACAAGGTATTGATCCACCTTCCGATCAGTGTACTCTAGAAGCGATACACTGGAGTTTAACAAGACATCTTGCAACTCGGCCACACATGACCGGCCATTCAATTCCTTGAATGGTCCGAATATATTATCACCTTACGGTTGGTATACCAACATAACCATTCCCGGAAGATACAGAATCGAAAGAAGTAACAAATATGAATATTCTCTAAATGGTGACAATATTCCCTAATTGGGTGCGGCCCACTTAGCCATGCTGCCTACCCGATTTTTGTCATTTCCCAGTTGATGAGGCTTGAGGTCATAATGTATATTTTAACATATCACTCCTTCATTCACTTTGAATGCCACATCGTCATACCCGTCAAATCACAAATTGATTTCCTCAAAAATACCACGGGTATAAGCTAAGAGAAACGAATTCCTCCACCACCAACGTAAATACGTTTGAAACAATCAACTTACGCGATCTACCAGATATACTCTGTCAGACGTTCGTCTGTTCAAGTTGTCCCGGGATTGGACAAATCCGAAGGCACTATTCTATAAACAGGACAACCCTTGCATAACTCCGTTTTCAATTATCTTCATCATATTTGATCGCAACGCTAACGCCCATACAGAGTGGTTTTCAGATAATATATTTGATCCCGGTCTCTCCGTATTGACAATGGAAATGGTCAAAATCTTCGATAGTCCGTGATTTAACTATCAAAGGAAAACATGTGTGCAAACAACGATATTATTTCCAGATGGAAATTCTAACGGTTAATCATCAATCAACATTTATTCATTTCTCCATTTCTCATTTCCATATATTCATCAAATCCTTGTTTTCTAATTTTAGAAAATATACATTATTAACTTTGGAAAACGTTTCCATTTCTGATTCACGCATCAATATCTTCTCACATATATCAATCTTTAACTATAAACTAGTAAGAGAACAACACCCTATGTATTAACCCCGAAGGCCGAAACCAACATCAGATCGATACCCAGAAAGTCATTTGACTCAACTAATCTCCAGTCTGTTTCTAATTCATTTAACTCCATTTTAAATCCCTATTTCAAAACCCAATTTCCATTATAAAAGTTTTAATGTCAAATATTTACTTTAATCCATTATTCACATTGAAGGTGAACAATATTTCTTTATATACTCCAAACAATCCGATTCCATATTTGAAAATAATATCCAAATTCCAAATTCTATTTAATCTCTATTTATAGAATTATTTATACAAAATCCTGTCTTTAATTTCTAACACTTAAATCTCATTTATAATTCCCTATATATAATTCTACTCATTCTATATAAATCCTTTTATATAATTCTATTCATTCTATATAAATCCTTTTATATAATTCTATTTATTCTATATAAATCCTTTTATATAATTCTATTCATTTCCAAATTTCCCATTATTATATTTTCCAATATTTTGTTTTCAAATATTACCTTTTCTATTCAATATCCACTTTGAAATTCCTTTTTTATAAAATCATTTGATTTTATATAAATATATATTATTTTCAACATACATAGTGAAAAATCCCATTTTAAATTTCAGTTTTATATATGGTATTTAAAATACCTAATAACAATGATCGATATCATTCAACACACATAATCAACAACAGATTATATATCACATCATATATTACAATATATGAAAAACAGTAAAATAAATGTTGAGGAATACAGTTGGATTCCTCTAACCTGTTTTCCTTGCATCCACAGATGTTAAACAATATAATAACATCGATTTCATTTCGATATGAAATATTCTGATAAACAGAATCAACATTTGATTAACGATTTATATATATATATATATATATATCGTTATTTGTAATTTCAACCAATACATCAGCAATTCAACCAAACAATCAACACACAGTAATCAATTATCATTTATCAGTTCTAAGAATACGTTATAAAAATATGAACTGATAGAGTTGGTAAGGTTTACTCACATTGGACAGTTATCGTTAAATAACAATTAACTATCTTTGTTTCAGACTGACAATTTATTTTGCAATAAATTATAGCGAAATCCAATTCACTCCCAGTCGGTTCCATTACGTAGGCGCCGTACATACGATCCTGAGGGATCTTGTTTCGCTGAATTTCGTTTTCGTATGATCAAGTTATTGAATTTACAAGCTAATATACTATTTTGAATTTAAAACTTAAAATTAAATTTAGTAATGGGCCTCACCCCTTCCATCATGGCCCAAACCCATCCAATTATCCAAACCCGCTTAGATGGCCTTCTTCCCAAATCGCAACTACAGGAAACCGCAAGTTCTTCAACCCGTAGCCGAACTCCTCTTCAACAAATCGCTCCCTCCATACCTCCACTACTTCAAAAACAAACACCACCACCATCATCCTCTTCGAAAGCCGCTCCTCCCCGTACCCTCAGGTTCGAACTCGCACGCACCCTCCGAAACGCGTGTCCAGGCTTCACGCGAGACTCCCACACAGACATCGACCTTCTTCTGCACTGGTACCCTCCAAACTTCACACACGCAAGCCATTTACTATCCTCATACCAAAAACACAAATGGATTCGCTCACTACTTCTTAAAACTCAAGTTAATTCGAACCGTAACTCCTCAAATACTTCCGCTGTATAAAACACAACAGCAAAAATGTTGTTCAAACCATACCAAACCGTTATCAGATTGAAGATTATTCTGATACGAAGTCGATTATACTAGTTTTGGATTTTATAGTATTTGATTTCTTTTTAAATGGATTTTTGAAGCTCTTGTTTTAGGTTTTGAAAAAGAATAGAACGGTGGGTTTGGGTTTGACCAGACAATGAGTTGAATTAGGTAATAAGGATTTTTGAGGTGATTATATAGAGTTTTGGGTTTAGATATTTTGCTTAATATTTTATTGCACTTTAATTCGTCGTTATTTGTATTTGTCTTCTAAAATCCGTATGACCACATAAAATACCCAAATTCAATTAAATAGGACATGCAGCTACTGTTTGACATTATGGACCCAATGAAACTGGTTTCGTCGAATTCCGACTCCGTTTGCTCACACAGCGTATTTTTAACCATCAAAATATCGACTGTTTCTCACATTAAAATCCGTACGTCCACACACTGACTTCAAAAATCACGGAAATTGAAATCTAGCAGTAATTTAATATTCCGAATCTAACAAAATTGGTTTCATCAAATTCGGAGGTCGTTTGCAAAACTAGCTATTTTTAAAGCTCTAAGTAGGCCATTTTAAATATAAATATATATATAAATAATTAAATTAAATATTAATAAATTAATATTATCGTATATATTTACACTAGAAAACCATATAGCTCCATATCAGGATTCATAACTCGACATTTCAAAATTCCCAGTTATATCGATATTCGATTTATATTTAAAATCATTTTATAATATATATATATATATATATATATATATATATATATATATAAATTTCAAAGGAATTCCGTAGCGACTTTTCTAAAATTTGATTTGAACATAAATCAAAATCTACACGATGAAATCCCGATTTTTCTCTTCCATTAGAAAAATATACTCTACCAGCTCCGAACGTTTCTTGTTTCACAGAAATCCGATTTAAAACGGATTCTATATATTTAGTTGAAGTTCAAATCACCAATTAATGAACTACCGCACCATTTCAAGCTCGATTTTAATTATAATAGAATTATACGTTCAAACTTCGTTTAAATAATATATTCGTTATTCTAAATAAAATTCCAAACTGAATTATAGCTTATATATGATCCAATTCACATCGTATTGTGAATTCTACTATTTCCGACTATTCTGGAATTTAAATATATTATTTAATTATTATATTAATTAAATATTCCATATTATTTAATCTGGTCATTTTAATTTACCAAACCTTTATTTAAATAATTAAATTAATTAATTATTCGACCGTAAAAGTAAGGGTCGTTACAATCTTAGTGATCGATAAAACAACTAATAGCTTCATCAATAAAGTATATGAAAATAGGTAGATTAACAAATCAATCTACCCAACACCAGAGAAGAACTCAACTCCAATCTTTCCCCTACATCGGACAGTGATAGCCTTTACAACAAACATTTCAACCATGCGACCAAGGTAATCCAAATAACCATTCAACATCCCTCAAGAAATATATCTCACGTAAACCATCTTAGTCGAATTCAACATCCCTCAAGCACAAGCCCTAAAGGCCGAAACCAATATCAGACAAGCACCCAAGAAATATCTGATTCGACGTTAGACAATCTATATGAGACGATAAAAACAAAGAAAACCAATTATCCATGACAGACTCTGGCTATCACTGCCAATCCTGCTTTGAAACCATCTTAATCGTATGACTGTCCCGTACTGCCATCCGTCAAGGGCTAATGGCAACACCAGTCCTAGCCAAACCTCGTACGTATTTGCATCGATACGTACCTAGGCCTTTTCACCGATACGCAGGGTACTCGACCTACATCCGGTCTTTTAGGTGCCCCTATTGTACCCATGTTTTGGGCCCGCTAGAACCTACTACACGATAATTCCTCGACCTTCACATCTTTAGTCATCATCCCTTGCAACTGTCTATAAGCTCATAACACCTTGGAGCTGTCATTACCCACGAACTCAATACATCCTTGAGTTGTTCTTTCACATGGACTCAATACATCCTTGAGTCTTTCTTTCACATGAACTCAATACATCCTTGAGTCGTTCTTTCACATTCACCACATCCGATGAACAAATCACCTCACTTCGTCATTCCCCATGGAATTCTCTTTGAAGCTATCACCACTTTCGAACCAAAAAAACATCAATCATAAGTTTTAAAATAATCCATAACATCACATCAATTTGCTAAGGAATAAAACCATAACACTCATGCCATTCACCGCGGCATTTAGAAGCGCTGCAAAACTCATCATCTATCCTCGACTGACCAACCCCTGGGAGCATGACCGACTCAGGTATCTCACATGAGACCGACCCGTTTTAGGCTCGCTCGCTCGATCCAACACTTCACCCTTTTGGCTATGAAAACTGGTAAAAATGTCAAAACAGCCTTTTACAGCGTTACTGAAATGTTGTTATATCCCCTGGTTCAATTTTACATTCATCTAGTGTGAAGAGCTAAACAAAACTGGCTTCACAGCGTTTCTGCCCTTTTACAGCGTTTCAGAAGTGTTGTCGTAGCTCATGTTCGACCAAAGAAACTTGTAACATCCCGCATTTTTAATGCAATTAAAAATATAAAAATATGCATATATATATTATATGCATAGATATATTTAAAGGAAAAATTAAATAATAATATAATTGCGTGTAATAAGTTCATGCAGTGAAATGAAGAAAAAGATTAATAAAAGAAATTACATGCAATACATGAAATGAGAAGAAATGCAATGCAATGTAACTGAAATTGCATGCGAATATTTAAAAAGAAATAAAAAGGAAAATTTGAAGAGCTTCCATAATTTGGTCACGAAATTAGCGTCATTGAGTTCGTGGAGATTTTCTAGTCAATTTAGACCTATAGTTTACAAAAAACTGATTTAAAATGAAAGTGATAACTTTAAATTAATTATTGCAACAAAACATGAAAAAAAAGGATTGAGAATAGAATAATGTTTAGCACTGTTCTAAGCCTTGTTAACAAAAGACCAATAGCTCAGTTGGTCAGAACATGTGACTTGCATACAAGAGGTTCAAAGTTTGATCCCCGCCAGTGCCATATTTTTTTAAGGGAATGGCTAAAAAGTGGCCTAGTGTGAAAGCAGTTAAAAAGTGGCTTAGTGCGAAGGCGGTTTAATTAAGCAGCGGTTCAGTATGAAAAGGGTTAATAAGAGGTTTAATTGGGAGAATGTTTCAAAAGAGGAATATATATACATGTATGTATATATACATATATATCAATTGGTTTGAGATAAATAATTGTTCGCATATAAAAGATTAGCATATGCATAAGAGTTGAATACAGATGAACATAATTCAATTTAAGGGTTGCGCATGAACAAAGAAGCAAACAAAGAAGGAATGTTTGAAATTTGATTTACATGCAAGAAGATTACATGTATTATAAATAAATCAAATTTGAATAAAAAAAGAGATATATATACGCAGGGTTGTCGACACCACCATAGGGGTGTCAGCACATGTGTCGACATCCAAGAAGGGGTGTCAACCCCTGTGCATCATTTAGCACACGTGACACGAGAATTTCAATTAGAAGTTGTAACAGCATGTATGGCACGAGGTTAGGTTGCATTAGTGGCGGAAGTCTGCCCGGACTCGACTGGCATATCCAGCAGCCACTAATGTTGAACCTAATGTGAGAGGCCTAAGTGCAAAAATAAAAAAGTGCAATGTTCTAAGACACGAGATTAAGTCAACTTATGGTAGAAGTCTGCTCGGACCCGCCCGGCAAATCCAGCATCCACAAGTATAGGCTTAATGTGAGAGGTCTAGTGCTTATATATATATAAATATATGTGTATAACAAGATATGAATAAATGGAAATAATGGTAATTAAATGTCTAACTCAGAAAATAAGACAGGAAGGGATGTAATGAAATGAGTTAGTGTGATACGAAGGAAAAGTGATGTATTTCCCAAAATGACCTATTTTTGAGAACGTGGTTGCAAGTAAGCCACAATAACTAAAGTAAGAAGAGTAAAGAAATTACTTGCTACCATGGATTTAGATGGGAATACATTATGAAAATAAATCATTGATTCCTTCTATCAAACTAATAAGGTGCATGAAGTGTTTTCCTTAATTAAAATAAGGAATATATATTACAGTGAATGAAGGTATTAGACCAAAAAGTGGTTCTAACACCCAAATTGACCGAAATTACAATAAAATGAGATCAAAAACAGAAAAGAGACACAGTATTTATAGTGGTTCGGCATTAACGAGCCTACGTCCACTTTATATCACTTTGCTTGATGATGTAGATGAAAATACAATAAGATATTCACTCAATCTCACTTACTTTTCATATACATTCACTCAATTATCTCAAAATATACTTTGAATGATGATTTGGATTGTTTAGGAATGTTGGAATTCGGTTCTCAAAGATGTTTGAACTCTCAGAGTGCCAAAAGATCCTTTCAAACGACCCTTGGGGGTCTATTTATAGGTGAAAACTTCTCCAGAATTCGGTTCGGATCGGGTGCACGTGTCCTCCATTCCATGACTTTCGGGATCGGATGAGTTCTAGTGTTGCCAGCACATCAAGTAAGTGGCCATCATGGGTAGAAAGTGGGTGTAACTGCCCCAAATATTCAGGAGATTGTGGTGCGGAGTAGCAGGGTGAACTGGGTTCGGATCGGATAGGCTAGTAAATGGGGTTCGGCTTGGATAGGCTAGCAAAATGGGGTTCGGATCGGAGCATCCCATCCGATCCGGCTTGAATTTCGCCTTTCCTAATTTTGTCTCGCTTTGTTTTTCTCTGATTACACCCGACCCGGTCCGATTTACAGGCAGATTATATTCTAATACTAGATCTTTTAGCTTTGTGTTGCCTCTATTCCTACTCCTATAATTTCGATCCGAACCGGATGCGTAACAGAGTGTCCTTTGTCTACTTGATCTTCCGACTTCCTGACTTTGTATAGCCTAGTTTACAAAGTAGGCTAACAGAAGGATACTGGAATACAACAGTAAAAGAAAATGGTTTAAAAAGGGAACGATAATAACCTGTTATAAATAAATAACATTAATGAAAATGTTGTATAATAGGTAGACTTGTCCTAGGGACAAGTGAATATTGTAAATGTAACACCCCGAAATTTTAACGACGCTAGAGATGATTAATTAAAGAATAATTAGTGTGAAATACACTTTAACAATGAATTTAAGGAAAACTCAATTAAATATTCAGAATTAAGTAAAACGAACTGTGCCATTGCGTCTGTCTCGGAATTCTGGTCAAGATAGACACTTGGTTTGCGTAAATCGGACACCGTATGAAGAAGTTATTAAGGTTTGAAGTTTGTATGCATATAAGGAAGAGATATATATATAAATTCAAAAATATTCAAAAATCAGCAAAACTAGAAATCCAATGCGCAAATCAAGGAAGGGTCGACCATTGGAGGTCGACCCGAGACCCGGTTGGGTCGATCCATGGGTCGACTCAGGCTCATGGGGGTCGACCCCGGGGTCGACCTAGGGGTCGACACCCATGAAGGGGGGTCGACCCACCTGAAGGGGGGTCGACGCACCTGAAGGGGGGTCGACCTATCCGTGGCTCTGGAAACATCTTTTCTGAACCTGAACGACTTTGGAGCTAGATTCATGAACCATAGGCTATATAAAGGACCCATAGACCTAGGTTTTATCTGTCTAAAAATAATGTTGACGGCGAAGCTCAGCTGAAACGAAAAATTAAAATGCCCTGCATGTCCCGTATTTTTACGGTACAATAATTAATTTAATTATCTAAATAGTTATTTAGAGATTTAAATGGTTGTTTAATTAAATAATATTGAATATTTAATTAATATAAATAATAGAATAATATATTTAATTTTCGAAATAGTCGGAAATAGTGGAATTCACAATATTGTGTGAATTGGATCATACATAATATATAATTCAGTTTAGAGTTGAAATATATTAACGAATATATTATATAAACGACAGTTGAACGTATAATTATATTGCAATTAAAATCGAGCTTGAAATGGCATTGTAGTTCGCAGTTTGGCTATTCGAACTTTAAACGAATATACAGAATCCGGTTTATGCCGGATTTCTGTGAAACAAGAAATGTTCGGAGCTGGTGAAGTATATTTTTCTAATGGAAGAGAAAAATCGGGATTTCATCGTGTAGATTATGAGTTATGTCCAAATAAAATTTTAAAATAGTCGCTATGGAATTCCTTTATAATTTATAACGATTTATTTATATTATAAATGGATTTTCAATATAAATTGAATACTGATTTAATCTGGATTTGAAATGTCGAGTTATCAAAGTCAGATAGGAATATTTTGGGGATGTATGGTATTTTAGTGTGAATATATACGATAATATTTATTTATAAATATTTAATTTAATTGTTTTTAAATATATTAATATTTAAATGGGTTCATTTAGAGCTTTAAAAATAGCCAGTTTAGCAAACGACCTCCGTTTTCGACGAAACTAATTTTGTTGGATCCGTAATATTAAATTATTGTTAGATTTCAATTTTCATAATTTTTGAAGTTAGTATGTGGCCATACCGATTTTTAATGTGAAAACAGTCGATATTTTGATGGTTAAAAATACGCTGTATGAGCAAACGAAGTCGGAATTCGACGAAACCTGTTTTGTGGGTCTGTAATGTCAAACTCTAGTTGTATGTCAATTTTCATGATTTTTGGGTATTATATGTGATCGTATGGATTTTTAAAGGACAAATACATATAATGATGGGTTAAAATTGGATAAAATAATCGAATAAAAAATATATTAAAACTAATCCTATAAATATCATTATACAATCTAAACCTAATTTCATTCTCTTATGGTCAAACAAATTCGCCGCTTTGATTTTCCTTTCAGAAAGAATATTTTGATCCTCGAAAATTCGAAATAAATCAGAAAAATTCCTATAAATCACCAAAGTGTTAAATTTGGATTCCTATACACAAACTCTTCAATTTCATATGTATTATATTGAGCTCGATCCATTTTCTGGGTCACAGTTTTCTTCCAGCGAACCTAGGGCTCGAGATTCTTGGAGTTTGAGCATTTGATTGGGATTTTGGTTGTTGGAATCGTGATCGTAGCATCGAATATAGTTTGTATGCTGAGTTTTAGGAAGTTTCATGATTGAGAATGTCGCACAAAATTGTGCTGTGTGTGAGTAACAAGCGGATGACGCGATCTATACGGGGTGCTACGAGCTCGTCCTTTGAGGGCGGGAGCTGTAGAGTTTTGGAAGAGGATTGAAATGGTGTTGAGTTGAAGTTGAATAGTTGTGTATTGGAGGAGATAGATGTATCGAAAGCTTGTGGAAATGGCATGTTTTGGGTAACCTGGAATCGCGACATTTCGTTTAGGGAAGAAGGGTCTGAGCGGGCTCGGGTAATTAGATAATGGTATGGGCCTGTTTAAATGTTTAAGCCCAATAGGAAATTATATTATGTTTACTTTTAATTTAAATTGTATATTAGCTTATAAAATGTATAACTTCTTTGTACATTATCAGAATCCGACGAGCTAGATCCGTTAGGATCGTTTGGACGGACACTACTAAATGGAACTAACCGGGAGTGAATTTGTAATAACCCGGAAATTCTGAGCCAGTTTAAAATTTTTATTTTGGCAATTTTAGCGAATTTGAACATTTAAAATAGATTATTTTAAATAAAATCGACGAAAATTTATTTTGAATAGAATTCGAACGTATATATTCTATACGTCGTCGTTAGAATATAAATAATTATAAATAGAATTGAAAATTGCGCGGTAGTTCGATAATTCGATTTCAAACTTCAATTGGATGTACCGGGTGCAAAACAAAACGGATTTTAGTGAAACCAAAAATAATAGGATTTAATTGATAATATCTTTCCAACGAATCCGAAAAATCAAAATTTCATAGCGGGAATCAAAAGATATGTCCAGTTGAAAATTCTGAATAGTCGCTATGGAATTCAGGCCCTTAAAATAGACATTTTGCAAACGACCTCGGATTTCGACGAAACCACTTTTGTTGGGTCCGTGATGTCAAATTATTGCTAGATTCCAAATTTCATAATTTTTCGAATCAATATGTGAGCGTGGAAAAGGAAAACGCGTTTGACCAGTTTCAGTTGATTTTAATCGACTGGAAAATGGCCATTTTTCCAACGGTCTCAGAATTCGACGAAACTAGTTTTGTTGGGACCGTATCGTCCATACGAAGCTAGAAAATATTTTTCTGGAATTTTTCGAGTTCGTATGTGACCCCAGTAAATTGAAATGCGCGTTCAAATTCAATATATAGAGTTATATGTTGATTTTAACGAAAACTGATCGAAACAGTCGAATCAGCTTATGATACATATCCCATTGTGTTCGGAATGGGGGTAATTAGCTATGGACGACAGGCGGTGGGCCTCGTTTAGAGGTCGTATGTAAAAGTACCTTTTTAGAAATTAAATAATTAAAATTAAAACCCCTCTCTCTCCTCTCCTTTATTTCCTTTGCCCCCCCCGGTTTCTTCAAATCAGAAAACAAAATTTAAAAAAAGAAAAGAAAAGAAGGAGAAGGCGCAACCGCGCCCTGGCGATCGCCGCCCCCCCTCTAATCGCCGCCGCCCCTCCTCTTCTCCTTCCCCTGACCTTCTTCTCCAATCGCTCCCCCCCCCCCCGACGCGAAGACCGACGCCGTCGTGGGACCCCCAGCCCCCTCCTCCGCCTGGAAAGCAACCGCCGCCGCCACCTCGAGTGCTGCGCCACCCACACGACCCCGCCGACCCCTCCAACCTCCGGCAACAGTGAAAACCGCCCCCCCTCTGCAGTCGAACACTGTGAGCTCCCTTTTTCCTTTTTATTTTTATTTTGTTTTGTTTAATTAATTTTAGCAATTAAAAATCTGAAATTTTATATTGTAGGAGGATAAAAATATAATCTTTTATATTGTAGAGAGTTCAAAATAAAAAATTTATCGTATGTAAAGGTAGAAAATATAATTTTCATATTATATAGATGATTAAAATGTGATCTTTATATGGTAGGATATAAAAAGACGATATTTTTATGTAGTGAAAGACGACATTTTTAAAGTAGGAAAAGGAGAAATATTTATTTTTGAAAAGAAGAAATATTTGTATAGATAATAGGGATGTAAAAATAGAATTTTTATCTTTATAATAGCGATGTAAAAATTCGATTTTTATATATTGAATAGCGATGTAAAAATTCGATTTTTATATATTGAATAGCAAAGTAAAAATTCGATTTTTATATATTGAATAGCGATGTAAAAATTCGATTTTTATATATTGAATAGCAAAGTAAAAATTTGATTTTTATATATTGAATAGCAAAGTAAAAATTTGATTTTTATATATTGAATAGCAAAGTAAAAATTCGATTTTTATATATTGAATAGCAAAGTAAAAATTCGATTTTTATATATTGAATAGCAAAGTAAAAATTCGATTTTTATATATTGAATAGCGAAGTAAAAATTCGATTTTTATATATTGAATAGCGAAGTAAAAATTTGATTTTTATATATTGAATAGCGAAGTAAAAATTTGATTTTTATATATTGAATAGCAAAGTAAAAATTCAATTTTTATATATGTAGTGGCTACGGGCAACGAAAGCGACGAAGGGAGAGAACGACGAAGATTTCTACTTAAGAAGAGTCATAGAGTTGGGATAGCTATTGGTGAGAACTTCTCACTCAAAATTTCTTTTTCTAGTTATATATATATACTAGGATGCAGACGGTGTTTAGTAGCACCCGACACAATCGTCCACAGACCATGGACTTGTTTGCTTGGCTGTGTAGTTGGTTAGATTATTTGGGTTGAATTGAATTGTTTGGTGAATTGAAATTGATTTGATTGATATGTGTATGGCGTGGGACATCACTAGACAGGGGATGAGGCTAGGCCTTGTCCCGTTTCTAGTATCGTGCCGTTATGCCGTCGAAATTTTCTAAAATAAGTTAGGAAAATAAAAATATCATTTTTATTTTGTAAATGAACTGAATAAAAATTCATGTGTTAAAATAAAATATTTTATCGTTAAAAATATAATTTTTAACGTGAATATGAATATAGTGAATGTGAATAAATAAATATTCATTTACAAACCGGACGGTTTGTTTATGTACACCTATTTGAAGGACATTGATTGGGTCGATAAATTTTACACATCGCCCAACTGCACAAATAAAATCTGTGTTTGATTATTTGAAACCCCACACGGGTATTGGGATAATATATGATATACACTAATCCCAATAATTAGTTGTATGTCGATCGATGGATCGACAGGCTGTTATAAGCGTTAGATATCTATATTTGATGCTTATACAGTGTAGTGCACTTTGGATGTTGGTTGATTATTTATCATTGCTATTATATACATGTGTTGAATGGAATCCATATAATTAACTTTATATGGTAATTGACTGGACCTCATTCCAATCGGGAAAATAAACATCATTATAAAATAAAGGTTCATGTGTTGACTGTACTCATCCGTTGAGATTGGTCATGTGTTGAACGAAATATTTTAATAATAAAATTTACATCTTTAATAATAAATTTAGAAACTAATTGGAAAATAGATAAGATGAGTGGTCTTCTGGATATTGATCTGATGTTGGTTTCGGCCTTCGGGGTTAATATTCAGGGAATCGTTCTCTTACTAATTTACGGTTGGAGTCTGATTTTAAATCAAACGATAGATACCATAATTTTTATAAAATATATTAAATAACAAAAATAGTCACACGTGGACAGTACTCATTCGTTGAGATTAGTTGTGTGTTGACAAAGATATAGAGTCGTGTATTGAAAGAAATATATATCCATTTGTTGAATATAAAGCCGTGTTGATTAGAGATGCGCTATTTTGATGCGAACGATATTTATATCGATTATATTCGAATTGAATTTGATTTGAATAGAAAATGAATTGAATTTGATTTTAATAGAAAATGAATTGAATTTGATTTGAATAGAAAACCAATTTGAATTGAATTGAATAGAAAACCAATTTGAATTGAATCGAATAGAAAACCAATTTGAATTGAATCGAATAGAAAACGAATTCGAATTGAATTGAATTGAAAAGAAAATGAATTCGAATCGAATTAAAATCGATTTGAATTGAAATCAAATAGAAATGAAAGTGAAAACGATTTATAATAGAAAATTCAATTTTGATTTGAATTTGAATTAAAGGTTGAAATTGTTTATGAAACGAATTCAAAACTATTTATAAAATTCGTTTTAAATAGAAATCGATGAAATATATATTATATATATTATATATAATATAATGGCCTGAATAGAACGCGCCGCGGCAGTTCGCGAATTTCGACCATTGACTTCGAACGGACATTACGGGAGATCCGACCGTCGGATTCTCCTAAAACCGGGACCATTGGGTTCATATCGAAAAGAGATTTCTAACGAATATTAGAAATTTGAAATCTAACGGTTGGATTTGGAGATACGTCCAAATCAAATTTGAAAAAGGTCGTTGTAAGTGCAGTTTGATGGCCGTTGATGGAAATCGACTATACGGGCCTTGATAAAATTATTAAAAATAGTAATAATTTGGGTAAAATCATAAGAAATGATTTGGGAAAAATTGGGATGAAAAACTCCATATTTGAAAAGATAAAAATATATTTTTATCGAAATGAACTAGTTTAGAACTAAAGTAAAAACCCATTTATTTTAAATAAATAAATTGGATTTGTAATGGGTTTTAAATAGAATTGATTTATGGGTTTATCGTGAACAGTGTTTTAAATAACACTTGTTCTTTAACCCGAATAAATAGAATGTGATTTTGGTTTATCGTGAACTGTGTTTTAAATGACATTAGTTCTTTAACCCAGTAAAAGGAGTTTTAATGAATCTGCAATTAGATTGAAATGTGAATTGATAATTTAAATTATCAAATTTGGCAAATGAGCGAGAATGGAGTATCACCAGTTTTGCTCCAGGCGATAGTTAAATCTTTAATTAGATTTGAACGTGAAATGGTAATTAATTTTACCGATAACACCGTGGTATTAGATATGGAGTATCACCAGTTTTGCTCCAGGCGATAGTTAAATCTTTAATTAGATTTGAACGTGAAATGGTAATTAATTTTACCGATAACATCGTGGTATTAGATATGGAGTATTACCAGTTTTGCTTCATGGGATGAATAGGTTGGGATTGGGAAATAAAATAAATAATTACTTCGGTGTGGTTTGCTAATCTCGGCTAGTTTGGAAAACCATAATTTGGTTTGAAATGGCATCCAAAGGAAGATTAAAGAATAAATTCAAAGAATTTATCTTGGATAAAATTAATGGGAACCTTTCCCTAAGAATATGAAATTTAGGAACTAGTTGTAGGTTAGCTAAGAAGAATGGTTTCCTGGTATTGATCTGATGTTGGTTTCGGCCTTCGGGGTTAATATTTGGGAAATTGTTCTCTTGTTGATTTACGGTTAGTAGCTACTGAATTGGAATGAGATGTATGTTGTGTTTGTGTAACATTTGTTTTTAATATACGCGGGTTGTTCGGAAAGTCCGGGTTTATACCCATTCTGAATAACTGATTCGACGATAAGTCGAAGATGATGACGGTGGTCGAAGACCGGAAGTCTTCACATCGTTTGTATAATTACTGATGATCCTGATTGGGTTGTACACCCAAGAGGATGGAAATAGTTGGTGGTCGTCCAGACGTACTTGGAGATAGATGGATATGCGAGGAAAGTGCCTCCGGTTTCGTTCGGACCCAGAACGAACTTGTAAATGGATTGTGTGTCTGACATTGGATTTTATTCTGTGTTGATTGATTTCTGTTAAATATATATCTGTTTGGCGGCGGAGAATTTATTCTCTTGCTTAACGCCCTTCTCTGAGACGTACGAGCTTAGAGGTTATATATCGATAGATATCAATCGCATGGCATGAATTGCCTTTGTGGCACGCTGAGTTGCATGGATAGGGCTTCTGTTGAAAAGCAAAGTCTTGTGGTTGATGATCAAAGCACAGCCTTTGTGGCGTAGCTTTGTGTATAACGTGAATTCGCGAGCCTCACACCTCGGTATGAGTTAAAAACGGGATACGGACCGCTGGGAGGACACGACGTTTCTTTCTAGCTTTGGTGGTGTCAGTGACTTACCAGCCCTGACATTTATATACTTTTCACCTTGTGGTTGTTGGAATGAGGCGCCTCGATTATAGGTCTGTAAGGACCGGGAAACGTGTGTTTAGGAATTGCCAATCCTCAAACGTAAGAGAGGACCGGCCCAGCCGATCCAGGGTTACCCAGAGTGTGTAGTCCTGAGGCATTTGCTAGAGTGTCTCGAAGCGGAGAGGAGCTTGCCCCTTGCCTCGACTCATGACGGAATCCAATTTCCAATACGAGATATTTCGGCTTTATTTGTAGAGCCTAGTATGGCGACATAGTAGCATGGGATGCTATGCCGTCTATGATTCATATTTATGATTGAAATTGTTTTGACACTATACACTTATTATAGTATCAAATGATTTGTTTTAAACGTACCAAGCATGTTTGGCTATTATAAGGGAAAACCCTATCCTCCGGCTTGCGTTGCATTGTGTGATGGGACCTGGGTCTTATAATAGCTTCATTTTTCGAAAAAGCATTGCGTTGTTTATTCTATGCACTGGTATTCTTGGGAGGAAACCCGTTCCGTGTTATACGGCGTGGTCCCTTGAATTACTCTCTTTTAAAGTAAAGCTTTAAATAACTGTTTTAGATCTCACACCAGTCACATGACTGACCTGGAGTTTATTGTTTTAACCTAAACTCTGGGTGCCCCTATTTTCTACACGGGCAGCTAGTAGTTTTGGTTTTGCAGATTTATATTCACAGGATCCTGGTTTACAGCTGGAATGATATCCGGAAAGCTCTGTATCCGTATATCACCTTTAGTTGTGCTTGTATTATTATCCGCTGCTATGTAATTTATTGTAATCTCTGATATTTATCGAATGTAATTTATTCAATTATACTCTGTATATTCTTGTATCTGATGGAATTGTTGTAATAGCAATGAAATGTTCTTCCGTCTGCGTTCTATTTTGTCTTGTCCTCACAGTAATTCGTTCTTTCTCATCTCTTCGGAGACCGGGTAAGTTCGGGTCGCTTCAGAATTGGAGCTCGTTACAATTTATAGCGAAATAAATTATCCAATCTGAATCGACAATCAATTATCGTTATTTAACGTTAACCGACCAATGTGAGTAAAACTCACCAACTCTACCAGTTCATATTTTATTACGTATTTTTAGAACTGATAAATGATGATAGATTGATATCTACTGACTGTTTGGTTGAACTGCTGATTTATTGGTTGAAATTATAAATAACGATATATATATCTAAATCGTTAATTATATATTGATTCTGCTTATCAGAGTATTTCATATTGAAACGAAATTGATGTTAATGATATTGTTTAAACATCTATGATGCAGGGAAACGGGTTGGAGGGATCCAATTGGATTCCTCAATAATTAAAAACTGTTTTGTTTCATATATTCTGATATATGATGTGATATATAATTTGTTGTTGATTATGTGTTTTTGGATGATATTGATCATGGTTATATGGTATATTAAATATCATAAGAAATACTGGAATGTATAAAGGGAATTTTAAAAGTATATGTCGAAAAGAAATTATTTATAAAATCAAAGGACTTTATAAAACGAATATTTATTTAGAAATAAATAGAATTGTAAAAGGAATATTGATTTAGAAAATAAATAAAATTATAAAAAGAAATATTTGTCTAGAAAATAAATAGGATATTATAAAGGAAATATTTGCAAAACAAATAGAATTTGCAAGAGAAATATTTGTAAAGCAAATAAAATAGAAAAGGAATTTATTTGGGAAATAAATAGGAATTTTAAAATGAATTATTATATGAAATGAATAGAATTTTATAAAAGGAAATATTTGGAGAATAATTATTAAATAGAAATCTGTTTTAATAGATAAATGGAAAAGATTTATTTAAAGTGGAATTAAATAGAAATTTGTTTTAACAGATAAAATTGGGAAGATTAATTTATAAATATATTTTTATAAATTAAGTAAATTATTTTATCATTAGATAAATTGGATATATAACTCTGAACTTATATAGAGAAGTGGAAATCGGTTTTGACACCGATATGTTAAGTAGAATATGGACTCAACATTCATAACGGGAATTAAAATTGAGATTTAGTTGTTAAAAATAAAAAGGATATTTCTCATGAATAATTGTATAAATAGAAGTATAAATAGAAATTGAAAATGGGATATTATTTGTGAATACGAAATCAAACTGATTGATTATATAAAAGAAACATTTTCTACATTCGATGTGAATAATGGATTTAAAATAAATATTTTATAAATTAAAGCATTTATAAGGAAACTTAGGTTTTGAAATACGAATTCAAATGGAAATTTGAATGAGATAGGAATTGGAGTTAGTCGAATATTAGTTATTCGAATAGAGTTGATCAAGTTAGAGTTAATCGAATATTACTTATTCGAACAGAGTTAATCTAATATTAGTTAGTCGAATAGAGTTATTCGAATAAGAGTTAATCGAGTTAGAGTTAGTCGAGTGTTAGTTAATCGAATAGAGTTCATCGCATATTGATTAATCAAAGATAAGAATTTATCAAATATAGTTATTCGAAAGAAAATTAATCGAAGTAGAGTTATCGAATATAGTTTATTCGAAAGGAGTTAATCGAATATAGTTTATTCGAAAGGAGTTATCGAATATAGTTGATTCGAAAGGAGTTATCGAATAGAGTTATTCGAAAGAGAGTTATACGTAGAAATTCGATTATATCGAATTCGGGAAAGTACTATTCACTTTCCGTTTTTAATCAACATCTATTTATTTACTAATAAATTGTTGTTTGTATATTTATCCAAACTAATAAATAAAAGTTATATTTTGAAGTTAGATATTTCAGAAGTAGGGATTATAACGCTATAGTTATAATCAATGTTTTCAATAAAGAAGTTGATGTGTAAATTGAATCCGAGAGTTACGTAAGGAAATTTATTAAAGATTTAAAAGGAGAACTTTGTCTATTTCAAGGTTAGAAATGTTGTTCAGTTAAGGTCTGAGAGGTAATTATACCCCAACTTAATTGACTCCATTTTTAACTAAGGAATGATTAAGGTTCGATAATGAAGGTTGGTTAAGTGAATTTAGTTAATGAAGGTAATGGTTTGGGTTGGCATAGCGATGTTTTATTAAAACATCTATTTAAATCCAAATGAAGGAGCTCTGGAAATGTTTTCCAAATAAGAATCAGAAATGTTTTCCAATGAGTAATAACATATATATTTTAAAATTAGAAAATAAGAAATGTTGAATATATAGAAACTGGAGATGAAAAATGAATAAATTAATGAACTAAAGAGATAAATGTTAAATGATGATTGATCGATAAAATTTCCATCTGGATATAATATCGTTATTTGCATACGTATTTTTCTTTGATAGTTAACTCACCGACTATCGAAGTTTTTGACCACTTTTACATGTCAATACGGAGAGACCGGGATCAGATATATCATCTGAAAACCACTCCATATGGCATTAGTGTTGCGAATCAAATATGATAAAGAAAATTGAAGACGGAGTTTATGCAAGGGCCGTTTTATCAAATCCTAGGTAGAAATTGCCTAAGATGGATTTACAGAATAATGCCTTCGGGTTGTCCAGTCCCAGGTTGACCTGTATGGAAGAATGTCTGACAGAGTATATTTAATAGATCGTGTAAGATGACCTCTTCAAATGTATGTGCGTTTGGTGATGGAGAAATTCGTTTCTCTTAGCTGTATACCCGTGGTATTTTTGGGGAAATCAATTTGTGATTTGGCGGGTATGACGATGTGATATTCAAAATGAATAAATGTGTGATCTGTCAGAGATAAGCGTGGCCTCTAGCCTCATAACCAGAAAATGGTATAAAATCGGGTAGGTTGCATGGCTAAGTGGTTAGCTGCCAATTAGTTTGTATTGTCACCTGATCTAGAGTTTCATTTACTTCTATAATCTATTTCAATGTTGTCCCTTTTGGGAAACGGTTGTTGATCCCAACCGTTGGTGATAATACATTCGATACACTCAAGCGAAATAAGTGACCGGTCATGTTTATCCTGGGTTGCAAGATGTTCTTATTGAACCCGGTGTATTCCTCTCTAGATATACACTGTCGGAAGGTGGTCCCATACCTTGCCAGTTGGAATCCATTACCCAATAAGCGCCTGCGGGTTTTGATTATATATGATGTATGTGGAGCGTGAGATGAAAGCATTCTGCTAGATGATTATTAGTTGTGATTGATAGACACTACTATAATATCAAAGAGTTTTGATATAAAGATTATCATTTCTTTCAAAAGGATTTTGAAAGTCAAATCAAGTGTTTTGGATTCTCGTAAGGAAAAAAACCCGTTCCGTTATACGGCGTGGTCTTATGAGATATCGTTTATTTTCTTAAACTGTTTTAAATTGTTTACTCATACCAGTCCCATGACTACTCGGAGTTTATTTTGTTTTGTTTTACCTTAAACCCTTGGGTGCCCAAATTTGTACGGGTAGTCAAGTAGTCAGGTTTTACAGATATACTTGGAGAGCTTGGAGCAGGAGGCTTCAGGATTATATAGCTATTGTTATTTCCGCTGTGTTGTAAGTGTTATACTCTGATAATGTTACTGTATACATATACTGATTTTTATTTCAAAGATATGTATCAATTATATATTGTTCGTTCCGCCGTGATATTCGTGTTTACTCTAATGTTGTATGTTCTTCTTCTTCTTCTATTCTAAGTTTCTATCTTATCTATTCTCACCCTCTATTTTCTATCATTAACTATCCGGTATTTCCGATGCTTGATAGTCGACATTGGGTTATATGTCGATTACTCAGGATCGCGAAAACCTGGGTCGTTACTGTGGTATCATAGCTGAAGGTTAAGTAATTACCTTAGCTCTGTCGCGTGACTCGGTAGAGATACGGTTAATAATACCCTAGATTGAGTTGAGTGTATATATACGAGTGAACGTATTTGTTATTTGATATAAAATGGTTTTATATTATGCAAATTTATTGGTTGAGTTGTTTATGGGTTCTGGTCGATCAGTTTGATCCACTGAATCGGTAGGAGTTTCTAAACACTTGAATACAATGAACCGACACAGTATGTTTTGAAAAGAGGGTAAATGAAATAATTTTACCCAAAGTATATTTTGATATAAAAGTGAATATATATTGAAATTATTATATTTGATGTGTTGGTCACTATTATAATCAAATGAGATTATAATTGGAATGGTTATATAAATAGCCAATCAGAATTCATATAAGTGTAATATATGAAATCAGATGAATTAAATCTGGATTAAAATCAGAATTTGGAATTAAAATTCTGAAAACATGAAAAGTGTTTTAAATGGAATTGAATTGAGTATAAGAGAATTTTAAAATCCTGCGAGATTTTAGAAATGTTTTCCAAGCATTGGGAATAGTATTTTGAAATAGATTTCAAAATGGAAGTATTTAGAAATGGTTTTAAAAGTGATATAGTATTGAACTCACTTCGATAGCTGGGAAATAACCCTGATGATGAATCGCGACATCATTAGTGTTCATTTTTGAGTTGCTAAGTGACGGATTACTACTAAAGATTTTGCTTTTGAATTGTTTTGTGAAAAACAAGTTGTTTTGAATCCTGAAAGGGGATATCTGGTTTTAGAAAAGCTAAACTGTTTGAAAATCCATGGGGAAGATTGTTTGAATTAAAACAAATTAAATTAGAATTTGTAAAAGAAAATGGAAATAGAAATTGAACTGAAACTAGTTAAGTGGAAAATGAATTGAGATTGAAAATATCGAATTAGATTGGATTAGAGATAATACGAAATGGAATTTGACTGGTAAGTTAGGAGTTGAAATGCATATTGGAATCTGAGTTAAGAACAGAATTTGGGTTGGGTATAACCGAATGATTGGGATGACATTGGTATATGCAGAATTGGTAACACATGAAAAGGATATATTGATATGCCCAACAAAAAGGTACCAGTTTATATTATATATGGGTTTGAAATTTTGATGAGCCGAATTGGCAGGCCGCTTGATTGTTTGATTTTCGTTTGGGTTGAATAAGGCCTAGAGTGGCGAGTTGGAGTTTGAGCTATTGACCAGTACAAAGGAGGTGCTGGCGAAATTTTTCGAAAAGTTAAGGTGTTAGAAAATATTCAGGATTTTTGAAAATTTTCGTTAGTAGAAATGAATAAATATTTAATTGAAATTAAATTAGTTCAGTTGAAACTGAAATTAAGAAGTGAAAATAAGTTCTAACAAGTCAATAAGGTTTATTTTCTACCTTAGCAATTTCGAGGACGAAATTATTTTAGGGGGGAGAATGTAATATCCTGTATTTTAACGGTATAATAATTAATTAATTTAATTATTTAAATAGTGGTTTAGAGATTTAAATAGTTGTTTAATTAAATAATATTGAATAATTAATTAATATAAACAATAGAATAATATATTTAATTTCCAAAATAGTCAGAAATAGTGGAATTCACAATATTGTGTGAAATGGATCATATATAATATACAATTCAGTTTAGATTTGAAATATATTAACGAATATATTATATAAACGACAGTTGAACGTATAATTATATTATAATTAAAATCGCTCGAAATGGCGCTGCAGTTCGCAATTTGGCGATTCGAACTTTAAACGAATATACAGAATCCGTTTTAAGCTGGATTTCTGTGAAATAAGAAACGTTCGGAGCTGGTTAAGTATATTTTTCCAATGGAAGAGAAAAATCGGGATTTCGTCGTGTAGATTTTGAGTTTTGTCCAAAATAAATTTTAAAATAGTCGCTATGGAATTCCTTTATAATTTATAACGATTTATTTATATTATAAATGGAATTTCAATATAAATTGAATACTGATTTAATATGGATTTGAAATGTCAATTTATCAAAGTCAGATAGGAATATTTTGGGGTTGTATAGTATTCTAATGTGAATATATTTCAATAATATTTATTTATAAATATTTAATTTAATTATTTTTAAATATATTAATATTTAAATGGGTTCATTTAGAGCTTTAAAAATAGCCAGTTTTGCAAACGACCTCCGTTTTCGATGAAACTAATTTTGTTGGATCCGTAATATTAAATTATTGTTAGATTTCAATTTTCGTGATTTTTGAAGTCAGTATGTATCCGTACCGATGTTTAATGGGAAAAACAATCGATATTTTGATGGTTAAAAATACGTTGTGTGAGCAAACGGAGTCGGAATTTGAAACCAGTTTCGTTGGGTCTGTAATGTCAAACTCTAGTTGTATGTCCATTTTCATGATTTTTGGGTATTATATGTGATCGTTTGGATTTTTGAAGGAGAAATACATATAACGATAGGTTAAAATTGGATAAAATAACCGAATAAAAAATATATTAAAACTAATCCTATAAATACCCTTATACAATCTAAACCTAATTTTTCTTGAGGTCAAACAAATGCGCCGCTTTGATTTTCCTTTCAGAAAGAAAAGTTTCAATCCTCAAAAATTCAACATAAATCAGAAAAATTCCTATAAATCACCAAAGTGTTATATTTGGATTCCTATACACAAACTCTTCAATTTCATGTGTATTACATTGAGTTCAATCCATTTTCTGGGTCATGGTTTTCTTCCAGCGAACCTAGGGCTCGAGATTCTTGGAGTTCGAGCATTCGATTGGAACTTTGGGTGTTGGAATCATGATCGTAGCATCGAATATTGTTTGTATGCTGAGTTTTGGGAAGTCTCGTGATTGAGAATGTCACACAAAATTGTGCTGTGCGTGAGTAACAAGCGGATGACGCGATCTATACGGGGTGGTGTAAGCTCGTCCTTTGAGGGTCGGAGCTGTAGAGTTTTGGAAAAGGATTGAAATGGTGTTGAGTTGAAGTTGAATAGTGGTGTATTGGAGGAGATAGATGTATCGAAAGCTTGTGGAAATGGCGTGTTTTGGGTAACCTGGAATTGCGACATTTCGTTTGGGGAAGAAGGGTCTGAGCGGGCTCGGGTAATTAGATAATGGTATAGGCCTGTTTAAATGTTTAAGCCCAATAGGAAATTATATTATGTTTACTTTTAATTTAAATTGTATATTAGCTTATAAAATGTATAACTTCATCATACATTATCAGAATCCGAGGAAACTGGATCCGTTAGGATCGTTTGGACGGACACTACTAAATGGAACTAACCGGGAGTGAATTGGAGCTCGTTACAATTTATAGCGAAATAAATTGTCCGATCTGAATCAACAATCGATTATCGTTATTTAACGATAACCGACCAATGTGAGTGAAACTCACCAACTCTACCGGTTCATATTTTATAACATATTTTTAGAACTGATAAATGATGATTGATTGCTGCGTGCTGACTATTTGGTTGAACTGCTGATTTATTGGTTGAAATTATAAATAACGATATATATATATATATATATATATATCGTGAATTATATATTGATTCTGCTTATCAGAATATTTCATATTGAAATGAAATTGATGTTAATGATATTGTTTAAACATCCATGATGCAGGGAAACAGGTTAGAGGGATCCAATTGGATTCCTCAATATTTAAAATACTGTTTTGTTTCATATATTGTGATATATGATGTGATATATAACCTATTGTTGATTATGTGTGTTTGGATGATATTGATCATTGTTATATGGTATTTTAAATACCATAAGAAATACTGGAATGTATAAAGGGAATTTTCAAAGTGTATATTGAAAAGAAAATATTTATAAAATCAAAGGATTTTATAAAAGGAATATTTATTTAGAAATAAATAGAATTGTAAAAGGAAAATTTATTTAGAAAATAAATCAAATTATAAAAAGAAATATTTATTTAGAAAATAAATAGGATATTTTAAAGGAAATTTTTGTAAAACAAATAGAATTTGAAAGAGAAATATTTGTAAAACAAATAAAATAGAAAAGGAATTTATTTGGGAAATAAATAGGAATTTTAAAATGAAGTGTTATATGAAATGAATAGAATTTTATAAAAGGAAATATTTGGAGAATTATTATTAAATAGAAATCTGTTTTAACAGATAAATGGAAAAGATTTATTTAAAGTGGAATTAAATAGAAATCTGTTTTAACAGATAAAATTAGGGAGATTAATTTATAAATATGTTTTTATAAATTAAATACATTATTTTATCATTGGATAACTTGGATATATAAGTCTGAACTTATATAGAGAAGTAGAAATCGGTTTTGACACCGATATGTTAAGTAGAATGTGGACTCAACATTTATAAAGGGAATTAAAATTGAGATTTAGTTGTTAAAGATAAAAAGGAGATTTCGTATGAATAATTGTATAAATAGAAGTATAAATAGAAATTGAAAATGGGATATTATTTGTGAATACGAAATCAAACTGATTGATTATATAAAAGAAACATTTTCCACATTCGATGTAAATTATGGATTTAAAATAAATATTTTATAAATCAAAACATTTATAAGGAAACTTAGGTTTTGAAATACGAATTCAAATGGAAATTTGAATGAGATAGCAATTAGAGTTAGTCGAATATTAATTATTCGAATAGAGTTAATTAAGTTAGAGTTAATCGAATATTACTTATTCAAATAGAGTTAATCGAATATTAGTTAGTCGAATAGAGTTATTCGAATAAGAGTTAATCGAGTTAGAGTTAGTCAAGTGTTAGTTAATCGAATAGAGTTCGTCGAGTATTGATTAATCGAAGATAAGAATTTATCGAATAGAGTTATTCGAAAGAGAATTAATCGAATAAGAGTTAATCGAAGTAGAGTTATCGAATATAGTTTATTCGAAAGGAGTTAATCGAATATAGTTTATTCGAAAGGAGTTATCGAATATAGTTTATTCGAAAGGAGTTATCGAATAGAGTTATTCGAAAGAGAGTTATATGTAGAAATTCGATTATATCGAATTCGGGAAAGTACTATTCACTTTCTGTTTTTAATCAAGATTTATTTATTTACTAATAAATTGTTGTTTGTTTATTTATCCGAACTAATAAATAAAAGTTATATTTTGAAGTTAGATATTTCAGAAGTAGGGATTATAACGCTATAGTTATAATCAGTGTTTTCAATAAAGAAGTGGATGTGTAAATTGAATCCGAGAGTTACGTAAGGAAGTTTGTTAAAGATTTAAAAGGAGAACTGTGTCTATTTCGAGGTTAGAAATGTTGTTCAGTGAAGGTCTGAGAGGTAACTATACCCCAACTTGATTGACTCCATTTTTAACTACGGAATGTTAAGGTTCGATACTAAAGGTTGGTTAAGTGAATTTAGTTAATGAAGGTAATGGTTTGAGTTGGCATAGCGATTTTTTATGTAACAATAAGGAATTTCGCTCGATCCGAATCGATAGCTAAGCCGACCAAGACCATTCGAAACCCCTGATTGTTTTGAGAACACGACAAATCAGAATGTAAACAGAAGAACATTTCATTGTTAATTGCAACAATTCCATCAGAATACAAGAATATACAGAGTACGAATAAATATTATACATCAGAAAAATATCAGAGATTATAATACATTACATAGCAGCGGAAAAATAATACAAAACACAACTGAAAGCAATATACAGATACAGAGCTTTCCGGATATCATCCCAGCTGTAAACCAGGTTCCTGTGAATATAAATCTGCAAAACCAAAACTACTAGCTGCCCGTGTGGAAAATAGGGGCACCCAGAGTTTAGGTTAAAACAATAAACTCCAGGTCAGTCATGTGACTGGTGTGAGAACTAAAACAGTTATTAATCTTTATTTTAAAGTTAGGTAAATCAAGGGACAACGCCGTATAACACGGAACGGGTTTCCTCCCAAGAATACCAGTGCATATAACAACAACACAATGCTAAATAAAGAACAATGAAGCTATTATAAGACCCAGGTCCCATCACACAATGCAACAGAAGCCGGAGGATAGGTTTTTACCTTATAATAGCCAAGAATGCTTGATACGCTAAATTTCATCTTTTATTATTGCTATAAGTGTATAGTGTCAAAACAATTTCAATCATAAGTATCAATCATAGACGTCATAAGTGCCCCATAACACTATGCCGCCATATATAGGTTCTACAATCAAAACCGCAAAGTCACGTATTGGAAGTTGGATTTCCATCTGTGAACCGAGGCAAGGGATCGTCCTCCACCGAATTCGAGGTGCTCCAGCCCGCCCCTCAGGAACAGCCGCAACTGCCCCTTGGATCGTCTGGGCCCGTCCACGATGTGGATTATAATGCCTGAACACTGCGTTTCCCCACTCTATGGGGTGCCAATGAGTCCACTGACTCCATCGGCACCACATAGTCACTGATATATCCGAGGCGCCTCGCATTCCAACAACCACATAAGTCAAACTCGTCAGGGCGTGTAAAACCACTGACGCCACTTTTAGCTAGAAGGAAACGCATGTCCTACCTGAGGTCCTTCTCCCATTTCTGGTTCACAACCGAGGTGTGAGGCTCGCAAATCAACGTTACACAAAGCTATGCCACACAGGCGGTGCTTTGATCATCAACCACAAGACTTTGCTTTCCAACAAAAGCCTTGATCATTTTCCACTTAGGCATGCCATACAGGCAGTTCACTCCATGCGATTGATATCCATCAATATATAACCTCTGAACTCGTACGTCTCAGAGAAGGGCGTTAAGCAAGAGAATAAATTCTCCGCCACCAAACAGATATATATTTAATAGAAATCAATCACACAGAATAAAATCCAATGTCAGACACACAGTCCATTTACAAGTTCGTTCTAGGTCTGAACGAAACCGGAGGCACCTTGTACCTCGCATATCCATCGATCTCCAAGTACATCTGGACAATCACCAACTGATTCCCTCCTCTTGGGTGTACAGCCCAATCAAGATCATCAGTAATCAACCAACCAATGTAAAGACCTCCGGTCTTCGACCACCGTCTTCGTCCTCGACACATCGCCGAATCAGTTATTCAGAATGGGATAAACCCAGTCTTTCTGAATAACTCGCGTATATAATAAATAAGTGTTACACAAACACAACATATGCCTCATTCCAATTCAGAATATTCTTTTATTCAAATATTCTTACACTTCGGGAAAGTTTCCATTAATTTTATCAAAGATAAATTCTTTAAATTTATTCTTTAATCTTCCTTTGAATATCAATTCAAATTAGTCGGGATTAGCGAACCACACCGAAGTAATCATTTGTTTTAAATTTCCCAATCCCAACCTATCCATCCCATGAAGTAAAACTGGTCATACTTCATATCTAACACCACGGTGTTATCGGTAAATTTAATTACCATTTCACGTTCAAATCTAATTAAAGATTTAACTTTCGCCTGGAGCAAAACTGGTGATACTCCATTCTTGATCATCTCAATCTAATTAAAGATTCGTTAAAACTCCACTTGGTTTTAATCTTCCCAAAAATCAATATCCTGTCTTTAACTGGGTTAAAGAACCAATGTCATTTTAAACATGGTTCACGATAAACCCAAAATCACATTCCGTTCCATTCCAATTTATTTTATTAAATTGGAAAACTTTACTTTGGAAAACCTCCTTTAAATCTTAACAAAAGATTTATAAATTCCAAATCACATTTTCACTGTAAATAGGGTTAAAGAACAAATGTCGTTAAAACACAGTTCACGATAAACCCAATTCCCATTTGATATTAAATATAAGGCTCTGAATAGAAAATATATCGGCTTATATTCAATATCAAATTCTATGACCAACAAATATCGTATTGGAAATAACGATGTAAATATATCTTTCAAATTTCCATAACAGTATTTGTATAATCACGAAATCCAACATCGAAATATTCCAAAGACAATTTCAATTCAAATCCTGTAATAACCCGAAAATCTAGGCCAATTTAAAAATTTTATTTTGGCAATTTTAGCGAATTTTGATCATTTAAAATGAATTATTTTAAATAATAACGACGAGAAATTTATTTTGAATGTAAATATTTATTTATATATATAAAAGAAATTGAAAATGGCGCGGTAGTTCGATAATTCGATTTCAAATTTCAAATGAATGTACAGGATTCAAAATAAACCAGATTTTAGTGAAACCAAAAATATTTGAATCTAATTGAGAATATCTTTCCAATGAATCTGGGAAATAAAAATTTCATAGCAGGACTCAAAAGTTACGTCCAGTTGAAATTTCAGAATAGTCGCTATGGAATTTCGGCCCTTGAAAAAAGCCATTTTGCAAACGACCTTGGATTTCGACGAAACCACTTTTGTTGGATCCGCGATGTCAAATTATTGCTAGATTCCAAATTTCATAATTTTTCGAATCAATATGTGAGCGTGGCAAAGGAAAACGCGTTTGACCAGTTTCAGTTGATTTTAATCGACTGGAAAATGGCCATTTTTCAAACGGTCTCAGAATTTGACGAAATTAGTTTTGTTAGGACCGTATGGTCAATACGAAGCTAGAAAATATTTTTCAAGAATTTTTAGAGTCCGTATGTGACCCCGGTAAATTGAAATGTGCGTTCAAATTCAATATATAGATTTATATTTTGATTTTGGTGAAAACTGATCGAAACAGTCGAATCAGCTTACGATACATATCCCATTGTGTTCGGAATGGGGGTAATTATCTATGGACGACAGGCGGTGGGTCTCGTTTTGAAATCGACATTTAAAGTTACTTTATGGATTATAAAATAAATAAAAATATTTAAATAAAACCCTGGCCCCCTTTTTCTCTTCAAATTGGTCAACACATCCCCCCCGTTCATTTCAACATAAATAAAAAAAGAGAGAAGAGGGCAGTGCCCTCATCGATGTCGGCCCCCCCTTTCCACGTCGTCGCTCTCCACCAAGCGCCGCCTTTTCCCTCCCCCTCTGGCCAACAAGCGCTCGCCCAGACCGAGCTCCGATCCCCCCCCCCCCCACTTCTCCCTCCCCTCCTCGAAGCCTGAAGCCGCGCAAGACCACGCCGTTCGTGACCGATTTCTGATCGGAGGAGTCCTCCGAGTTGGCCGCTCCACCTGGCGATTGGAAGAGCTCGTGACGCTGGAGGGAGGGGTGATGCCTAATCGGACTCACGGTGGACGGTGGAGGCACAAATCCAAACCCTAGGGTTCGAACAACTTCCGGAGCAACGTTGAACACTTCTGAAGGTTAAATAGTGAGCATCTCTTCTTTTCTTTAATAAAAATGTATTTAAATTTCAGTTTTTGTATATGTAAAATTTGGCACTAGTTTAAAAACGGTTTTAAAAATATATATACAAAGTTTAAAATCAGTTTTTAAAAGTAAAAATAGCACAGTTTTGGAAACTAAATTTGTATATAAATATATATGATTCAAAGAGGTAATTTTTGAAAGAAATAAAATTTGCATTTGTTTTAAATATAAATATACGTGTTTTTGAAAATATAAATATATGTGTTTTTAAAGAAAATATAAATGTACGTGTTTTTGAAAATAAAAATAGACTTTGATTTGAAAATATAAATAGACTTGATTTTATAAAGTAAAAATAGCATATGTTTTTGAAATGGAAATAACAGTTAAAAATACGATTTTTATATTATATAACTAGAAAAAATATGATTTTTATAATATAGGAGTAAAAATATAATTTTTATAATATAGAAAGAGTAAAAATATAATTTTTATAATATAGAAAGGTTAAAAATATAATTTTTATACTAGTGGCATATTAAAAATATGAACTTTATATAATAGAAGATATAAAAAATACTATTTTTATATAAGTAGTGTATTGAAAATTGAATTTCTATATAATAGAGAATATAAAAATATTATCTTTATATATGTAGCGAAATAAAAATCTGATTTTATTATATATATAGTGAAGTAAAAATGAGATTTTTAAAGCGATGAAATAAAAATTCGATCTTTATATAAGAAGCAGAAATATAAAAATATAATTTTTATATAGAATAAGCGTTGTAAAAATATATATGAATTCGAAATAAAAATGGAATTTTTATTTATTGAAATGAAGAAATAAAAATAAGATTTTTACTTGAACAGCGTGAAAAGAAATGAGATGGAACGGATAGAAATCAAAAGGGAATTCAGACAGTTCAGAAATGAAATGGAGGAGTGGATCCCACTGTGAGTACTTCTCACCTTTTAATTTTGTTTTCTAGTTAATAATATATACTAGGATGCAGACGGTGTTTAGTAGTTGATTGTGTGATGTGATGTAAAATGAAATAAAATATTTATGTAGTTAAAAATATTTTATAGTTGAAAATATAATTTTTAACATGAATGTGAATAAATATTTATAAACAAATCGGAGATTTTTTTATATACACTGATTTGATTGATATTGATTGGGACGATAAATTTTACACATCGCCCAACTACACAAATAAAATCTGTGTTTGATTGTTTGAAACCCCACACGGGTATTGGGATGATATATGACGTACACTAATCCCGATAATTAGTTGTATGTCGATCGATTGATTGACAGGCTGTTATAAGCATTGAATATTTATATTTGATGCTTATACAGTGTAGAATGCACTTTGGATGATGGTTGATTATTCATCGTTGTTATGCTATACATGTGTTGTAGAAAATCCATATAATTAACATTATATGGTAATTGATTGGGCCTCATTCCCTATTTGAAAAAGAAATATTTGAAAAAGAAATATTTGAAATAGTAATATTTGAAATAGAATATTTGGAAATAGAAATATATGAAGCCGTGTTGATTAGATTTACGCCATTTTGACGTGAACGATATTTATATCGATTTTATTCATTTTACAATGAACAACGAAAGTGATTTCAAAATCTGATATTTTGAATAGAAATGAATTCGAATTGGAAATGAATTCGAATTGAAATTGAATTAAATTGAAAACGAACTGAAATTGAATTAGAAATCAATTTGAAACGAATTTAAAACGATTTATATAATACGTTTTAAAAGGAAATCGACGAAGTATATATTATATATATTATATATATAATATAATGGCCTGAATAGAACGCGCCGCGCTGCGGTAGTTCGTGAATTTCGACCATTGACTTCGAACGGATATTACGGGAGATCCGACCGTCGGATTCTCCTAAAACCGGAACCGTTGGGTTCGTATCGAAAAGAGCTTTCTAACGAATATGAGAAATAAGAAATTTAACGGTTGGATTTGGAATTATGTCCAAATCAAATTTGGAAAAGGTCGCTGTAAGTGCAGTTCGATGGCCGTTGATGGAAATCGACTGTACGGGCCTTGATAAAATTATTAAAAATAGTAATAGTTTATGTAAAATCATAAGAAATGATTTGTGAAGAATTGGGATGAAAAACCCCATATTTGAAAAGATAAAAATAGATTTTTATCGAAATGAACTAGTTTTGAACTAGAATAATAATTTGTTTATTTATTTTTAAAATAAATAAATTGGATTTGAAATGGATTTGAAAATAACCAGAATTTCCAATAATTGCATTGGAATGGATTTGAATCGAAATTGTCTTTGGAATATTTCGATGTTGGATTTCGTGATTATACAGATGTTGTTATGGAAATTTGAAAGATATTTATATATCGTTATTTCCAATACAATATTTGTTGGTCGTAGAATTTGATATTGAATATAAACCGATATATTTTCTATTCAGAGCCTTGTATTTAATATCAAATGTGATTTGGGTTTGTCGTGAATGGTGTCTTTATTAACACTGTTCTTGAACCCAGTTGAGAAAAGATTAAATCTTTTTATTTAGATTTAATGAAGTGTACCAATTAAATAATATTTAATTGGAATTGAATTGGTATTGATTTATGGGTTTATCGTGAACAGTGTTTTAAATAACACTTGTTCTTTAACCCGATAATTAATGGAACATGATTTTGGGTTGTCGTGAACGGTATCTTCAATAATACTGTTCTTAGACCTAAAGGAGTTAAGGAAATCAGAAACTAACTGGAGATTAGTTAAGTTGAATGGTTTCAGAGGTATTGATCTGATGTTGGTTTCGGCCTTCGGGGTTAATACTTAGGGGATTGCTCACTTGCTAATTTACGGTTAGGGACTGACTGAAATGTGATGTGATTTTCGGTTTATCGTGAATCGTGTTTCAAATGACACTGATTCTTTAACCCAGTCACATATTAAAACTAAGTGGAGTTTTAATGAATCTTTAATTAGATTGAAATGATCGAGAATGGAGTATCACCAATTTTGCTCCAGGCGATAGTTAAATCTTTAATTAGATTTGAACGTGAAATGGTAATTGAATTTACCGATAACACCGTGGTGTTAGATATGAAGTATTACCAGTTTTACTTCATGGGATGAATAGGTTGGGATTGGGAAATAAAATAAATGATTACTTCGGTAAGGTTCGCTAATCCCGACTAGTTTGAATTGATATTCAAAAGTGGATTAAAGAATAAATTTAAAGGATTTATCTTTGATAAAAATAATGGGAACCTTTCCCTAAGAATGCGAAATTTAGAAACTAGTTGTAGATTGGCTAAGCAGAGTGATTTCCTGGGTATTGATCTGATGTTGGTTTCGTCCTTCGGGGTTAATATTTGGGGGATTATTCTCTTGATTAATTTACGGTTAGTGACTGATGAATTGGAATGAGGCGTATGTTGTGTTTGTGTAACACTTATTTAAAGTATACGCGAGTTATTCGGGAACACCGGGTTTATCCCATTTTGAATAACTGATATGACGATAAGTCGAAGGTGAAGACGGCGGTCGAAGACCGGAGGTCTTCACGTCGTTTGGGTGATTACTAATGATCTTGATTTAGATGTACACCCAATAAGGTGGAAACAGTTGGTGATCGTCCAGACGTAATTGGAGATCGATGGATGAGCGGGGTACTAGGTGCCTCCGGTTTCGTTCAGACCCAGAACGAACTTGTAAATGGACTGTGTGTCTGACATTGGATTTCAGTCTGTGTGATTGATTTCTATTAAATATATATTTGTTTGGCGGCGGAGAATTTATTCTCTTTCTTAACGCCCTTCTCTGAGACGTACGAGCTCAGGGGTTATATATTGATGAATATCCATCGCATGGAATGAATTGCCTGTGTGGCATGCCTAAGTGGCAAATGATCAAGGCTTCTGTTGAAAAGCAAAGTCTTTTGGTTGATGATCGAAGCACGGCCTTTGTGGCGTAGCTTTGTGTAACGTTTACTTCGCGAGTTTCACACCCGGTATGAACCAAAAACGGGAGACAGACATCAGGGAGGGCATGCGTTTCCTTCTAGCTAAAAAGTGGCGTCAGTGGTTTTACATGCCCTGACGAGTTTGACTTATGTGGTTGTTGCTATTGCGAGGCGCCTCGGTTTGATCGGACGATTCGGGTCCGATGGAGTTATTTAGTTGGCTCACCTACGCCCCATAGGGCGGGGAGACGTATTGTTCAGGCATAATAATCCACATCGGTGGACCGACCCTAATGATCCATGGGGCAGTTGCGGCTGTTCCTGAGACATGGGCTAGATTGTCTCGAATCGGTGAGGACGATCCCTAGCCTCGGTTCATACCATAAATGATAACCCAATTTCCAAATACGTGACATTGGCGGTTTTAGTTGTAGAACTAGTATAGCGACATGATATATGGTACCCATGCCGTCTATGATTGATACTTATGATTTGAAGTTGTTTTATACACTATGCACTTATAATAGTATCAAATGATTTGTTTTAAACGTACTAAGCATGTTTGGCAATTATAAGGGAAAACCCTATCCCCGGCTTGCGTTGCATTGTGTGATAGGACCTGGGTCTTATAATAGCTTCATTTTTCCAAAAAGCATTACGATGTTTTGTTATATGCACTGTTATTCTTGGGAGGAAACCCGTTCCGTGTTATACGGCGTGGTCCCTTGACATATCTGATTTAAAGTAAAGTTTTAAATAACTGTTTTAGTTCTCACACCAGTCCCATGACTGACCTGGAGTTTATTGTTTTAACCTAAACTCTGGGTGCCCTTATTTTGACACGGGCAGCTACCAGTTTTGGTTTTGCAGATTTATATTCACAGGATCCCGATTTACAGCTGGAACGATACTCGGAAAGCTTTGTATCCGCGTATTACTTCTAGTTTGTATTGTATTATTTTCCGCTGCTATGTATTTAAATGTAATTTAAATCTCTGGTATTTCTGTGTAATATTCATTTATAATCTGTATATTCTTGTAATCTGATGAATTGTTGTAATATACAATGAAATGTTCTTCCGTCTGCGTTCTTTTGTGTGTTGTTCTCGAACTATCCGCGCTTTCCTCACCGGGGAAGTTACGGGTTTTTACAAATCCATTCCAATTCAATTATTGGAAATTATGGTTACTTTTAAAACCCTTTCAAATCCAATTTATTTATTTAAAAATAAATAAATTATTATTCTAGTTCAAAACTAGTTCATTTCGATAAAAATCTATTTTTATCTTTTCAAATTTGGAATTTTTCATCTCAATTCTTCACAAATCATTCCTTATGATTTTACACAAATTATTAATATTTTGAAAAATTTTATCAAGGCCCGTAAAGTCGATTTCCATCAACGGCCATCGAACTGCACTTACAGCGACCTTTTCCAAATTTGATTTGGACATAATTTCAAATCCAACTATTAGATTTCAAATCACTAATATTTGTTAGAAAGCACTTTTCGATACGAACCCAACGGTTCCTGTTTTAGGAGAATCTGATGGTCAGATCTCCCGTAATATCCGTTCGAAGTCAATGGTCGAAATTCACGAACTGCCGCAGCGCGACGCGTTCTATTCAGGCCATTATATTATGAAACGACCCGAACTTCCCCGGCAAGGAAAGCCCGGATAGAATTGAGAACAAGCCACAATGAGACGTAGACGGAAGAACATTTCATTGTTAATTACAACAATTCCATCAGAATGCAAGAATATACTGAGTATAAATCAATATTACACATTTTACCAATATCAGATATTACAATAAATAACATAGCCGCGGAAAATAATACAATACACAACTGAAGGAGATATACAGATACAAAGCTTTCCGGATATCGTTCCAGCTGTAAACCAGGATCCTGTGAATATAAATCTGCAAAACCAAAACTACTAGCTGCCCGTGCGGAAAATAGGGGCACCCAGAGTTTAGGTTAAAACAATAAACTCCAGGTCAGTCATGTGACTGGTGTGAGAACTAAAGCAGTTATTTATCTTTATTTTAAAGTTAGGTAAATCAAGGGACCACGCCGTATAACACGGAACGAGTTTCCTCCCAAGAACACCAGTGCATAAAACAAACAGCGCAATGCTAAATAAAGAACAATGAAGCTATTATAAGACCCAGGTCCCATCACACAATGCAACGCAAACCGGAGGATAGGGTTTTACCTTATAATAGCCAAAGAATGCTTGATACGCTAAATTTCATGTTTTATTATTACTATAAGTGTATAGTGTTAAAACAATTTCAATCATAAATATCAATCATAGACGACATCGGTACCATATATCATGTCGCCATACTAGGCTCTACAATCAAAACCGCAAAGTCACGTATTTGGAAATTGGATTTCCATCTGCGAACTGAGGCCAGGGATCGTCCTCAATCGATTCGAGACAATTTAGCCCATGTCTCAAGACCCAGACTCAGGTGGGCCCTTGGATCGTCAGGGTCGGTCCACCGATCTGGATTATTATGCCTGAACACTACGTTTCCCCGCCCTTTGGGGTGTTAATGAGCCAACGAATGACTCCATCGGACACGGATCGTCCGATCTAACCGAGGCGCCTCGCAACAGCAACAACCACATAAGTCAAACTTGTCAGGACGTGTAAAACCACCGACGCCACTTCTATCTAGAAGAAAACACATGCCCTCCCTGAGGTCCTTCTCCCGTTTTTGGTTCACAACCGGGGTGTGAGGCTCGCGAATCAACGTTACACAAAGCTATGCCACACAGGCTGTGCTTTGATCATCCACCACAAGATTTTTCTTTTCAACAGAAGCCTTGATCATTTGCATCTTAGCATGCCACACAGGCAAACCACTCTATGCAACCGATATCAGTCACACAGAATGATACCCAATGTCAGAGACACAGTCCATTTACAAGTCCGTTCTGAGTCTGAACGAAACCGGAGGCACCTAGTACCCCGCATATCCATCGATCTCCAAGTACGTCTGGACGACCACCAACTGATTCCCTCCTCTTGGGTGTACGGCCCAATCAAGATCATCAGTAATTATCCAAATGATGTGAAGACCTCCGGTCTTCAACCACCTTCTTCATCTTCGACTGCTCGTCGAATCAGCTATTCAGAATGGGATAAACCCGGTCTTTCTAAATAACTCGCGTATATAATAAACAAGTGTTACACAAACACAACATACGCCTCATTCCAATTCATCAGTCACTAATGGTAAATTAGCAAGAGAACAATTCCCCAAATATAAACACCGAAGGCCGAAACCAACATCAGATCAATACCCAGGTTACCATTCATCTTAACCAACCTACAGTTAGTTTCTAAATTTCACCTTCTTAGGGGAATAGTTCCCATTAATTTTATCAAAGATAAATTCTTTAAATTTATTCTTTAATCTTCTTTTGAATATCAATTCAAACTGTCGGGATTAGCGAACCACACCGAAGTAATCATTTATTTTATTTCCCAATCCCAGCCTATTTATCCCATGAAGTAAAACTGGTCATACTTCATATCTAACACCACGGTGTTATCGGTAAATTCAATTACCATTTCACGTTCAAATCTAATTAAAGATTTAACTACCTCCTGGAGTGAAACTGGTGATACTCCATTCTCGATCTTTTCAATCTAATTAAAGATTCAATAAAACTCCACTTAGTTTTAATCTTTGACTGGGGTTAAAGAATCAGTGTCATTTAAAACACGGTTCACGATAAACCCCAAAATCACATCACATTTCAATCAGTCCCTAACCGTAAATTAGCAAGCGAGCAGTTCCCTAAGTATTTACCCCGAAGGCCGAAACCAACATCAGATCAATACCCCAGAAACCATTCAACTTAACTAATATCCAATTAGATTCTGATTTTCTTAACTCCATTGGGTCTAAGAACAATATTATTGAAGATACCATTCACGACAACCCAAATTCACATTCCATTAATTATCGGGTTAAAGAACAAGTGCCATTTAAAACACTATTCACGATAAACCCAAAAATCAATACCAATTCAATTCCAATTAAATATTATTTAATTGGTACACTTCATTAAATCTAAATAAAAAGATTTAATCTTTCTCTCAACTGGGCTTAAGAACAATGTTAATGAAGACACCATTCACGACAAACCCAAATCACATTTGATATTAAATACAAGGCTCTGAATAGAAAATATATCGGCTTATATTCAATATCAAATTCTACGACCAACAAATACCATATTGGAAATAACGATATAAATATATCTTTCAAATTCCCATAACAATACCTATATCATCACGAAATCCAACATCGAAATATTCCAAAGTCAATTTCGATTCAAATCCATTCCAATTCAATTATTGGAAATTCTGGTTACTTTTAAAACCCTTTTCAAATTCAATTTATTTATTTAAAAATAAATAGAATTATAATTATAGTTCAAAACTAGTTCATTACGATAAAAAACTATTTTTATCTTTTCAAATATGGAGTTTTTCATCCCAATTCTTCCCAAATCATTTCTTATGATTTCACACAAATTATTGCTATTTTTAATAATTTTATCAAGGCCCGTACAGTCGATTTCCATCAACGGCCATCGAACTGCACTTACAGCGACCTTTTCCAAATTTGATTTGGACATAATTCCAAATCCAACCGTTAGATTTCTAATTTCTAATATTCGTTAGAAATCTCTTTTCGATACGAACCCAACGGTTCCGGTTTTAGGAGAATCCGACGGTCGGATCTCCCGCAATATCCATTCGAAGTCAATGGTCGAAATTCACGAACTACCGCAGCGCGGCGCGTTCTATTCAGGCCATTATATATATAATATATATATATTTCGTCGATTTCCTTTCAAAACGTATTTTATAAATCATTTAAATTCGTTTTCAAAATGATTTCAACTTCTTATTCGATTTCAAATCAAAATTGAATTTTCCTTATAAATTCGTTTTAAATTCATTTCAAATTGATTTCAATTCAAATCGATTTTTAATTCAATTCTTTTTCAATTCAATTCAATTTCAATTCAAATTCATTTCTATTCAATTCCAATTCATTTTCGATTCGAATTCATTTCAAATTGATTTCCATTCAATTTCAATTCGATTCGAATTCATTTCAATTTGATTTCAATTCGAATTCATTTCAATTTGATTTCAATTCGAATTCAATTCAATTCAATTTTAATTCGAATTCAATTCTATTCAATTTTAATTCGAATTCAATTCGTTTCAAAATATCAGGATTTGAAATCACTTCCTTTTCTATATTCATTATAAAAATGAATAAAATCGATATAAATATCGTTCACGTCAAAATGGCGTCAATCTAATCAACACGGCTTCATATATTTCTATTTTCAAATATTCTAGTTCAAATATTTCTTTTCAAATATTTCCTTTTTCAAATATTTCTATACAAATATTTCCTTTTTTCAAAACTGGAATGAGGCCCAATCAATTACCACAGTTTTTACTTCTATGGATTTACATACAACGCATGTATACATCGACAATGACAAATAATCAACCATCATCCAAAGTGCATTCTACACTGTATAAGCATCAAATATAAATATTTACGCTTATAACAGTCTGTCAATCAATCGATCGGCATACAACTAATTATTGGGATTAGTGTATGTCATATATCATCCCAATACCCGTGTGGGGTTCCAAACAATCAAACACAGATTTTATTTGTGCAGTTGGGCGATGTGTAAAATTTATCGTCCCAATCAATATCAGTCAAATGTGTGTATATAAACAAATCGTCTGATTTGCTTATATTTATTTCATTTTAAATACACGTTAAAAATTCTATTTTTAACTATAAAATATTTTCCACTATAAAATATTTTATTTCATTTCACATCACACAATCAACTACACATCAAAATCAAACAAACAAGCATACAAGCCGTCCACGGTCTGTGGACGACGGGTGTCGCGTGCTACTAAACACCGTCTGCATCCTAGTATATATTTTAACTAGAAAATTAAATTGAAAGTGAGAAGTTCTCACCAAAAGCTAAACCAAACGCCCGACTCTTCTTATGTAGAAATCTTCGCCGTTCTCGCCTCTTGTCACTTTCGTCGTCCGTACTCGCTACATATATAAAAATCACATTTTTATATCATCACTTCACGCATAAAAATTATATTTTTACAATGCTATTTTTAAAATAAAGATTATATTTTTATATCGCTATTTTTATTATAGAGATTATATTTTTACAACTCTACTTTGAATACAAAGATTATATTTTTACAACGCTACTTTGAATATAAAGATTATATTTTTACAACGCTACTTTGAATATAAAGATTATATTTTTACAACGCTACTTTGAATATATAAAAATCATATCTTTATCTTCTAAAAGTTATATGTTTATATAGTTAAAAATCGAGTCTTTACATAAATAAAAATATCGTCTTTCCCTAAATAAAAATATCGTCTTTTCTATTTAAAAATTCTAACTTTGACTATATAAAAATCCCTTCTTTGACTATACAAAATCCCTTCTTTGATCACATATAGAATAAAGATTATATTTTTATATATGTGTTATTTTAAACTTTCAGATATTTAAATCTATGCTATTTACATTATAAAATAGATGAAAATAAGGAATAAAAGAAAAGGGAGAACTCACATTGTTGCTGTAAATCAAACAAAATCGAATCTTGGCTTGAGAAGGGGGCCCCACGGAGGTTGGTGGTGGTTGAGATGGCGGCTGTGGTGCTGGAGCGCCGGATGGTGGCGTCGCAGGCGAGGGGGCGGGCTTCTGGGGGAAGGCATGGTGTCATGAGGTGAAACGGGGTGGGATGGCTCGACTTGGTGGAGGGTTTTCACGAGGTGGGGCGAGCGAAGGTCAAGGGGGAAGGGGGAGACGCCAGAGGATGCAGCGGTGGGTGGTGCGCCTTCGGCGGGCGGTGCGACGTGGGCCAGGTGGCTCAGACGATGGGGCGACGGGGTTCTCTAGGTTTTTTTTCTTTCCTAAATTTTTTCGATTTAGGCTGAATTGAACGGGAGGGGGTAGAAGGAGAAAAGGGGAAAGTAATTTATAATTTATTTATTTATTTATTTTCTAAATAAATTGACTTTTTATTTCAAACCCCGAGTCCAACCCAATGACAGTCGCCCCTAGCATAATACCCCTTTATGAACACAATGGGATATGTTTCGTTAGCCAATTTTATCGTTTCGATAGGTTTCCGCCAAAATCCAAATATGACTCTATATATTGAATTTGAACGCGCATTTCAATTTACCGAGGCCACATACTAACTCGAAAAATTCCAGAAAAATATTTTCTAGCTTCGTATCGACGATACGGTCCTAACAAAACTAGTTTCGTTGAATTCTGAGACCGTTTGAAAATGGTCATTTTCCAGTCGATTAAAATCAACTGAAACTGGCCAAACGCGTTTTCCTTTGACACGCTCACATATTGATTCGAAAAATTATGAAAATTGGAATCTAGCAATAACTTGACATCCCGGATCCAACAAAAGTGGTTTCGTCGAAATCCGAGGTCATTTGCAAAATGGCTATTTTTAAGGGCCAGAATTCCATAGCGACTATTCTGAAATTTCAACTAGACATATCTTTTGATTCCCGCTATGAAATTTCAATTTTTCGGATTCGTTGGAAATATATTCTCAAATAGATTCTAATATTTTTGGTTTTGCTAAAATCATTTTTATTTTGAATTCTGTACATTCATTTGAAGTTTGAAATCGAATTATCGAACTACCGCGCCATTTTCAATTTCTTTTATAATTTAAAATAAATATTTATATTCTAACGTCGAGCTATATAAATATTTACGTTCGAATTCTATTCAAAATAAATTTTCCTTCGTTTTTATTTAAAATAATTCATTTTAAATATTCAAAATTCACTAAAATTGCCAAAATAAATTTTTTAAATTGACTCGGATTTCCGGGATATTACATATTATATATAATGTAACACCCCGTAATTTTATAACATTAAAATTCATAAATTAAAGTATAATTAATTTTTAGAAAAGAATTAAGTGAAATGGGTTGCGTAGAGAAATATATATATATATTGATATATATATATATATATAAATATATATATGTAAATTAAAAACTAAATATGCGAAAAAGTTCAAAACAGCGAATTGGGAGGGGGAATAACCGAACCGGCCCATTTTTGAGGTCGACTAGGGGTTAATCCAGGGTGTTTGGCTGTCAACCCGTGGGCCGATTCGCTCAAATGCAGATTTTGCATTTGATTGGTTCTCATGGTTCAGGGTTAATCTAATGGTCCTAAATAACTTCCTACACCTATAAATACATCCTAATGCTAACCCTAAACCTAATTAAAATAGAATAGTTACCGTCATACCATCGCCATGGAAATCAATGGAGCCGCCGCCAACTAAGAAAGAAGAAAAGCAAATTCAATTCTAATTCTCTCAACCCTAAAGCAAAGCAAAACTCTCTCTTTTCTTCTCTAAATTGTGAGTATGATGATCTTAACAAGATTATTATCATTTTAATTAGGTTGAGTTATGAATGGATTATGAGTAGATGATGTGAATTATCATATATGTTATTGTAAACCCCTTTTGCTATCATGTATATTGTAAATCCAATGTTATGTGATGATGATATCTTATATGTTGTAAATCAAGCTATGATGATGTTATGTATGTTGAAAGTTTCTATGCTAAGTTGTGATGAATCATACATGTTAAAAAGGCCATGATGTTACCATCTATGCTAGTTAGTTCATATTAATTAAATCATCATGTTTGGGTTATGTTGATCTATATGACAAGTCACATATGCAAGTTAGATTGATTAGAAAAGTTATGAACATATACCAAGACATCTATTATGACAGCTAGAATTATGCTATGACATATGTGATATCCTATGCTAGTTCACACCATCATTATGTTGCCTAAAAACCCCATATACAAGTTTATGTATAGATTTGGGCTATGATCATATCATATAAATTGAGACATTTAACAAGTTGACACCTTTTGATCCTTAACATGTGTAGTTTATGCAAGTTTCACCCCTATTATGATTAGATTTATTTTAATTGTCTATATGTTGTGATAATTTATCTTTGTGCTAGGTGTTAGACTATACAAGTCTAGCCTATATTATGCGTTGAATAAGCGAACGTATAAACGTGGGGTAGGGGTAATATTAAGGATTTAATATTAAAAAGTTGGGGTGCAATTGATATGATTTTGCATGCCATAAGTGGATGGCCATAATTGAGTCAATTATGGACAACATTAAAAGTTGACTTAATTAATAATTTGAATAAGGAATTATTAAAACTGGGGTAAAAGATTTTAAGTGTTAATCAAAGCTTAGGACACGAGGTTGGACTCGTTTGTGACGTAAACCTGCCCGGACCCGCCCGGCAAATCCAGTGGTCACAAATGTCAGCCCAATGTGAGAGGTCCTAGGCCTAAACTAAAGCATAACGGTTGTAAAGACACGAGGTTAGACTCTTTTATGGTGTAAGACTGCCCGGACCCGCCCGGCAAATCCAGCTGCCATAAATGCCAGTCTAATGTGAGAGGTCTTTATGAGGTTATGGCCTGAATGAATTAAGAAATACTTAACCAGATAAACGTGTAAGGTGGGACATGGGGGTTAAGTAGGTGCCTTGGGTGGCATGAGGAATCTAGGGGGTGCCCTTAGTGGCATGTGAAATACGATTAGTAAGACTTAACCAAACACACATGTAAATGAACATGACTAAGAGGGTTAAGTGGGATATACTAGTGACAAGCTTAGGTGGGTAGCTTGTGGGGGCCCATTTCGACCAGTATCCCAAACGTATCTTTGTGGGCTCGACCCAAGTCGAGGACGGGACACGCATGCTGGGTTCGACTGTAAGAGGCCAAAACGGGGAGCGGTGGCAACGCAAGTCCAACGGGTTTCGTATGCGTGTGTGGACCCGGGCTGGTAGGTAAGACGTTGTTGCATCGTGTAGGTATAAGCCGTGCATTCTCAAGTTGTATCGGGTTGCCACTTTAGGGGAGTGATACACCCCACTGTGGGGCCAGCACGGGTATCTACGAGTAGGGAGCCGATCGAAAGTGGGTATTGGGGTACACCTAGTGGAGATAGGGGCAGACGGCACCTATGTAGTCAGCTAGCGGTACGTAAGGCTATTTATATGTTTCTGTGTGAAGCAAGTGGGATCAACCTTTAGGGTGACTGGTGCGGTGCAGTGTAGTAATGTGCGGTGCAGTGTAGCAATTGTTCGTTAGTAATTAGGTGTGCCTTTACCGTTATCTTTAACGTTATCTTAAACGCTATCCTTATCTTCCTAATAGTTCATAGACATTTACTTGTCTTCCAGCTTATGCCTTAGTCTAGTTATTTTGATAATAGTATTGTTAGAATTATCATACTCGCCAGACTTTATGTCTGACCCCCTCCATTTCTATCCTTTTCCCCCTCCAGGTCCTCAGGTTGGGCCCAGCTCTAGTGGAGTTTGATTGGATTGCTTTATCTCACTTTGAAAGCTTGGACCGTTGAAGTAATGTCCAACTTGTTATCTTTTTTTTTTTGCTATTTGTGTAAAGGGATTATGTATTTTTTTTATGAAGATGGATAATGTACTTGACTCTGATTAATGATTTTGTGATGTAATAAACATGTTTCCGCTGCAATAAAATGAAGCTTTAGTTTTCAAGTACTACTTATTATCTGTCTTGTTGTAATTTTTCTGTTCTATATTCACTTATAACCTCCATGGAAGTTAATGCATTCCCATAGTGAGTGACATTAATGGACGTGGGGTGTTACATATAATATATATAATATATACTCCATCGATTTCCTTTTAAAACGTATTTTATAAATCGTTTTAAATTCGTTTTCGAAACGATTTCAACTTCATATTCAATTTCTAATCAAAATTGAATATTCCACATCATCGATATACAAATGTTAATGTTTTCAAAATATTATATTTTGAAATCACTTCTTTTTCTACAATCATTATAAAAACGAATATAATCGATATAAATATTGTTCATGAAAAAATGGCGCCAATCTAATCAACACAGCTTTTATTCAACACATGAATGTTTATTCTATTCAACACATGAATATTTATTTTATTCAACACATGAATATATATTCTATTCAACGCATAAATATATATTCTATTCAACACATAAATTTTCTTTCTATTCAAGACATGAATTTTTATTCTATTCAACACATGAATTTTTATTCTATTCAACACATGAATTTTCTTTCTATTCAACACATGAATTTTTATTCTATTCAACACATGAATTTTCTTTTATAATATTCCTTATTTTCCAAATTGGAATGAGGCCCAATCAATTACCATATAATGTTAATTATATGGATTCCCTACAACACATGTATATAATAGCAAGGATAAATCATCAACCATCATCTAGAGTGCACCACACAACTGCATAAGCATTAAATATAAATAATTAACGCTTATAACAGTCTGTCAATCTATCGATCGACACACAACTAATTATTGGGATTAGTGTACGCCAAATATCATCCCAACACCCGTGTGGGGTTTCAAACAATCAAACACAGGTTTTATTTGTGCAGTTGGGCGATGTGTAAAATTTATCGTCCCAATCTATATCCTTCAAATGGGTGTACATAAACAAATCGTTCGATTTGTAAATGAATATTTATTTTACTTCAACACATGAATATATATTTTTATTTCAACACATGAATTTTATTCTATTCAACACATGAATTTTACTCTATTCAACACATGAATTTTATTCTATTCAACACATGAATTTTATTATATTCAACACACGAATTTTACTCTATTCAACACATGAATTTTATTCTATTCAACACATGGATTTTATTTTCCATTCCACCTCACAATCAATTTTCACACAAACAAATCAATCCAAATGCAATCAAACAAATAAGTCGTCCATGGTATGTGGACGACGGGGAAATAGTTCATATATGCAGTTATAAAATAAATAACTGAACATAGAATATTGCAGTGAGGACTTCTTACCTTTGGGATCCACTCTGCCATTCTTTAATTCTGAACGGTTCAAATTTAGATTTGTTTTCCGACAGTACCATCGCAATCTGTATCACACAGTTGATTATTAAAAATCACATTTTTATATTGTTACTTCACACATAAAAATCATTTTTTTTATGTTGATGTTTATATTATAAAAATTATATTTTTCTCTCGCCTTCTCTATATAAAAATCACATTTTTATATATAAAGATCGTATTTTTATATTTTACCTAAAATAAAAATCACATTTTTATTTCTCTACTCATGTAAAAATCATATTTTTACCATGCTAACATATATATAAAGATGCCATCTTAATCATATCACTATTTATATAAAAATCAAATTTCTTTATACTGCAACTATATAAATAAAAATCAGATTTTTATTCCCTAGAAATATAAATAAAAATTCTATCTTTTCATACATATATAAAATCGAATTTTTATAACTTTTCATATTTAAAAAATTCGATCTTTTTACTTTATAAAAATTTGGTCTTTTCACTTTATAAAAATTCGATCTTTTCACTTTATAAAAATTCGATCTTTTCACTTTATTCTTATATAAAAATCTAATTTTTTATTTGCTATCCTTATATAAAAACCTAATTTTTATACACTATGTTTCCTATAAACTAAAACAGATTTTTAAACGATGTTTTATATAATTAAAATTAGAATTTAAACTGTGTTTTTTATTTAAATAAAATAGGAAGGAAAACTCACAGTTATTCGATTTTCTTCATAGGAGGGCTTGGTCCGACGTCGAGGCGGCTGCTGGTGCTAGGGGAGAGGCGCGGGGTGCTAGAGCACGGCGGGGTCATCGGTGGGCAAGGGGAGTGGCAGTGGCTTCATGGAGGTTGGGGGTTTGCGTTGGGTGTCTCGATTTGGGGATAGAGGGAGGGTTGTGTTCGGGTTCAATCAGATGGAGAGGAAGAGGGGTGCGAGAGGGTGGAGGTCGGCGCTTGGCGGCGGCGGGTGGCACAGCTCCGGAGGTGCGACGGATGGGGAACGGAGGCAGTGGATGGATCGGCTGCGTCGATCTTGTTTTCTTTTTTTCTTCTTTTTTTCCCATCGTGTTGACTGAATAGAGAAAGGAGAGAGAGGGGGGAGTTTATAATGATATATATGTTTATTTAATTCAATTTACTTTCCAAAAGGTAACTTTTTCAATCGAATCCCAAATCGAGCCCAAGACTGTCATCCCTAACTAATTACCCCCATTCCGAACACAATGAGATATATTTCATAAGCCCACTCGATTGTTTCATTTAGTTATTCCTCAAATCAAAATATAAATCTATATATTGAATTTGAACGCACATTTCAATTTACCGGGGCCACATGCAAACTCTAAAAATTCCAGAAAAATTATTTCTGGCCTAGTATTGACGATACGGTCCTAATAAAACTAATTTTGTCAAATTTGAAGACCGTTTGAAAAATGGCCATTTTCTGGTCGATCGAAATTGACTAAAACTGTCAAAACACGTTTTCTTTCTCCACGCTCACATATTGATTCAGAATATTACGAATTTCAGAATCATGCAATAACTTGACATCCGGGATCCAACAAAAATGGTTTCGTCGAAAACCGAGGTCCTTTGCAAAATTTCCATTTTTAAGGGCCAGAATTCCACAGCGACTATTCTGAATTTTCAATTGGGCATAACTTTTTATCCCCGCTATGAAATTTCAATTTTTCAGATTCGTTGGAAAGATATTCTCAAATAGATTCTAATATTTTTGGTTTTGCCAAAATCCGGTTTGTTTTGAATCATGTACATTCATTTGAACTTTGAAATCAAATTTTCAAACTACCGCGCCATTTTCAATTCCTTTTATAATTAAAAATAATTACTTATATTCTAACGTCGATTCAAATAAATATATACGTTCAAATTCTATTCAAAATAAATTTCTCGTCGTTATTATTTAAATTAATTCATTTTTAATATTCAAAATTCATCAAAATTGCAAAATAAAAAATTTAAATTGGCTCGGATTTCCGGGTTACTACAATCTCCCCCACTTAAAACTTTTCGTCCCCGAAAAGGAACGAAGCATTAAGTTGTTTTACAAACCAACTCAACTTTCATTATTTTCATTACGGCTTAAGTTCTTCAACTTTTTAGTTTCTAAGAACTTTTTAAATTCTTCAAAAATTTGGCTAACACCCTAAATTTTTGAAAAATTTCGCCATAATCTCCCCTGCACTGGGTGCTTCGAGATATTTCAAATAGCCTCCCATGGCCCTCACCAATCCAAAAAGAAAAAGAAACAGCCAAGCGGCTAGCCAAGCGGCTAGCCAATCGGCTCATAAAATCATCAAAAACCCAAGAAATACAATAAACATGTACCTATTTGTCGGGCAAACAATTTTATTCCTCTTCTCTAGCCTTCTTGCTATGACCTATTCAATGTAAGTACATGTATATGCATGTAAATGCGACTAATTTTCAATACAGTTCAATATTTGATTCAATTTGGCTAAAGGTTCAACATTTTAATTAATCAACCAGTAATCAAACAACATAACCAGCAATCAATTAGTTGATTAGCTTTTCAAACATATAACTTTAATACATAGTCAAAAATCAAATTTTTGATGCCAAATCACAACAATAAGCCCTATCTAGTTTTGGTTCTCACACCAATCAATTGGAATCATATAGATATCCCACCTTCGAAACTCGAACACGGATACTGATGATGAGGCCTCATCATCAAAATCTTCTCCGGGTGACTAGAGTGTGATTCTATATCTACCAAATATATTAAAACTTCGAATACACATGGATCAGACGTATACGCAAAATCTTTATATACTAGACTGTCCAAATTCAATACAAATTAAATAATCAAATACGAATAATTGATTTAAATTTTCAAAACAAAAATTGTTTTCATTTTAAAAATATACTCTTCACACTCATTCTAGGATACTTCTGATCCCATCTCTAACGAGTCATTCCCATTGGATATTACTAATCCAATTTCTGATGAATTCTTTCGTATAGTTCTAATATGTCTTATTCTCCAAGCTCTGTAAATCAAAGCTCTGATACCAAATGTAACAATAAGGAATTTCGCTCGATCTGAATCGATCGCTAAACCGACCAAGACCTTTCGAAACCCCTGATTGTTTTGAGAACACGACAAATCGGAACGCAAACAGAAGAACATTTCATTGATAATTACAACAATTCCATCAAAATAAAAGAATATACAGAGTACGAATAAATATTATACATCAGAAAAATATCAGAGATTACAATACATTACATAGCAGCGGAAAAATAATACAAAACACAACTGAAAGTAATATACGGATATAGAGCTTTCCGGATATCATCCCAGCTGTAAACCAGGTTCCTGTGAATATAAATCTGCAAAACCAAAACTACTAGCTGCCCGTGTGGAAAATAGGGGCACCCAGAGTTTAGGTTAAAACAATAAACTCCAGGTCAGTCATGTGACTGGTGTGAGAACTAAAACAATTATTAATCTATATTTTAAAATTAGGTAAATCAAGGGACCACGCCGTATAACACGGAACAGGTTTCCTCCAAAGAATACCAGTGCATAAAACCACAGCGCAATGCTAAATAAAGAACAATGAAGCTATTATAAGACCCAGGTCCCATCACACAATGCAACACAAGCCGGAGGATAGGTTTTTTACCTTATAATAGCCAAGAATGCTTGATACGCTAAATTTCATCTTTTATTATTACTATAAGTGTATAGTGTCAAAACAATTTCAATCATAAGTATCAATCATAGACGGAATAACTGCCCCATAACACTATGTCGCCATATATAGGTTCGACAATCAAAACCGCAAAGTCACGTATTGGAAGTTGGATTTCCATCTATGAACCGAGGCAAGGGATCGTCCTCCACCGAATTCGAGACACTCTAGCCCACCCCTCAGGAACAGCCGCAACTGCCCCTTGGATCGTCAGGGCCGGTCCACCGATGTGGATTTTAATGCCTGAACACTGCGTTTCCCCACCCTATGGGGGGTGTCAATGAGTCCACTGACTCCATCGGCTCCACATAGTCACCGATATATCCGAGGCGCCTCGCAATCCAACAACCACATAAGTCAAACTCATCAGGGCATGTAAAACCACTGACGCCACTTTTAGCTAGAAGGAAACGCATGTCCTCCCTGAGGTCCTTCTCCCATTTCTGGTTCACAACCGGGGTGTGAGGCTCGCGAATCAACGTTACACAAAGCTATGCCACACAGGCGGTGCTTTGATCATCAACCACAAGACTTTGCTTTTCAACAAAAGCCTTGATCATTTGCCACTTAGGCATGCCACACAGGCAGTTCACTCCATGCGATTGATATCCATCAATATGTAACCTATGAGCTCGTACGTCTCAGAGAAGGGCGTTAAGCAAGAGAATAAATTCTCTGCCGCCAAACAGATATATATTTAATAGAAATCAATCACACAGAATAAAATCTAATGTCCGACACACGGTCCATTTACAAGTTCGTTCTGGGTCTGAACGAAACCGGAGGCACCTCATACCTCACATATCCATCGATCTCCAAGTACGTCTGGACAATCACCAACTGATTCCCTCCTATTGGGTGTACAGCCCAATCAAGATCATCAGTAATCACCCAACCGATGTGAAGACCTCCGGTCTTCGACCACTATCTTCATCCTCGACACATCATCGAATCAGTTATTCAGAATGGGATAAACCCAGTCTTTTTGAATAACTCGCGTATATAATAAACAAGTATTACACAAACACAACATACGCCTCATTCCAATTCAGAATATTCTTTTATTCAAATATTCTTACACTTTGGGGAAAGTTCCCATTAATTTTATCAAAGATAAATTCTTTAAATTTATTCTTTAATCTTCCTTTGAATATCAATTCAAATTAGTCGGGATTTGCGAACCACACCGAAGTAATCATTTGTTTTAAATTTCCCAATCCCAACCTATTCATCCCATGAAGTAAAACTGGTCATACTTCATATCTAACACCACGGTGTTATCAGTAAATTCAATTACCATTTCACGTTCAAATCTAATTAAATATTTAACTATCGCCTGAAGCAAAACTGGTGATACTCCATTCTCGATCATCTCAATCTAATCAAAGATTCATTAAAACTCCACTTGGTTTTAATCTTCCCAAAAATCAATATCCTATCTTTAACTGGGTTAAAGAACCAATGTCAATTAAAACACGGTTCACGATAAACCCAAAATCACATTCCGTTCCATTCCAATTTATTTTATTAAATTGGAAAACTTTACTTTGGAAAACCTCCTTTAAATCTTAACAAAAGATTTATAAATTCCAAATCACATTTCACTGTAAATCGGGTTAAAGAACAAATGTCGTTAAAACACAGTTCATGAGACGACCCCATTTCCCGTACGGACGGAGATAAGGGTAATCTTTGGAATATAACACAGAAACAGATAATAGCAGAACAGAATTAAATAAATACACCAGATAATGAACAATAGAATTTACTGGATAAAAGTAATCATCAGAGTTACACAGTATACAGGATCTTACTTAGTACAATTACAGTTCAGCTATACATATATGTCTACAGCGGAAAACAAACATAATGTACAATAGGAGCTGAACAGCATAAAAGAGATAAATGATAGAATCCATCTTCAGCTCCAGCTATCCAGAAAGAACCAGCTAAACCTGAATACAAGGCTGCCCATGTAGAAAAAGGGGCACCCAAGTTTGAAAGTGAAACAAACTACGAGTCAGTCATGGGACTGGTATGAGAAATCTACTCAACACATTTTAAATATGGAAAATCACAGGACCACGCCACTTTCGTGGAACGGGTTTACTCCATTGGATTGAAAGTACTTTAAAAACAAATCTTTCTTTTAAACATCGCAATGCTTTTTATAAAAATGAACCATTATAAGACTCAGTTCCCATCACACAATGCAACACAAACCGGAGGATAGAGTTTTTACCTTATAACGGCCAAAATATGCTTGATACGAATAAAACAAAAGCATTTGATATTATTGCTAGTGTTTATATGTTTTAAAAACAATTTCAAATCATAACTATCAATCATAGACGGCATTAATGCCCCATACCACTATGTCGCCATATATATATACAATCAAAACCGCACAGTCATGTATTTGGAAATTGGACTTCCATCATGAACCAAGGCAAAAGATAGTCCTTACCGAATTCGAGATTGCCTAGCCCGAGCCTTAGGATCAGAACGCATCAACCCTTTGGATCGTCAGGGCCGGTCCACCGATGTGGATTATTATGCCTGAACACTACGTTTCCCCGCCCTTTGGGGCGTAAATGAGCCAACGAATGGCTCCATCGGACCCGGATCGTCCGATCTAACCGAGGCGCCTCGCAACAGCAACAACCACATAAGTCAAACTCGTCAAGGCATGTAAAACCACTGACGCCACTTCTAGCTAGGAAGAAACGCAGGTCCTCCCTGAGGTCCTCTCCCGTTTCTGGTTCATACCGGGGTGTGAGGCTCGCGAATTCACGTTATACACAAAGCTACGCCACACAGGCGGTGCTTTGATCATCACCACAAGACTTTGCTTTTCAACAGAAGCCCTGATCATTTGCCACTCAGGCATGCCACACTAGCAATTCATGCCATGCGACTGATGACCATCGATATACAACCTCTGAGCTCGTGCGTTTCAGAGAAGGGCGTTAAGCAAAAGAATAAATTCTCCGCCGCCAAACAGATGTATATTTAACAGAGATCTATCAACACAGAATAAAATCCAATGTCAGACACACAGTCCATTTACAAGTCCGTTCTGGGTCTGAACGAAACCGGAGGCACTATATACCTCGCAAACCCATCGATCACCACGTACGTCTGGACGAACACCACTCATTATCCATATTTCGGGATGCCTCCCAATCAGGACCTCGGTTACCACCCAAACGAGGTGAAGATCTCCGGTCTTCGACCACCGTCTTCATCTTCGACTTTCAATCGTTGGTCAGTTATTTGAAATGAGCATTAACTCGGCCTTTTAAAATAATTCACGTATATTTAGAATTTCAAATCAATTTGTTTCAATGGTTAAATCATTCGACAACACCAATTTTGTTCTTTAATGTAATCTTCACACCAAACACATTCAACCATCAAATACCACATAAATCAAGCAAATTCAGTTTATTTCCATTCCATATCGTTTATGATATTTTATAACGATTTATCGCTATTTTTATTTATTTTAAAATAGCCAATTTATTCAAAACGACGCTTCGGGTCATAACGCGGCCGTGGCGCTGTTTTTCTCCAGATTTGATTTACACATATCTGAAAATCTAACCGTTGGATCTTCACAAAATTCACATCATTAGAAAGATCTTTTCAAAACGAATCCAACGGTTCCAGTTTCGGGAAAATCCGACGGTCGAATCTCCCGGTATCATCGTTTGAAGTTTCGATTTCAAAATACGAACTGCAACGTCGTTATTCGATTAAATATAATTATATATATATATATATATATATATAATCGATTCTGGCGCTATTTTTCTCCAGATTTGAATTAAACATTCTAGACAATCCAACCGTTGGATTTTTATAACGTTGGTGCCATTGGAAAGATATTTCCAAAGAGAACCCAACGGTTGCGGTTTCGGGAAAATCCAATGGTCGGATCTCCCGCACTAATCATTTGAAATCACGATTTCAAAATACGAACTGCAGCGTCGTTATTCGATATATTTCAATCTATTTAAATATATATATCGATTCTTCGATTTCAAAACCATATGAATTTCATACTTTTGATAAAAAACGATATTTTTATCAAACTGTCTTCTATTTCAACACTTCACTATATTTGACCACTCATGTATATAATAAAAATGTGATTTTTGTTGTAAAACAATTTGTTTCAAAACACTATTGTTTTATATAGTTCATATAGATGGGATTTTTATTATAAAACAATTTATTTCAAAACAAGATTATTTTATATAGTTCGTATAGATGATAAAAATTTGATTTTTATTATAAAACAATTTATTTCAAAATATGAATACCATTCAACACATGAATTTCAACTCAACAAATGAACATCGTCTCCACACATGGAGGTTTTCTATTCAATGAATAAATATAGTTTCAACAACTGAAAATAATTCAAACACATGAATATTATTCAAAATTTCGGCAGCATAACGGCAGGGTAGTTAAAACCGGGACCGTCCCTAGTACGGCTCCTCGCTCTACCTTAAAACCTCGCGGTTTTTGACAATGGGGAATCATGCATCTAATTCGCAAGCAGGCGGCATGTATAATTATTTCATTTCCACAAACTACTCCTATGTGGTTTCAACCAAATATTTCTCAACCACAAATGGGTATTTTTCAACCACAATCAATCAATGTCAACCACAAACAATTCCAATCAACCATTCGCTATCAATCAATTTTCACACCAATCACAACCAATAAATATCGTCCATGGTTGTGGACGAGGGGCGTATATATATATATATATATATATATATATACATATACATATATATATATATTTATATATAGCATTTCACTTCTATTTCAACACATATATAATTTTTACAACGCATATATATAACTTATACATCGATCGTACAACTTATACAACGCTTATACATGAGGTGTACAACGCTGATATAACTCATGCATCGACTATATAATTTATACATCGTCGTTTTCCATATCGTTTATAAATTAGAAATCTCACATTGGGTTCCACTCCACCAAAAATAGCAGAAGGCTCAGAAAAATATGCGGTCTCTTCTAAAATGTAGAAGACGTCCACATGAGTCCACTGTCTCTTGTTTCACTGAATTTCGACAAGAAACGAAAAAGATATGATTTTTCAAAGTTTGCAACGGTTTAAAGGTGTTAAAACAGTTGAAAATAAAACAAGCCGTACCTCAGTTGAATGGTTCAAAACTAGGTTTTCGATTTTCTTCAAATCCGTTGATTGTTGCTTCGGTCGGCCAGCGCCACCTCGTCAGGCTAGGAGAGGCGCACGTGCGCCGGGGAGGGGGTCGAACTCGGTGGTCCCCAGGCGGCGGAATCCAGGCGCGAACGGCGAAACTTCCCGAGCCCGATTCTCTCACTACAGGCCACGAAAAATTCCAAACTTTATATGGATTTGAAGATCTCGAGAAGATCTTCAAAAAGTTCAACTGTGGCACGAGCTAATTCGGCGTGGATTGATCGGAAAATGAGGGGGAAGGTCTAAACGTATTTCCGCCTTCGACGTCGGGGAGAGAGAAAGAGTTTTCTTTTTTTTTTAATTCTGATTGGCCGGTGAGTTTTAAAAGGTGTTTTTTGACACGACCTCCAATCCAAACCCAACGACTGTCGTCCCTAGCATTTTACCCCCATTCCGAACATAATGTGATATGTTTCGTAGGCCCATTCGACTGTTTCAGTCAGTTTCCATTCAATTTAAAATATATAACATTCAATATTTGATTTGAACGTACATTTCAATTTGCCAGGGCCACAAACTGATTCGAAAAATTACAGAAAAATAAATCTGGCTATGTTTTGACGATACGGACCCAATAAAACTAGTTTCGTCGAATTCTGAGACCGTTTGCAAAAAGGCCCATTTCTGGTCGATCCAATTTAACTATAATTGACCAAAATACATTTTCCTTTGCCACACTCACATATTAGCTTCAAAAATTATGAAATTTGAAACCTAGCAATAACTTCACATCCCGGATCCAACAAAAGTGGTTTCATCGAATTCCGAGGTCGTATGCAAAATGGCCAATTTCCCAGGCTATATAAATTCCATAGCGACCTTTCTAAAAATTCATTTGGCCATAACTTTTGCTTTCCGCTATGAAAATTCGATTTTTCAGATTCGTTAGAAAGGTATTCTCTAACAGATTTAAATATTTTTGGTTTCGCTCAAATCCGCTTTGTTTTGCACCCGGTACAGTCCGACAAAGTTTGAATTCAATTTTTGAAACTACCGCGCCATTTCAGGCCTTGTTTATAATTATAATTAATTATATTCGTTTTCAAACATCGATTCAAACTCACTTTCCATCGCTATTATTTAAAATATTTATTTTAAATATTTAAAATCCATTATTTTAGCCAATTTAAAATTTTTAAATTGGTTCAGATTTTCTGGGTCGTTACAATCTCCCCCACTTAAAATTTTCGTCCCCGAAAAGGAACAAAGTCGAAAGTGGTTTGATTAATCAACTCTACGTTCAATCTAGCTTCAATTTTCCAACTTTCAGCTTCTGAGAATTTTCAAATTCTGCAAAAATTTGGCTAACACCCGAAATTTTCGATTTTTTTTGCCATAACCTCCTTTGTACAGGGAGAGGTTTGGAAATTAATTGGGCCGTATTAGGTAGCCAATAAATCCTAATAAGCATACACATATTTATAGTGATATATTCTAGTGTTTACAGGGGAGCGTGTATTGATAATAACTCCAGAGAATTAATTCTCGTCACCCTGTCAAAGCCTGAGGGAGTGTGTATTTTAAATGTTCCAGAGGATAAATCCTCGTCACCTCGTCCCGTGTGGGAAATAAATAGTCCATGTGCAGTATCTAATAACTAGATAGACGTGATTATTGTCAACTCCAGATCCGTGTGGGGTTTTTATTAATTTGGCAATTTTATCGTTACAATTTAAATAGTCCATATCAGTCATCAGTTCAACCTGTAAAATATAGTCATCGCCATACAAGCCGCTCGCTCATATGGTAAATCTTCCACCTCGTCACACAAGCTCCAAATGCTTATGTGGTATATGATGAAGTATTCCTATCATCATAAGTATGCCATGTAATGTAGTTCAAAATTAATTGTTACTATCCTATGGCGACGTTTATTATTTCACAGAGAAAAACCAGCACTCCGCATCCAATGGCATTCACAGGAGTTGATATAATAATATTTCGCATCCAACTCATTAAGGTTTACCTATTTGTCGGGCACGCAAATAAAATCTTTACTCAACAGCTAATCCATTTACCTTTTCAAACATATATAATGCACAAGTATATATATTTCTATCTATTTTCCAATCAGTTCAATGTGTGATATAAATGAATACATTCTATTATTGATTAAATTAACTATTATTTCAATAATTTAATTAATCAGATTTACTATCACACAACACAAACAACAATCAAAGTGTTTTTAACTTTTCAAAAATATATCTTTTATATACTTGAAAATTATATTTCTAAAACCAGACTATATATATAATCACAAATACATTATTTAAAAACATATTACGCTCGACTCGCTCTGAGGCACTTCTGACCCCATCTCTAACGAGTTGTTCTGATTCTGCTTTACTTATACTAGGATATTACTGATCCTATCTGTATAGAGTTACCCGTCCTAGAACACTACTGGTTCTATCTCTGACGAGTTCGTTAATATGTTATATCCCAGAGCTAAGCTTAACCAAAGCTCTGATACCACGTTGAGACGACCCCATTTCCTGTACGGACGGAGATAAGGGTAATCTTTGGAATATAACACAGAAACAGATAATAGCAGAACATAATTAAATAAATACACCAGATAATGAACAATAGAATATACTGGATAAAAGTAATCATCAGAGTTACACAGTATACAGGATCTTACTTAGTACAATTACAGTTCAACTATACATATATGTCTACAGCGGAAAACAAACATAATGTACAATAGGAGCTGAACAGCATAAAAAGAGATAAATGATAGAATCCATCTTCAGCTCCAGCTATCCAGAAAGAACCAGCTAAACCTGAATACAAGGCTGCCCGTGTAGAAAAAGGGGCACCCGAGTTTGAAAGTGAAACAAACTACGAGTCAGTCATGGGACTGGTATGAGAAATCTACTCAACACATTTTAAATATGGCAAATCATAGGACCATGCCACTTTCGTGGAACAGGTTTACTCCATTGGATTGCCAGTGCTTTAAAAACAAATCTTTCTTTTAAACATCGCAATGCTTTTTATAAAAATGAAGCCATTATAAGACTCAGTTCCCATCACACAATGCAACGCAAACCGGAGGATAGAGTTTTTACCTTATAACGGCCAAAATATGCTTGATACGAATAAAACAAAAGCATTTGATATTACTGCTAGTGTTTATATGTTTTAAAAACAATTTCAAATCATAACTATCAATCATAGACGGCATTAATGCCCCATACCACTATATCGCCATATATATATACAATCAAAACCGCACAGTCACGTATTTGGAAATTGAACTTCCGTCATGAACCAAGGCAAAAGATAGTCCTTACCGAATTCGAGACTGCCTAGCCCGAGCCTTAGGATCAGAACGCATCAACCCTTTGGATCGTCAGGGCCGGTCCACCGATGTGGATTATTATGCCTGAACACTACGTTTCCCCGCCCTTTGGGGCGTAAATGAGCCAACGAATGGCTCCATCGGACCCGGATCGTCCGATCTAACCGAGACGCCTCGCAACAGCAACAACCACATAAGTCAAACTCGTCAGGGCATGTAAAACCACTGACGGCACTTCTAGCTAGGAAGAAACGCAGGTCCTCCCTAAGGTCCTCTCCCGTTTCTGGTTCATACCGGGGTGTGAGACTCGCGAGTTCACGTTATACACAAAGCTACGCCACACAGGCGGTGCTTTGATCATCACCACAAGACTTTGCTTTTCAACAGAAGCCCTGATCATTTGCCACTCAGGCATGCCACACTAGCAATTCATGCCATGCGACTGATGTCCATCGATATACAACCTCTGAGCTCGTGCATTTCAGAGAAGGGCGTTAAGCAAAAGAATAAATTCTCCGCCGCCAAACAGATGTATATTTAACAGAGATCTATCAACACAGAATAAAATCCAATGTCAGGCACACAGTCCATTTACAAGTCCGTTCTGGGTCTGAACGAAACCGGAGGCACTATATACCTCGCAAACCCATCGATCACCACGTACGTCTGGACGATCACCACTCATTATCCATATTTCGGGATGACTCCCAATCAGGACCTCGGTTACCACCCAAACGAGGTGAAGATCTCCGGTCTTCGACCACCGTCTTCATCTTCGACTTTCAATCGTCGGTCAATTATTTGAAATGAGCATTAACTCGGCCTTTTCAAATAATTCACGTATATTTAGAATTTCAAATCAATTTGTTTCAATGGTTAAATCATTCGACAACACCAATTTTGTTCTTTAATGTAATCTTCACACCAAACACATTCAACCATCAAATACCACATAAATCGAGCAAATTCAGTTTATTTCCATTCCATATCGTTTATGATATTTTATAATGATTTATCGCTATTTTTATTTATTTTAAAATAGCCAATTTATTCAAAACGACGCTTCGGGCCATAACGCGGCCGTGGCGCTGTTTTTCTCTAGATTTGATTTACACATATCTGAAAATCTAACCATTGGATCTTCACAAAATTCACATCATTAGAAAGATCTTTTCAAAACGAATCCAACGGTTCCAGTTTCGGGAAAATCCGACGGTCGGATCTCCCGGTATCATCGTTTGAAGTTTCGATTTCAAAATACGAACTGCAGCGTCGTTATTCGATTAAATATAATTATATATATATATGTATAAATATAATCGATTCTGGCGCTTTTTTCTCCAGATTTGAATTAAACATTCCAGACAATCCAACCGTTGGATTTTTATAAAGTTGGTGCCGTTGGAAAGATATTTCCAAAGCGAACCCAACGGTTGCGGTTTCGGGAAAATCCGATGGTCGGATCTCCCGCACTAATCATTTGAAATCACGATTTCAAAATACGAACTGTAGCGTCGTTATTTGATATATTTCAATCTATTTAAATATATATATCGATTCCTCGATTTCAAAACCATATGAATTTCAAACTTTTGATAAAAACGATATTTTTTATCAAACTGTCTTCTATTTCAACACTTCACTATATTTGACCACTCATGTATATAATAAAAATGTGATTTTTATTGTAAAACAATTTGTTTCAAAACACTACTATTTTACATAGTTCATATAGATGATAAAGATGGGATTTTTATTATAAAACAATTTATTTCAAAACAAGATTATTTTATATAATTCGTATAGATGATAAAAATGTGATTTTTATTATAAAACAATTTATTTCAAAATATGAATACCATTCAACACATGAATTTCAACTCAACAAATGAACATCGTCTCCACACATGGAGGTTTTCTATTCAATGAATAAATATAGTTTCAACAAATGAAAATAATTCAAACACATGAATATTATTCAAAATTTCGGCAGCATAACGGCAGGGTAGTTAAAACCGGGACCGTCCCTAGTATGGCTCCTCGCTCTACCTTAAAACCTCGCGGTTTTTGACAATGGGGAATCATGCATCTAATTCGCACGCAGGCGGCATGTATATTTATTTCATTTCCACAAACTACTCCTATGTGGTTTCAACCAAATATTTCTCAACCACAAATGGGTATTTTTCAACCACAATCAATCAATGTCAACCACAAACAATTCCAATCAACCATTCGCTATCAATCAATTTTCACACCAATCACAACTAGTAAATATCGTCCATGGTTTGTGGACGAGGGGCGTATATATATATATATATAGCATTTCACTTCTATTTCAACACATATACAATTTTTACAACACATATATATAACTTATACATCGATCGTACATCTTATACAACGCTTATACATGAGGTGTACAACACTGATATAACTCATACATCGACTATATAATTTATACATCGTCGTTTTCCATATCGTTTATAAATTAGAAATCTCACATTGGGTTCCACTCCACCAAAAATAGCAGAAGGCTCAGAAAAATATGCGGTCTCTTCTAAAATGTAGAAGACATCCACACGAGTCCACTGTCTCTTGTTTCACTGAATTTCGACAAGAAACGAAAAAGATATGATTTTTCAAAGTTTGCAACGGTTTAAAGGTGTTAAAACAGTTGAAAATAAAACAAGCCGTACCTCAGCTGAAAGGTTCAAAACTAGGTTTTTGATTTTCTTCAAATCCGTTGATTGTTGCTTCGATCGGCCAGCGCCACCTCGTCAGGCAAGGAGAGGCGCACGTGCGCCAGGGAGGGGGTCGAACTCGGTGGTCCCCAGGCGGCGGAATCCAGGCGCGAACGGCGAAACTTCCCGAGCCCGATTCTCTCACTACAGGCCACGAAAAATTCCAAACTTTATATGGATTTGAAGATCTCGAGAAGATCTTCAAAAAGTTCAACTGTGGCACGAGCTAATTTGGCGTGGATTGATCGGAAAATGAGGGGGAAGGTCTGAACGTATTTCCACCTTCGACGTCGGGGAGAGAGAAAGAGTTTTCTCTTTTTTTTTTAAATTCCGATTGGCCGGTGAGTTTTAAAAGGTGTTTTCTGACACGACCTCCAATCCAAACCCAACGACTGTCGTCCCTAGCATTTTACCCCCATTCCGAACACAATAGGATATGTTTCGTAGGCCCATTCGACTGTTTCAGTCAGTTTCCATTCAATTTAAAATATATAACATTCAATATTTGATTTGAACGTACATTTCAATTTGCCAGGGCCACAAACTGATTCGAAAAATTCCAGAAAAATAAATCTAGCTATGTTTTGACGATACGGTCCCAATAAAACTAGTTTCGTCGAATTCTGAGACCGTTTGCAAAAAGGCCCATTTCTGGTCGATCCAATTTAACTGTAATTCACCAAAACACATTTTCCTTTGCCACGCTCACATATTAGCTTCAAAAATTATGAAATTTGAAACCTAGCAATAACTTCACATCTCGGATCCAACAAAAGTGGTTTCGTCGAATTCCGAGGTCGTATGCAAAATGGCCAATTTCTCGGGCTATATAAATTCCCTAGCGACCTTTCTGAAAATTCATTTGGCCATAACTTTTGCTTTCCGCTATGAAAATTCGATTTTTCAGATTCGTTAGAAAGGTATTCAATAACATATTTAAATATTTTTGGTTTCGCTCAAATCCGCTTTGTTTTGCACCCAGTACAGTCCGACAAAGTTTGAATTCAATTTTTGAAACTACCGCGCCATTTCAAGCCTTGTTTATAATTATAATTAATTATATTCGTTTTCAAACGTCGATTCAAACTCACTTTCCATCGCTATTATTTAAAATATTTATTTTAAATATTTAAAATCCATTATTTTAGCCAATTTAAAATTTTTAAATTGGTTCAGATTTTCTGGGTCGTTACAGTTCACGATAAACCCAATTCCCTTTTGATATTAAATATAAGGCTCTGAATATAAAATATATTGGCTTATATTCAATATCAAATTCTACGACCAACAAATATCGTATTGGAAATAACGATATAAATATATCTTTCAAATTTCCATTACAATATCTGTATAATCACGAAATCCAACATCAAAATATTCCAAAGACAATTTCGATTCAAATCCATGCCAATTCAATTATTGGAAATTCTGGTTACTTTTAAAACCCTTTCAAATCCAATTTATTTATTTAAAAATAAATAAATTATTATTCTAGTTCAAAACTAGTTCATTTCGATAAAAATCTATTTTTATCTTTTCAAATTTGGAATTTTTCATCTTAATTATTCACAAATCATTTCTTATGATTTTATACAAATTATTACTTTTTTTAATAATTTTATTAAGGCCCGTACAGTTGAATTCCATCAATGGCCATTGAACTGTACTTACAGCGACCTTTTCCAAATTTTATTTGGACATAATTCCAAATCCAACTGTTAGATTTCAAATCTCTAATATTCCTTAGAAAGCACTTTTTGATACAAACCCAACGGTTCTGGTTTTAGGAGAATCTGACGGTCAGATCTCCCGTAATATCCGTTCGAAGTCAATGGTTGAAATTCGCGAACTGCCGCAGCGCGACGCGTTCTATTCAGGCCATTATAATATATATAATATATAATATATATAATATATACTCCATCGATTTCCTTTTAAAACGTACTTTATAAATCATTTTAAATTTGTTTTCGAAACGATTTCAACTTCATATTCAATTTCTAATCAAAATTGAATATTCCACATCATCGATATACAAATGATAATACTTTCAAAATATTTTATTTTGAAATCACTTCTTTTTCTATAATCATTATAAAAATGAATATAATCGATATGAATATCGTTCGCGTCAAAATGGCGCCAATCTAATCAACACGGCTTTTATTCAACACATGAATGTTTATTCTATTCGACACATGAATATTTATTTTATTCAACACATGAATATATATTCTATTCAACACATGAATTTATATTTTATTCAACACATGAGTTTTCTTTCTATTCAACACATGAATTTTTATTCTATTCAACACATGAATTTTCTTTCTATTCAACACATGAATTTTCTTTCTATTCAACACATGAATTTTTATTCTATTCAACACATGAATTTTCTTTTATAATATTCCTTATTTTCCAAATTGGAATGAGGCCCAATCAATTACCATATAATGTTAACAATATGGATTCCCTACAACACATGTATATAATAGCAATGATAAATCATCAACCATCATCCAGAGTGCACCACACAACTGCATAAGCATTAAATATAAATAATTAACGCTTATAACAGCCTGTCAACCTATCGATCGACACACGGCTAATTATTGGGATTAGTGTACGCCGAATATCATCCCAACACCCGTGTGGGGTTTCAAACAATCAAACACAGGTTTTATTTGTGCAGTTGGGTGATGTGTAAAAATTATCGTCCCAATCTATATCCTTTAAATGGGTGTACATAAACAAATCGTTCGATTTGTAAATGAATATTTATTTTACTTCAACACATGAATATATATTTTTATTTCAACACATGAATTTTATTCTATTCAACACATGAATTTTACTCTATTCAACACATGAATTTTACTCTATTCAACACATGAATTTTATTCTATTCAACACATGAATTTTAATCTATTCAACACATGAATTTTACTTTATTCAACACATGAATTTTATTCTATTCAACGCATGAATTTTATTTTCCATTCCACCTCACAATCAATTTTCACACAAACAAATCAGTCCAAACGTAATCAAACAAACAAGTCGTCCATGGTCTGTGGACGATGGGGAAATAGTTCATATATGCAGTTATAAAATAAATAACTAAACACAGAAAATTGTAGTGAGGAGTTCTCACCTTGGGGATGCACTCCGCCATTATTTAATTCTGAACGGTTCGAATTTAGATTTGTTTTCCGACAGTACCATCGCAATCTGCATCACGTAGTTGATTATTAAAAATCACATTTTTGTACTGTTACTTCACACATAAAAATCATATTTTTATGTTGATGTTTATATTATAAAAATTATATTTTTCTCTCGCCATTCGCTATATAAAAATCACATTTTTATATATAAAGATCGTATTTTTATATCTTTATCTAAAATAAAAATCACATTTTTATTTCTCTACTCATGTAAAAATCATATTTTTACCATGCTAACATATATATAAAGATGCCATCTTAATCATATCACTATTTATATAAAAATCAAATTTTTTTATACTACAACTATATAAATAAAAATCATATTTTTATTTGCTAGAAATATAAATAAAAATTCTATCTTTTCATACATATATAAAATCGAATTTTTATAACTTTTCATATTTAAAAAATTCGATCTTTTCACTTTATAAAAACTCGATCTTTTCACTTTATAAAAATTTGATCTTTTCACTTTATAGAAATTCGATCTTTTCACTTTATTATTATATAAAAATCTAATTTTTTTATTTGCTATCCTTATATAAAAACCTAATTTTTATACACTATGTTTTCTATAAACTAAAACTGATTTTTAAACGATGTTTTATATAATTAAAATTAGAATTTAAACTGTGCTTTTTATTTAAATAAACTAGGAAGGAAAACTCACAGTTATTCGATTTTCTTTATATGAGGGCTGGGTCCGACGTCGAGGCGACTGCTGGTGCTAGGGGAGAGGCGCGGGGTGCTCGAGAACGGCGGGGTCGTCGGTGGGCAAGGGGAGTGGCGGCGTCTTCATGGAGATTGGGGGTTTGCGTTGGGTGTCTCGATTTGGGGATAGAGGGAGGGCGGTGTTCGGGTTCAATCAGAAGGAGAGGAAGAGGGGAGCGAGAGGGTGGAGGTCGGCGCTTGGCGGCGATGGGTGGCACAGCTCCGGAGGCGCGACGGACAGGGAACGGAGGCGGCGGCTGGATCGGCTGCGTCGATCTTGTTTTCTTTTTTTTCTTTTGTTCCCATCGTGTTGACTGAATAGAGAAAGGAGAGAGAGGAGGGAGTTTATAATAATATATAAATTTATTTAATTCAATTTAATTTCCAAAAGGTAACTTTTTCAATCGAATCCCAAATCGAGCCCAACGACTATCATCCCTAACTAATTACCCCCATTCTGAACACAATGGGATATGTTTGATAAGCCCACTCGATTGTTTCAGTCAGTTTTTCCTCAAATCAAAATATAAATCTATATATTGAATTTGAACGCACATTTCAATTTACCGGGGCCACATACAACATCTAAAAATTCCAGAAAAATTATTTCTAGCCTAGTATTGACGATACGGTCCTAACAAAACTAATTTCGTCAAATTTGAAGACCGTTTCAAAAAGGGCCATTTTCTAGTCGATCAAAATTGACTATGACTGTCAAAACACATTTTCTTTCGCCACACCCACATATTGATTCAGAAAATTATGAATTTTGGAATCATGCAATAACTTGACATCCTGGATCCAACAAAAGTGGTTTCTTCGAAAACCGAGGTCGTTTGCAAAATTTCCATTTTTAAGGGCCAGAATTCTGCAGCTACTATTCTGAATTTTCAATTGGGCATAACTTTTTATCCCCGCTATGAAATTTTAATTTTTCGGATTCGTTGGAAAGATATTCTCAAATAGATTCTAATATTTTTGGTTTCTCCAAAATGCGGTTTGTTTTGAATCATGTATTTTCATTTGAACTTTGAAATCGAATTTTCAAACTACTGCATCATTTTCAATTCCTTTTATAATTAAAAATAATTATTTATATTCTAACGTCGATTCAAATAAATATATACATTCAAATTCTATTCAAAATAAATTTCTCGTCGTTATTATTTAAAATAATTCATTTTAAATATTCAAAATTCATCAAAATTGCCAAAATAAATTTTTTAAATTGGATTGGATTTCCTGGTTATTACAATTTATTTAAACATCTGTTTAAATCCAAACAAAGGAGCTTTGGAAATGTTTTCCGAATAAGAATCAGAAATGTTTTCCAATGAGTAATAACGTATACTTTCTAAAATTAGAAAATAAGAAATGTTGAATATATGGAAACAGGAGATGAAAAATGAATAAATTAATGAACTAAAGAGATAAATGTTAAATGATGATTGATCGATAAAATTTCCATCTGGAAATAATACCGTTGTTTGTACACGTGTTTTTCTTTGATAGTTAACTCATCGACTATTGAATTTTTTGACCATTTTTCCATGTCAATATGGAGAGACCGGGATCAGATATATCATTTGAAAACCACTACGTATGGCATTAGCTTTGCGAATCAAATATGATGAAGAAAATTGAAGACGGAGTTTATGCAAGGGTCGTTCTATCAAATCCTAGGTAGAAATTGCCCAAGATGGATTTACAGAATAATGCCTTCGGGTTGTCCAGTTCCAGGACGACCTGTATGGAAGAATGTCTGACAGAGTATATTTAATAGATCGCATAAGTTGATCTCTTCAAACGTATGTACGTTTGGTAGCGGAGAAAATCGTTTCTCTTAGCTGTATACCACTGGTATTTTTGGAGAAATCAATTTGTGATTTGGCGGGTATAACGATGTGACATTCAAAATGAATAAATATGTGATCTGTCAGAGATAAGCGTGGCCTCTAGCCTCACAACCAGGAAATGGTATAAAATCAGGTAGGTCGCATGGCTAAATGGTGAGCTGCCAATTAGGGTGTATTGTCACCTAATCTAGAGTTTCATTTACTTCTATAATCTATTTCGATGTTGTCCCTTTCGGGAAACGGTTGCAGATCCCAACCGTTGGTGATAATACATTCGGTACACTCAAGCGAAATGAGTGACCGGTCATGTTTAGCCTGTGTTGCAAGATGTTCTTTTTGAACCCGGTGTTTTCCTCTCTAGAGATACACTGTCGAAAGGTGGTGCCATACCTTGCCAGTTGGAATCCATTACCCAATAAGCGCCTGCAGGTTTTGATTATATATTATGTATGTGGAACGTGAGATGAAAGCGTTCTGCTAGATGATTGTTAGTTGTGATTGATAGACACTACTATAATATCAAAGAGTTTTGATATAAAGATTATCATTTCTTTCAAAAGGATTTTGAAAGTCAAATCAAGTGTTTTGGATTCTCATAAGGAAAAAAACCCGTTTCGTTATACGGCGTATTCTTATGAGATATCGTTTATTTTCTCAAACTGTTTTAAATTGTTTACTCATACCAGTCCCATGACTGACCCGGAGTTTATTTTGTTTTGTTTCACCTTAAACTCTTGGGTGCCCAAATTTGTACGGGCAGTCAAGTAGTCAGGTTTTACAGATATACTTGGAGAGCTTGGAGCAGGAGGCTTCAGGATTATATAGCTATTACTATTTCCACTGTGTTGTAAGTGTTATACTCTGATAATATTACTGTATACATATAATGATTTTTATTTCAAAGATATGTATCTATTATATATGGTTCGTTCCGCTTTGAGATTCGTGTTTACTCTGATGTTGTATGTTCTTCTTCTTCTTCTATTCTAAGTTTCTATCTTGTCTATTCTCACCCGCTATCTTCATTCATTAACTATTCGGTATTTCCGATGCTTGATAGTCGACATTGGGTCATATGTCGATTACTCAGGATCGTGAAAACCCGGGTCGTTACATGGCCTTTCTTCTTCTAAATCAATTCAAAGATGATTTTACATATTCGAAGATTGCTACAACAAATTCAGCGATGGCTACAACAATTTATTCAACATGTTCTTCGCAGTAATTGGGATCCATTTCCTTAGATCTATTCACTGTGAGTTCATGTTATTTCTAGATTTGAACATTTAAATAGTAATCTTGATATGTATATAAAAACTGAATCTTGAATCGGTGCCTAATCAGTTCTATTCTGAAATAATTATCAGATTTTCTTTTATATGTTCATATCACCACCATGTTAAATCTTGTCATAATATGCCTATTCAGTTTATGCCTATTTCTATCAGTTTATTATTGATTCGTTATTATGCCTATTCTTGATTCTCTTCTCTCCCACTTTCTCCCTTCTTATTTTTGTATAGCCAGACTACATTCGAGCCTAGGCCTAACACTGAAAATGCGAACATGCGAAATTGGGAATGATTGGGAAAGACATAATTTGGGGCATAATTAGTATTGGAAAATATGGATCTAAATCTGGGCATAAAATTTGGAAATATATGAATATGAATTTGGGGCCATATATTGTGTTGGATAATATGAATATGAATTTAGGCATACATTGGAAAATATAAATTTGAGCATAAATTGGGACATGTGTAAGTACTGATTTCGGACATAAATTGGGACGTATGTAAATATGAATTTTAGGCATACAATGGAAAATATGCGAATATGGATTTGGGTATAACTTGTATTGAAATAGGCGTATATGGACTAGGGACATAAATTGGAAAAATATGTAGATTTGGGTTTGTGCATAACATATATATATGTATATGCCTTGACTTATAACTTGGGAAAAAGAGCATATGATGCACAATTAAAAGGTGAATTAAAAAGGGGTGTAAAAGTCTATGATTTGAATAATAAATTGGACATATAATTAAATATGGGGAAAAAGAGAAATAATCACCTATAATGACATAGGTATATTTGGATAAAAATGGAATATCTAGTAATTACAATTAGGAATTGTAATTGCACTTATGACACGAGGTTAGGTTGCATTAGTGGTGGAAGTCTGCCCGGACCCGACCGGCATATCCAGCAACCACTAATGTTGAACCTAATGTGAGAGGTCTAAGTGTGCAAATACGAATTAGGCTAAGACATGAGGTAAGACCCAACTGTGGAATAAGACTGCCCGGACCCGACCGGCATATCCAGCATCCACACGTCGTAGGCCTAATGTGGGAGGTTTAGCCCATTATAACCATAATTGGACATGCTAATGAATTGGACTACTTAACCAAATTTAATCCATAAGGATTGTATGATTATGAACTTGAGTTAGGGTTAAGTAAAATTGGATAGCTAGTGGGTGGGTTAAGTAAAATAGAGGGGGTAGGTAATATTTACATATAGGCCCACGAACTTAACCCAATAAGGTTATGTAATTAAAGACACCTAGTTGTATCCATAACCGGTGGAAAATATAATAAAGTTATGAAATTAAAGACACCCTTGTAGGATAAGCATAAATTGTAGAAATGATAGAATTAGATATGTGTAATAATCTGCTATGTAAACAACGACGAGTTGTAGTGACGGTGTAAACTGAATTTAGGTTTAAATGAGGAACGAATGAGGAAAACTTGTAAAATAAATTAATTATATTTAATCATAAATGGTAAGTGACATGTTAATTAGGAAACATGTGAATTGAGATATACTTAACAACGTATTAAGGAGAACATGTTATTGTAATGATGTAACCAAGCAAGAATATAAAAATAGATTGTAGACTACAAACCTTGGGCCACAATCTAGAGAATAACATGTTGTGGGCTTATTAATAAACTTAAATGGACTAAGTTATATGATTGAAATTAATAAGCAAGAGAAACTTGGTAAATTAGAATAGAAACTCAATATGAACGGGAAATAACCAAGTTAAATGGGAACCTGGTGAGGTAAGGCAAGCGCGTAAAAGAATGTTTAGACATAGGGTCTGACAACATATTAAAGAAAGGCGCTTGGACCAGTCCGTACGTTTAAGGGTAAATAACCCAACGTGGTAGATTATCGAGGTGTTATAAGACAAGAGGGGAGCGCGCATTCATCTGATTGTTACGACGGCTCCAAAGGAATGGGAAAGGGAAGCACACGGCTTCCTGAAGTACGTAAGGTGCTCCTAGTAGTCCTCTGTGCGGTGGCAGATGTCTTAGGCTATACTCGCAGAGGTTGGGTCTGCACGTAACTACTAAGTGGGTGGGCCTTGACTGCAGATGTAGCTATGCAGTCAGAATGCTGTGACGAGGTGACACTAGAGTGATTTGACGGTTGCCTCACGAGGAGGTAGAGAGGGTCACGACCTACAAGGATAGTAGACCGTCAGATATCCATCATCGACAGCTAGAGGGATGCGAAAGACTATAGCTAAACCCAAGATATCATCTCACCTTTCACTATTGAGGTACGGGGTTGAGGGTATACGCCACATGGATGTTTAGATTGGTTGTTATTAGGAGAGGTTGCTTAACTATGTAGTCTCAAAAGGGAGGAGCCGAGGTAGGGCCAGCCACCACGAAAACAGACCTTATGTATATTTGTATATAAAAGCTCTTTAAAGACGGGCCTGTACAGATATGGAAAAGCTCCCGACCGAGGATCCGTGTTTCTTGTATCGCCCTGCCGCGGAACTCGGTGCACATTAGAGGACGACCGATTGAGGAATCAAGCTACAATTACAGTACATACGTAGAACAGTCTAGATAAATGCATATCTGCTCTGGGTGGTGTATCGTAGACTAGAGGGCAATATTTCAATAAGGAATCTGATTCGATCGATGGTGGAAGTCCATACGCTTACGTTGCATAGTAATGATAGATATGTGCAGAATGTAACATTTTATATAGAGATCCGTACGTCACTCCAGCGCAGGATGAGGGACTGCGTTCATTACTATGGAGACGATGCAAGTGGGGTACCATGGGGTGTATCTCAATATTGAGAGATAGCTACATATATTGTATTAGGTGAATCCATGAGAAAGTAAATGGGTACGATGCACATATAAGTCCTGAGTGTTATTAACCCAAGTAACCTAATAATCAAGAAAATGTAATGGAACGGTATTAGTAGGGATCATTCTACTTCTGATATACTAGTATCTGCGCGGTGCAGAGAAATGTATTTAAGAAGTGCAATATATCATGTTCATCTTATCTTGCTCAGTTCACACTTGTTATTATTACTGTTATCTCGTTCTTCCAGTTTTATATACCTGCATGGTACTTTTATTTATTTATATTTAAAAGTAACTGGACTCGCCAGACTTTATGTCTGACCCTTTTTTGTTTCCTCTTCTCTCTCTTCTGTTCCCCCAGGTTCTTAGGGTGAAAGTGCTTAGAGTTGATTTGGATTTTTTCATCTTAGCTTGGATTTTGGATATAGATGTATTGCTTTGACTTCTAGTCAACTCTCTTATGGCTTTGCAGGGAAATACAATTTTATGCTTTTGTACCCTAGTATTTTTGGCAAGATAGATTATTAATGTAATTAATTACTTATGATGTAAACTCAGTATTTGGGACCACGATGTTTTGATTTAAATAAAGTTTTTAATTTCGCTGCTATTTTTCATGTCTGTCTTGTACTATTATGTTCTTATTTACCTATAACGCTTCATGAAACTTAATGCATTCCCTTAGTGAGTGACAATAACGGACGTGGGGTGTCACATTTGGTATCAAAGCATATGGTTATAAGATCGGATAAAGTATTTTGAAAATGGCTTTTAAAAAGGTCTCAAAAACAAAGTAATTTAAAATAAAAAGTCTGTCTTTGAAAAGCATATTTCCCAAAGCCATAAATATCTTCTCGATTCTCCGCTTGATTCCTTTTCCTTTTTGTTCGGGGAACCGTTTCCTCTCGAAAGGGTACCCCTATTTTGACATGGTTCTGTAGGCATGTTAAAACTACGGTACATGTCGAAGGGCAAAGAAGTGCCCAACCTCCATCTTTAGCGCAGTGGTTTCACCTGCGACTTATTTTCTCTCAAGCCTCGTAAGGATTTCATTGCGATGGAGGTAGCTTTCAAGAGACTTGTTATCATGTTGCACAAGGATGGTAAAAAGTAGAATAAGGGAGTTGGGTCTAAGGAGCACAACCCAAAGAAGAAAAGAGGAAATACCATAATTTCGAAACGGTGGGTCATCTGGATGGAGTGCAGAAAGGGAAAAGACATTTGTTACCACTTTGGTAAGGCGGGACACCTTATTAAGGAGTGCCCAAAGAGACAAGGACAAGGCCAGAGGGCAGGAACTTCTAGGGGGCAAGCTAATGTTCTCATAGCTGGTGGACATGATAGGGGTAGGAAAGTTTCCATCGAAGGATTGTTTTCTATTTATGATCATCCTATTAGGATTATTTTCCTGGCTCTTCGCATTCTTTTATATCTGATCCTTTAGTTGGGTCTCTACACCTAGATGCAAGTATGGTTTTGGATCCCGTTATTGCCTCAAACCCCAATGGAGGTACAGCTCATTTATCGATGATTTGTCGGGGTTTGAGAATCTCTGTGTTAGGTGTCGAGTTTGATTGCGACGCATATGTTCTTGATTTCATAAGATACGGTTTGATTCTAGGATGTATGGGTTAACCATATATGGAGCCATTCTAGATTGTGAGAGAAGGGTCGTTAGACTTTTGACGTGCTATAGAAAGACACTCGAGATTTCTTATGACCCCAAAAGGGTCTATCATGCCAAGTCTCCTAGAACCTCTTGGTATATCTATCGATAATTTGCGACATGTGACACCTAAAAGAAAAGAGGGAACTTGATAAGCAAGTAGGGGAGCTACTTGATAAGAGGTTTGATAGGTGAGTCATACCGGGATGGGAAACCTATTGAAGACAGTCCTTGAGTAAGCCCATAATTCTAAGATGACTATTCATCCAAGTGGCGATAAAAAGTATAGAGTTCGAGATAGTGGAGCCAAACTTGCAAGAGGAAATGAAAGTAGAGAAGGAAGCAATGATAGTACAAGTTCCAACTTGCATACTTGGATCTGAGGTTAAGAAATTATGCAACAAAGAAGTGAGGCTAGTAAAAGTGCAATGGGGAAAGGGTCGCGAGAATGCTACATGGGAGGCTGAAGACAAGATTCGCATTTCAAATCCTTTCCTTTTCGAGAATATGTCCTTAACTTCTTTTTCCAAGCTTCGAAATAATACTTGCATCTATCGTTTGAATATCTCCTATCGATCGAGTCTTTAGGTAGAAAACTAATGAATGTAAACATGTGTTTGAGACATGTTATGTTTGATGGATGCAAGTGGTTGCTATTGATTGCTCGTGGATGAATATACACACACAATAGGCTCAATCACTTACATATTGCATATTGATGTGTGTACATTTTTAAATTTTTATGGATTATCGTTACAATGATGTTGCATTTGGATGGATGATTGTGCATGCATATAGAACTTACATGTATTAAGATAATTTGCATACATTTTTGGTTGCATGGCAAAAACATACATTTCATTAAGGAGGTCAACTGAATCAGTAGACCGCCTGATCTTTCATATTCGTTTAAGGACATATACACACACTACTGCGTATGTTCGTAAAAGCATTAGAAATTCCTTAAGAACAATGGATGCCTGTGATTGCTAGATGGATGTATGATTGTTGGATGTTAGGATATACGTTCTTCTTAACTTAGGGATTTCGGGGACGACATCTTTTGAGTAAGGGAGAATGTAACACCCCGAAATTTTAACGACACTAGAGATGATGAATTAAATAATAATTGGTGTGAAATACACTGTTAACAATGAATTTAAGGAAAACTTAATTAAATATTCAGAATTAAGTAAAACGGACCGCGCCATCGCGTCCATCTTGGAATTCTGGTCTAGATAGACACCTGGGTTGCGTAAATCGGACATCGTATGAAGAGGTTATTAAGGTTTGAATCTTGTATGCATAAAAGGAAGAGATATATACATATAAATTCAAATATATTCAAAAATCAGCAAAACCAGAAATCCGGCGCGTAAATCAAGGAAGGGTCGACCATTTGAGGTCGACCCGAGACCCGGCTGGGTCGACCCATGGGTCGACTCAGGCTCATGGGGGTCGACCCCGAGGTCGACCTATGGGTCGATACCCATGAAGGGGGGTCGACCCACCTGAAGGGGGGTCGACCCACCTGAAGTGGGGGTCAACTGTAACACCCCATAATTTTATAACATTAAAATTCACAAATTAAAGTATACTTAATTTTTAGAAGAAGAATTAAGTGAAATGGGTTGCGCTATTATGTTCGTCCCAAAATTTTGGGTCAAGATAGACATTTAGTTTGCACAAAACGGATACCTTATGAAGATGTTATTAAGCCTTGAATTTTTTATGCATATGAGAGAAATATATATATATAAATTAAATAAATAAATATTTCAAAAAAGTTCAAAACAGCTAATCGGGAGGGGGAATAGCCGAACCGTACTATTTCCGGAGTCGACCCGAGCCTTGCTGGGTCGACTAGGGGTCGATCCAGGGTGTTTGGCTGTCAACCCGTGGCCCGATTCGCGCTAAGGGCTGATGTTGCATCTGAGTGGTCCTGATGATTTCTGGGTTAATCTAAGAGCTCTAATCGATCCTATACATCTATATATACACCCTAAGACCTAACCCTAATTCATAAAATATTATCTATGACACCATTATGCTGTCAAACTCTCTCTTAAACCCTAGCCGCCGCCTCTAAATTAAATCTCAAGTATTCATACACAATTCAAATCAAAGTTTAGAGCTTCAACAACAATTAAAGAAGATCAATCAACATCACTACAACGTTTCTACACCAATTCAATTCGTTAATCCTTTTCTTAAGCCACGAAAGGTGAGTACAGTTATTTTCACAAATTTAATGGGATTAAAGTAACATGAAAAAGTTGTAAAAAGGATTCATATATATGTTTGTAATGAAAATCTCACCAAGTCTTCACCATTTTTATTCATGTCATCATATGCCTATGTTTCTATGTAAAGTTCATACCTTTTATCAGTTTATTCATGTTGAATCTTTTATTATGCCTTTATGCCAGTCTATATGCCTCTTTATTTCATGATGTTGTTTTATTCCAATTTTCTATGAATTGATTCTCTCTTCTTACCCCTATTCCTTTTATTTGTGGATCTAGGCTACCTTCGAGCCTATATTAAAAATACGCGCGAATGCGAATACGTGGGAACGATGTGGAATATTGGGAATATGGGAAATTTGGAAATTTGGATATTTTGGATAATTGATTAATATGTGAAATTGGCATATTTGGGTATGAATTACATGGAATTGATGAAATTGCCTATAATTATAAATTTGTAATTGAGGCTAATTAATATGTAATTATTGACAATTTGGAATAGGCAATATTATAAACATGATTATATGTTTAATTGGATATACATGACGTGAAAATTGGGTATGGGTGAAATACGATTATTAATAAACCTTTGACACGAGGTTAGGTGCAATTGTGGCGTAAGACTGCCCGGAACCGCTCGGCAAATCCAGCTGCCACAATTGGACGTCTAATGTAAGAGGTCAAAGGAATGAATTGTAGGCGCAACGGTTAATGACACGAGTGTAACGAGTCGGATTTTACCCGGCCTTAATCGATCGCAAAATCGACCAAAACCGTTCAAATCCCGCCTACGTTAACTTTGGGAATACAACACATCAGAACAACAACAACAGACTTTTATTACATCATAATAATGTAACATCAGAGTACAGAATATCAGAGTACATTGAATAAAATTACAGCGGAAGATAAATTACAATATTATAATACATTGCAGTGGAAATAAAATAACTAACGCAGCGGAAGACTTCCAATGTTCTGGACACAGCTTTAAGCTTCAATCCAGGATCCTGCTAAAGAGATAAACCTGTAGACAAACTGCTCGACTGCCCGTGTGGAAAGAGGGCACCCGAGTTTGCAAAAAAGGTGGAAACAAACTACAGGTCAGTCGTGGGACTGGTGTGAGAATTCATAACTAATTTATTACTATTAATAGGGAAAATCCAAAGACCACGCCGCTAACGGGGAACGGGTTTGCTCTAATGGATTGTCGTGCATAAAAGTGTCAAAAACAACTAATAAGTAAATCGTACAACAACGTTATGCTTTTGAGAAAAATGGAATCGCCATAAGACCCAGGTCCCATCACACAATGCAACACAAACCAGAGGATAGGGTTTTACCTTATAGCGATTAAACATGCTAAATACGGCAAATACGAGTTCAATATTATTATTAGTATATATCAAAACATTTCAAAGTAAATGTATCAATCCTAGGAAGAATAGTATCCCATACTACTATGTCTCCATACTAGTAATACAATCAAATCCGAATGGGGTCGTATTGGGAATTGGTTTCCATCATGAGTCAAGGCTAGGGAGGAGCTCCTACCGATTCGAGACACTCTAGCTAATGTCTCAGGATCCGCCGCAGTGAATCCTTGGAAAGCTACAGGGCCGTTCCACCATACGAGTTGCGGATTAGTTATTCCTGAACACACGTTTCCCAGTCCTATAGGATCTATCATCCGAGGCGCCTCATTCCATCATCCACATAAGTAAAATGTCGGGCCGTGTCAAAGCCCAAACACCACTTCTAGCTAGAAAGAAACGTGCTGCTCTCCCTGCGTTCCCTTCTCCCGTTTTAGACTCCGCCGGTGTGTGAGGCTCGCGAAGTCACGCTATACACAAAGTTATGCCTAAACAGGCTATGCTTTGATCATCCCACAAGGCCTGCTTTTCAACAAAGCCTTGATCATATGCATCTTAGCATGCTACATCGTCACTCCATATCACACTACCAATCCTTTGCCGAAATATATGAATGGGTGTTAAGCAAGAGAATAAATTCTCCGCCACCAAACATCCATACATTCGACCAAAGATTAATAACATGATATTTAATGGAGTACGATGTCAGACATACAATCCATTTATAAGCTTATGCTCTGGGTCTGAGCGAAAGCCAAATCCGTACTAATCAACACTACGTCCGGACGGCCACCACTGTAGCCCCTTCAAGGTAGCTACTCCAATCATGGGCATCAGCAGTCGTCGTCCATTCGATATGAAGATCGTCGGTCTTCAATCGCCGTCTTCAACTCTTGAATTTTAAACGTCGTTCAAATTATTTGGAATGAGATAGACTCGGACTTTCCAAATAATTCTCGTATATATATAAGTTGGAAATTATTTCATATCGTTATTAGTAATTTGTAACGATTTATCTTTATTTATATATATATATATATAAATAATTAAATTCCATTTCATTAACGTAATTACATAACAAGTAGTGGATGTTTTGCTTCACAACCTATCGAAATGTTTATAATGTGTAATGAAATTTATTTTATTTCATTACATTTTGCTAACGAAAAACATTCCTATTCGTATATACAATATTAACGTACAATGTACATACCATAATGTTTATCTTAATTTTCATACACATACACATCTTATACATAACAATGTACATTTTCTTGTTTCGTCTTTCGAATTACACAAAATGTATTTTGTGTATCATACCAATTCCAACAAAAATAGGCATTCTTGTGTTTCATTTCAATCTCAACAAACGAATATTTTTGTTCATCCACTTTTACTTTTACAAAAATGAGTATTTTTGTTTGTTTATTTCAATGTAACAAAATTGATAATTTTGTTATCTTTTCAATGCAAAACACAAAAATAATAATTTTACATTACAAACAAAACGATAATTTTGTGTGCTACTCTATTTACATGAAAATGAAATTTCCATATCTTAAATCTTTTTAATGAAAATCTAGTTCATTAACATATAAATTTCATCGTTATAATCTTTATTGAAATTCTTTTACATGGGTATGTAAATTTCACCGTTATCCTTTTCAATAAAAATTTAATTGATTAAAATGTAAATCTCTTACTTTAAGTTCTATTTACATGAAAATGTAATTTTCCTTCTTTTATCCATATTAAAATGTATACTTTTCTTTTTACATCAAAAATGTAACTTTCACCTTTTTAAGTATAAACAAAAGTTAAATCTTTTAATTTGACAAAAACGGTGATAAACAATATGACCTTTCATTTTTAACAAAAGAATATTAAAAATATTCTTTTTAACTTTCACCAAAAATGAAAATTGTGTTAACTTTCAAAACACAAACAAAATGAATGTTTCCTTTTTATTACGAACAAAATGAATGTGTTTTATTTCATTCTTTGCATTTGACAAAATAAATATTTTTGTCCTCCATTTACATTTGATAACAATGTATATTTTTATCATTCTTTCACATTTGACAAAATGAATATTTTCGTCATTCTTTTACATTCGATGAAAAGGTATATTTTATCATGCTTTCCCATTCCTACATCTTATTACATATAAAATAAATGAATTTCATTTCACATGTTCATTCTCCTCCTTGTTACATATAAAAAATGTGAATTCTACCATACGAAGTAAATGCATCTTTTAACTACATGGAAAATGAAATTTTTATCCTATGGTGCAATTTCCTACATACATTACGTATAAAATGTAATATTTAACATACGATGCAAAACCATGTTTAATTCCATATAAAAAAAATGTAATTTTAATTTACAATGTAATATCATACTTTAATTACATAATAAAAATGTAATTCTAATTTACAGTGCAAATTCTCATTTATAGTTACATATAAAAAAAATGTAAATTTTGTATACTTGCCTAATTTCATATCATAGCTACATTGGGAAATGTAAATAACATTTTTATTTTTCAAAAATGTTATAATAGAATTTCATATCATAGTTACAAATAAAAATATAATTTTCATTTTCATCGCCAATTGCATATCATAGTTTCAAATAAAAATGTAATTTTTATTTGCATAGCAAATATTATATCTTTAGTTCAAATAAAAATGTAATTTCTATTTGCAATGCAAGTTCTCATTCTAAGTTGCAAAATAAAAATGTAATCTTTATTTGCTAACATTTTATATTGACAGAAATATGATTTTTGTCGCTAACTACTATACATTGGCAAAAATGTTCATTTCTACCTGACATAACGTGACAGTAAAAATATTGTTTTTCTAATTAGCACAACATAACGGTGAAAATATTTATTTCTAAATAATATAACATGACGGTGAAATTATTCATTTCTAAATAACATAACATGGCGTTATTCTCTAATGCAACATTTTATATTAAAAATGTACGTTTTCTCTATACAAAAATATTCTAACTAAATTGTGATTTTTGTGTTGACGGTTCTATCATAACATAAAATGAATATTTTACGTTGACGGTTCCAACATAACCTAAAATGAATATTTTATGTTGGAATTTCATAAAATGATAATTCTATTATATCAACCTTAAAATGACAAATTCTACTATGTTAACATTAACATGATAATTCTAACATGTCGACATAAAATTGATATTCTAATATGTTGACATAAAAAATGATATTCTCATATGACGCTACCAACAAAATGTGCATTTTTATTCTCATATGACGTTACTAACAAAATGTGTATTTTTATTCTCATATCATATTTGCTAACAAAGTGTTTTTTATTTATTTACGTAAACAATATTACACAAAAATATGTATACATATTTTGTTGAAAAACTAGTTCAACAAAATGAGATAAAAATGTTCGCTCATATTTTTCTAGCAAATTTCTAATCAAAAATGTTATTTTGATTGGCATAACACATTTCAAATAAAAATGTTGTTTTTATTTCATACGCAAATTTTTGACAACATGAATATTGTATATTTTATACATAAAATAAAATGTTGTTTCGTCGTACACACAAAGTCATGTCAAACATGATTACACACAATTCAGTTCAGCGATTCAAGCAATTACAACAAAAATCAACATTTCAACGATTATACATACAACATAAACATGAAATAAATATAATTTCATATCTGAAATAAATAATTAAATTTGATTTTAAAAAAAAAAATAGAAATCTCACTAGATCTGGTTATTTCTGATTTTCATTTCATATACAACAAAAAAATATTCTATCGAATAAACAGGTCAATGAACAGCATCATATAGTTAAATTCAAATCACGAACATTCAAGCAGCATACAGTTAAAATATAACATGGTGATAATTAATTTATTTTTAATTATTGAAGAGGAAATAGAATTCTCACATTAATTTTTGCTAAAAATTTGACTGTCTCAGAATCAGCTCTGGTCTGCGCCATCGCGAAGATCTCGGAAAGACCAGTCCAACGCAACTGACGGTTCGTCAATCGGACCTCGTATGAAAGAGATATTGATTTTTAAAGATTGCATAAATTAAATATTTAACTAATAAAATAATAAGAAAAAATACTTCTTCTTCTCGTCGTTACTTCAGTAAACACCGTGAACCCATCCGCTCCATCTTTGCTTCTGGACGCACCACCAACGCCACCACCGGACTTCGATCGGACGCCACCATCTCGACCGCCATCATTGACTCTTCCCGCGCCTCCATTAGGGTGCAACTCGCCAACCCCCTCTGGTTCGCAAACCACCCATAAACGCAGCCACTTTAGGCTGAGAATTCGCGAAATCTGTGCACTGAAACCCGATCTTAACCGTATGGATTTTAAGATCTCTCCGATAGCTTCGATTTGGTACCAAGTTTGTCGATTTTCGTTGAGCGGATCAAAAGTTATGAGCGTTTGAAATTAGGAGATTTTTGGCCTTCGGTTTAGGCGGCGGCTGAAATTAGGGTTAGGGTTTCGGCCTGAATATTTTAATATTAAATCTCGAAAATCGTGCTTAAAAGGTGGATTTTCGGACTTTCTCTGATTTGGGCCTGCTTACTGTCGTTCTTAAGGTTTTGACACCTTCTAAACGCAATGGGATAGGTCCTGTGGCCCAATTCCGAAATCTGTACGATTTTTTTTTAAAATTGCATTAAAAATTAATTAATTAAATATTGACCGTACATTAAAATATGCCGGGGCCACATATGACCTCAGAAAATTCTAAAAAAAAATATTTTTAGCTTTCTTATGGCGATACGAATCCAACAAAATTATTTTCGTCGAATTCTGAGACTGTTTGAAAAATGGCTATTTTTAAGGCGTTTAAATTTAACTAAAATAGTCAAAACACATTTTCTTTTGCCACGCTCACATATTAATTCGAAAATTCTGAAAATTGAAACCTAGCAATAATTTGACATTCCGGTTCCAACAAAAGTGGTTTCGTCGAAAACCGAGGTCGTTTGCAAAATGGCTATTTTCAAGGGCCATATATTTAATATTAAAAATACATTTTTAAACAAATAAATTCTGAAACTCGAAATATATAAGTGTTTACTATTTTTCAATGCAGAAACATCATTCCGAACTCAATGGAAGTGGTTTCGAGTCGAAATTCCTTCATATGTGAAAAGTAGCCTTTCGGGCCATATGTAATATATATATAAATTCTACATCGACCTTTCTAAAAATTGAATTGACCATAACTTTTGATTTCCGCTATGAAATTTCAATTTTTCGGATTCGTTAGAAAGATATTTTTAAATAGATTCTAATATTTTTGGTTTCACTAAAATCCGTTAAATTTTGCATCATGTATGGTCAGTCAAAGTTCAAGTTTGACTTTTCAAACTACCGCGTTATTTCTAACTCTTTTTATAATTAAAATTAAATTATTCATTCTAACTTCGATTTAAATCAACTTTCAATCATTTTTATTTTAAATAAATTATTTTAAATATCGAAACCCATTAAAATCACTTAAAATAAAATTTTAAATTGGCCCCTAAAAATTAGGGTTGTTACAGTCTCCCCCACTTAAAAACTTTTCGTCCCCGAAAAGGAACGAAGCTAAAAGTTGATTAATTAACTAACTCATCTTTCATTCTTTAAATAATTTTATTAGTTGATTAACTTTCAAAAATAACTTTTATATATTCAAAATCATATTTTCCAAAATAGAGTATAATTACAAATACGTATATTATAGGCTTGCTACTCTCAACTCATTCTAGGGCATTACTAACCCCATCTCTAATGAGTTTTCTCATTCTAAGATACTGCTGATCCTATCTCTAATGAGTATTCTTATTGGATATTACTAATCCAATCTCTGATGAGCCTTTTGTTCAGTTCTAATGAGTTGTACCTCCAAAGATTTGAGCTAACCAAAGCTCTAATACCAACTGTAACGAGTCGGATTTTTCCCGGCCTTAATCGATCCCAAAATCGACCAAAACCGTTCAAATCCCGCCTACATTAACTTTGGGAATACAACACATCAGAACAACAACAACAGACTTTTATTACATCATAATAACGTAACATCAGAGTACATTGAATAAAATTACAGCGGAAGATAAATTACAATATTATAATACATTGCAGCGGAAATAAAATAACTAACGCAGCGGAAGACTTCCAATGTTCTGGACACAGCTTTAAGCTTCAATCCAGGATCCTGCTAAAGAGATAAACCTGTAGACAAACTGCTCGACTGCCCGTGTGGAAAGAGGGCACCCGAGTTTGCCAGTGAAACAAACTACAGGTCAGTCGTGGGACTGGTGTGAGAATTCATAACTAATTTATTACTATTAATAGGGAAAATCCAAAGACCACGCCGCTAACGGGGAACGGGTTTGCTCTAATGGATTGTCGTGCATAAAAGTGTCAAAAACAACTAATAAGTAAATCGTACAACAACGTTATGCTTTTGAGAAAAATGGAATCGCCATAAGACCCAGGTCCCATCACACAATGCAACACAAACCAGAGGATAGGGTTTTACCTTATAGCGATTAAACATGCTAAATACGGCAAATACGAGTTCAATATTATTATTAGTATATATCAAAACATTTCAAAGTAAATGTATCAATCCTAGGAAGAATAGTATCCCATACTACTATGTCTCCATACTAGTAATACAATCAAATCCGAATGGGGTCGTATTGGGAATTGGTTTCCATCATGAGTCAAGGCTAGGGAGGAGCTCCTACCGATTCGAGACACTCTAGCTAATGTCTCAGGATCCCCCGCAGTGAATCCTTGGAAAGCTGCAGGGCCGGTCCACCATACGAGTTGCGGATTAGTTATTCCTGAACACACGTTTCCCAGTCCTATAGGATCTATCATCCGATGCGCCTTATTCCATCATCCACATAAGTAAAATGTCGGGCCGTGTCAAAGCCCAAACACCACTTCTAGCTAGAAAGAAACGTGCTGCTCTCCCTGCATTCCCTTCTCCCGTTTTAGACTCCGCCGGTGTGTGAGGCTCGCGAAGTCACGCTATACACAAAGCTATGCCTAAACAGGCTATGCTTTGATCATCCCACAAGGCCTGCTTTTCAACAAAGCCTTGATCATATGCATCTTAGCATGCTACATTGTCACTCCATATCACACTACCAATCCTTTGCCGAAATATATGAATGGGTGTTAAGCAAGAGAATAAATTCTCCGCCACCAAACATCCATACATTCGACCAAAGATTAATAACATGATATTTAATGGAGTACGATGTCAGACATACAATCCATTTATAAGCTTATGCTCTGGGTCTGAGCGAAAGCCAAATCCGTACTAATCAACACTACGTCCGGACGGCCACCACTGTAGCCCCTTCAAGGTAGCTACTCCAATCATGGGCATCAGCAGTCGTCGTCCATTCGATATGAAGATCGTCGGTCTTCAATCGCCGTCTTCAACTCTTGAATTTTAAACGTCGTTCAAATTATTTGGAATGAGATAGACTCGGACTTTCCAAATAATTCTCGTATATATATAAGTTGGAAATCATTTCATATCGTTATTAGTAATTTGTAACGATTTATCTTTATTTATATATATATAAAAATAATTAAATTCCATTTCATTAACGTAATTACATAACAAGTAGTGGATGTTTTGCTTCACAACCTATCGAAATGTTTATAATGTGTAATGAAATTTATTTTATTTCATTACATTTTGCTAACGAAAAACATTCCTATTCGTATATACAATATTAACGTACAATGTACATACCATAATGTTTATCTTAATTTTCATACACATACACATCTTATACATAACAATGTACATTTTCTTGTTTCGTCTTTCGAATTACACAAAATGTATTTTGTGTATCATACCAATTCCAACAAAAATAGGCATTCTTGTGTTTCATTTCAATCTCAACAAACGAATATTTTTGTTCATCCACTTTTACTTTTACAAAAATGAGTATTTTTGTTTGTTTATTTCAATGTAACAAAATTGATAATTTTGTTATCTTTTCAATGCAAAACACAAAAATAATAATTTTACATTACAAACAAAACGATAATTTTGTGTGCTACTCTATTTACATGAAAATGAAATTTCCGTATCTTAAATCTTTTTAATGAAAATCTAATTCATTAACATATAAATTTCATCGTTATAATCTTTATTGAAATTCTTTTACATGGGTATGTAAATTTCACCGTTATCCTTTTCAATAAAAATTTAATTGATTAAAATGTAAATCTCTTACTTTAAGTTCTATTTACATGAAAATGTAATTTTCCTTCTTTTATCCATATTAAAATGTATACTTTTCTTTTTACATCAAAAATGTAACTTTCACCTTTTTAAGTATAAACAAAAGTTAAATCTTTTAATTTGACAAAAACGGTGATAAACAGTATGACCTTTCATTTTCAACAAAAGAATATTAAAAATATTCTTTTTAACTTTCACCAAAAATGAATATTGTGTTAACTTTCAAAACACAAACAAAATGAATGTTTCCTTTTTATTACGAACAAAATGAATGTGTTTTATTTCATTCTTTGCATTTGACCAAATAAATATTTTTGTCCTCCATTTACATTTGATAACAATGTATATTTTTATCATTCTTTCACATTTGACAAAATGAATATTTTCGTCATTCTTTTACATTCGATGAAAAGGTATATTTTATCATGCTTTCCCATTCCTACTTCTTATTACATATAAAATAAATGAATTTCATTTCACATGTTCATTCTCCTCCTATGTTACATATAAAAAATGTGGATTCTACCATACGATGTAAATGCATCTTTTAACTACATGGAAAATGAAATTTTTATCCTACGGTGTAATTTCCTACATACATTACGTATAAAATGTAATATTTAACATACGATGCAAAACCATGTTTAATTCCATATAAAAAAATGTAATTTTAATTTACAATGTAATATCATACTTTGATTACATGATAAAAATGTAATTCTAATTTACAGTGCAAATTCTCATTTATAGTTACATATAAAAAAAATGTAAATTTTGTTTACTTGCCTAATTTCATATCATAGCTACATTGCGAAATGTAAATAACATTTTTATTTTTCAAAAATGTTATAATAGAATTTCATATCATAGTTACAAATAAAAATATAATTTTCATTTTCATCGCCAATTGCATATCATAGTTTCAAATAAAAATGTAATTTTTATTTGCAAAGCAAATATTATATCTTTAGTTCAAATAAAAATGTAATTTCTATTTGCAATACAAGTTCTCATTCTAAGTTGCAAAATAAAAATGTAATCTTTATTTGCTACCGTTTTATATTGACAGAAATATGATTTTTGTCGCTAACTACTATACATTGGCAAAAATGTTCATTTCTACCTGACATAACGTGACGGTAAAAATATTGTTTTTCTAATTAGCACAACATAATGGTGAAAATATTTATTTCTAAATAATATAACATGACGGTGAAATTATTCATTTCTAAATAACATAACATGACGTTATTCTCTAATGCAACATTTTATATTAAAAATGTACTTTTTCTCTACACAAAAATATTCTAACTAAATTGTGATTTTTGTGTTGACGGTTCTATCATAACATAAAATGAATATTTTACGTTGACGGTTCCAACATAACCTAAAATGAATATTTTATGTTGGCATTTCATAAAATGATAATTCTATTATATCAACCTTAAAATGACAAATTCTACTATGTTAACATTAACATTATAATTCTAACATGTCGACATAAAATTGATATTCTAATATGTTGACATAAAAAATGATATTCTCATATGACGCTACCAACAAAATGTGCATTTTTATTCTCATATGACGTTACTAACAAAATTTGTATTTTTATTCTCATATCATATTTGCTAACAAAGCGTTTTTTTTTATTTACGTAAACAATATTACACAAAAATATGTATACATATTTTGTTGAAAAACTAGTTCAACAAAATGAGATAAAAATGTTCGCTCATATTTTTCTAGCAAATTTCTTATCAAAAATGTTATTTTGATTGGCATAACACATTTCAAATAAAAATGTTGTTTTTATTTCATATGCAAATTTTTGACAACATGAATATTGTATATTTTATACATACAATAAAATGTTGTTTCGTCGTACACACAAAGTCATGTCAAACATGATTACACCCAATTCAGTTCAGCGATTCAAGCAATTACAACACAAATCAACATTTCAACGATTATACATACAACATAAACATGAAACAGATATAATTTCATATCTGAAATAAATAATTAAATTTGATTTTTAAAAAAATAATAGAAATCTCACTTGATCTGGTTATTTCTGATTTTCATTTCATATACAACAAAAAAAAATTCTATCGAATAAACAGGTCAATGAACAGCATCATATAGTTAAATTCAAATCACGAACATTCAAGCAGCATACAGTTAAAATATAATACGGTTATAATTAATTTATTTTCAATTATTGAAGAGGAAATAAAATTGTCACATTGATTTTTGCTGAAAATTTGACTGTCTCAGAATCAGCTCTGGTCTGCGTCATCGCGAAGATCTCGGAAAGACGAGTCCAACGCAACTGACGGTTCGTCAATCGGACCTCGTATGAAAGAGATATTGATTTTTAAAGATTGCATAAATTAAATATTTAATTAATAAAATAATAAGAAAAAATACTTCTTCTTCTCGTTGTTACTTCAGTAAACACGGTGAACCCATCCGCTCCATTCTTTGCTTCTGGACGCACCACCAACGCCACCACCGGACTTCGATCGGACGCCACCATCTCGACCGCCATCATCGACTCTTCCTGCGCCTCCATTAGGGTGCAACTCGCAAGCCCCTCTGGTCCGCAAACCACCCATAAACGCAGCCACTTTAGGCTGAGAATTCGCGAAATCCGTGCACTGAAACCCAATCTTAACCGTATGGATTAAAAGAGCTCTCCGAGAGCTTCGATTTGGTACCAAGTTTGTCGATTTTCGTTGAGTGGATCAAAAGTTATGAGCATTTGAAATTAGGAGATTTATGGCCTTCGGTTTAGGCGGCGGCTGAAATTAGGGTTAGGGTTTCGACCTGAATATTTTAATATTAAATCTCGAAAATCGTGCTTAAAAGGTGGATTTTCGGACTTTCTCTGATTTGGGCCTGCTTACTGTCGTTCTTAAGGTTTTGACACCTTCTGAATGCAATGGGATAGGTCCCGTGGCCCAATTCCGAAATCTGTACGATTTTTTTTAAATTGCATTAAAAATTAATTAATTAAATATTGACTGTACATTAAAATATGCAGGGGCCACATATGACCTCAGAAAATTCTAAAAAAAAATATTTTTAGCTTTCTTATGGCGATACGAATCCAACAAAATTATTTTCATCGAATTCTGAGACTGTTTGAAAAATGGCTATTTTTAAGGCGTTTAAATTTAACTGAAATAGTCAAAACACATTTTCTTTTGCCACGCTCACATATTAATTCGAAAAAATCTGAAAATTGAAACCTAGCAATAATTTGACATTCCGGTTCCAACAAAATTGGTTTCGTCGAAAACCGAGGTCGTTTGCAAAATGTCTATTTTCAAGGGCCATATATTTAATATTAAAAATACATTTTTAAACAAATAAATTCTGAAACTCGAAATATATAAGTGTTTACTGTTTTTCAATGCAGAAACATCATTCCGAACTCAATGGAAGTGGTTTCGAGTCGAAATTCCTTCATATGTGAAAAGTAGCCTTTCGGGCCATATATAATAATATAATATATATATATATAAATTCTACAGCGACCTTTCTAAAAATTGAATTGGCCATAACTTTTGATTTCCGCTATGAAATTTCAATTTTTCGGATTCGTTAGAAAGATATTTTTAAATAGATTCTAATATTTTTGGTTTCACTAAAATCCGTTAAATTTTGCATCCTGTATGGTCAGTCAAAGTTCAAGTTTGACTTTTCAAACTACCGCGTTATTTCTAACTCTTTTTATAATTAAAATTAAATTATTCATTCTAACTTCGATTTAAATCAACTTTCAATCATTTTTATTTTAAATAAATTATTTTAAATATCAAAACCCATTAAAATCACTTAAAATAAAATTTTAAATTGGCCTCCAAAAATCAGGGTTGTTACAACGAGGTTAGACCCAGTTTGTGGCGTAAGACTGCCCGGAACCGCCCGGCAAATCCAGCGGAAGCGAAGCATTCGGTCTAATGTGGGAGGTCATGCACCGCTCGTCATATGGAATGAATTAAGGAATACTAACCATAATAAGACATGAGTATGGTTAGAGGGTTAAGTGGGGTGACATGTAAATATGGACTTAACCGGTATAAGATAAGACATGTAAATTATGACATGTAAGTATGGACTTAACCATAGCATGTGTAAGACATGGACATTTAAATTAAAATGGTTAAGTGGGAGAAAAACCTAGTGGGGACCAAGCATAGGTGGGAGGCTTGTGTCGGATGGGGAACCCGTTTCAACCAGTAACCCGTTTGAGTATCTAATTGGGCCCGGTACTAGGCCGGGGTTGGGGCACGCTTACTGGACTTGAATGTAAGAGGTCAAAACGTAAATAGCGGTGGCAACGCGAGTCCAACGGGTTCATGTGCGTGCATGGGTCCGGGCTGGTAGGTAAGACGTTGTTGCATCGTGTAGGTATGGCCGTGCATTTTATGTTGGTATCGGGGTTGCCACTTTAGGGAGTGATACACCCCACTGTGGGGCCAACACGGGTGCCTACGGGGTTTAGGGAGCCGATCGAATGGGTAGATTAAGGGTACCTTAGCGGTGGTAGGAGCAAGCCGGCACCTACGATAGCAGCTAGGTACAAGTAACTACCAAGTTTGTCATGTGGTTACAGTTAGTGGGAAGGGATCAACCTCTAGTAAAAAGAAACTAGTAGATGTGTTGTGTAATTAAGTAATGTGGTGTAACTTAGCAAAAGTGCGGTGTAACGAAATACATGTTGGTTGAGTTGGATAGTCCTTTGGGTGCTAGTCTGATGTTGACTTCAGTCTTCGGGGTTAGTACTAGGAGGGTTGTTCGCTTAGCCAAGGTGTAGGATTGTCTTAGTACTTAGGAACGAAATCATCTTGTCCATCCTTTTTATCTACCATATCTAAGTTACAGCCATATCATGATGCCTATTTATGTCTTGATCAATTACCTTACCTATTATTTGTTAAAATTACTGGACTCGCCAGACTTTATGTCTGACCCATTTGTTTCCACCTCTTTTCTTTCCTTTCCCCCCTCAGGTTTGCAAGGAGGGAATACTACAGCTTAGTGCCGATTTCTTTTAGTTGCTCGAAAAGAGTAGATGTATCGCTTTGGACTCTCTCATCTTTATGGCTTTGCTTATGCTCAGTGGGGATTTATCCATTTATGTTATTTAAGTATTTGCTTCTTTATGTACTTTGAAGTTTTTGGAAAAGACTATTGATCCTGTTGTAATGGTTTTGGGAACTACTTATGTAAGCTTGTTTTGAGTTATGATGCTATGAAATAAGTTTTATCTTCCACTGTGTTGTTTTATTTATTTATTCTTGTAATTTATCTGTTCTATACAACAATAACGCTTCATGGACATTGATGCATTCCCTTTGTGAGTGACATTAATGGACATGGAGTGTTACACGTGGTATCAGAGCTATGGTTACAAGAACATATAAAAAGGTTTGAAAAGTGTTTTCAAAAGTATTAATTTCCTAGAAAGTATTTTCAAAAACTTGTTTTAAAGAAGCTATTTTCAAGGAAAGTTTACTTTAAAGAGCATAATCGCCGCAAGCCATACATCTCTCTTTCGCTTCCCTTGTTTTGAAACTCTTTCCTTTTCTTTTCAGCATGTCTGGAGCATCTGAGATACCAGAGGGTGTTCATGTACCCGGTTGGTTTCGTCAATATCTCGAGGTTAAGGCTGCTACCGTGGGTCCGGCCAACGTTCCTCCTCCTCCCCCAGCTCCAGTCATTCCTCTGCGTGGAGATGCTTTCTCCAAGATATGTAAAGACTTTCGTTCGATGGGTGGAAAACCTTTTAGTGGGTCTAAAACATTCGCTGAAGCTAGAAATTGGTTGAAAGAAGTGGAGGATCTGTTTGGCATTTTCGATTTGAACGACTGTAAGAAGGTCCAATTGGCTGCTTGGTTGATGAAGGACGAAGCTTCGTTTTGGTGGGAGGTTACTAATGGAGAGCGTGCTGTGGAGACATGGGCAGATTTTAGGGGAAGGTTTGAGTTGAAACTCCTTTCTCAAGCTGAGGAGAGTATGTACATGGAGAGGTTCTTATTGAAGCAGAAAAACTTGACCGTGAAGGAGTATGTGACCGAATTTAATAAGTTGGCGAGATTTGGGCTAGAGTTGGTGAATATGCCTCACAAGAAGGTTTTGAGGTTTGCAAAGGGCCTAAATGAACTGCTTCACAGTTTGGCTATGTCCCACATTCCAATGGGGGCTACGTATGAAAAGCTTGTTGATATGGCATACATGCATGAAGAGAAGGGTGTAAGTACTTTTAGGCCGCAAGATAAGAAGGGGGATCCAAAGAAAGCCCAACAACAAAATAAAGGTGGTAAAGAAAAGGGGAAGTGTCACAACTGTGGGATACCTGGCCATTTGAAGAAAGACTGCAGGAAGAAGAAGAAGTTCGCCTGTTATCATTGTGGTGATGCGGGTCATGCTGTGAAGGACTGTCCTAATAAGCAAGGGCAGAGGGAAGGTTCTACTTCGGGAGGGCAGGTTCACGCTCTCATGGCTCCGGGACAGGAAGAAGGAAGAAAAATTTCTGTCGAAAGTTTGATTTTCTTGTTTGATCATCCTGTCCGTACTTTATTCGATTCTGGCACATCACATTCGTTTATCTGTACATCATTAGTTGAAACACTGCACTTAAATACTATTCTCGTTGTAGATCCCATTGTAGTCTCAAATCCTATTGGTGGGTCGGCTCATTTATCCATGGTTTGTAGGGATTTGAGATTGTCTTAGGTGTTGGTTTTGAATGTAATGCTTTTGTGCTTGGTTTCATGGGCTATGGGTTGATTCTAGGGATGGATTGGCTAGCTAGATATGGTGCCATCCTAGATTGTGAACGAAGGGTAGTAAATTTTTTGACTCTTAGTGGAAAGACCCTTGATATTTCTTGTGACCCCAGAGGATCGGTGATGCTTGGTTATCTTGAGTGACTTGACGCATCCAATGATGATTTACATTCTGTTCGTATAGTCCGTGAATATGTTGATGTCTTCAATGAGGTGAGGGGTATACCCCCAATACGTGAGATAGACTTTTGTATTTATCTTGTAGACAATGCAAAACCAGTATCTCTGCCAGTACGCCACATGGCTCCCCGTGAGAGGAGGGAGCTCAATAAGCAAGTAGGGGAGTTGCTTGAGAAGGGATTCATAAGACGTAGTATATTGGAGTGGGGTGCTCCAGTAGTATTTGCCACGAAGACGGATGGGTCCCTTAGACTTTGTGTGGACTATAGAGAACTTAATAAGCTTACTAAGAAGAATAGGCACCGATTGCCGAGGATTGATGATCTCTTTGATCAGTTAGTTGGCACCTCAGTATTTTCGCAGTTGGACTTAGCCACTGGTTTCCGTTAGTTGAGAGTGACTGAGGATAGCATAGACAAGACTGCCTTTAGGACTCCGGACGATTTCTATGAGTGGCTTGTAATGCCCTTCGGTTTGACAAACGCCCCTGCATACTTTGTTGACTTAATGAATAGGGTGTTTAGGGAGTACCTTAATAAATTCATGGTGGTCTTTGTGGATGACATCTTGATATTTTCTAAGATCGAGGAAGAGCATGCCCTACATCTTAGGGAAGTGTTGGAGACCCTTCGAGCGCATAACCTTAAAGCTAAATTTTCTAAATGTCACTTTTGGAGGAAGGAAGTGCGATTCTTAGGGCATGTGGTTTCCAAAGAAGGGATAGTTGTGGATCCCGCGAAGGTGGTGGCCATCCAAGACTGGAATGTCCCTAAAAATGCTACCGAGGTGAGGAGTTTCTTGGGGTTGGCAGGCTACTATAGGAAGTTTATCAAGGACTTCGCAAAGATATCAGCCCCATTGACACGCTTGACGAAGAAGAACCTAGTTTTCATGTGGGACGTAGATTATGATGATGCATTCCAACGTTTAAAGAGAGCTTTGACCACATCCCCAGTCTTAGTGTTGCCAGATGGGAGTAAGCCACTTACCGTTTATACCGATGCTTGTGGGACAGGACTAAGCGCAGTCTTAATGCAAGAGGGGAGGGTAATAGCCTACGGAGGAAGGCAGTTGAGAGTGCATGAGAGAAATTACTCTACACATGACCTAGAGTTGGCCACTATTGTTTTCGCACTTAAGTCTTGGCGCCATTATCTTCTTGGCGAGAAATTCGAATTGTTCACAGACCACAAATCGCTAAAGTACTTGTTCTCTCAGAAGGACTCGAACTTAAGGCAGCAAAGGTGGATGGAATTCTTAGCGTCCTACGATTTCGAGATAGCATATACCCCTGGCAAGGGTAACGTGGTGGCAGACGCCTTAAGTAGGAAAAGGTTGTCCTTGAGTCCATTGTTTGTTGAGCGGCAAAGCTTAGAGTTCATCTCTACGTTTGACTTTAGACCTTCCATTGACTTTGTACCCGGTTTGCTGGCATCCTTAGAAGTCAGACCTATGCTTTTGGGATGGATTGGTGAGGCACGGCGAGATGACCCACAGTTGGTTGAGTTGGTAGAGAAGCTCATAAGGGAGGAGTCATCGAGCCATCTCAGTAGGTATACCCTAGATGATAAGGGTTGGTTACGTAGGGACAGTAGACTTTGTGTACCACGAGACGAGAACTTGAGGAAGACCATTCTTGATGATGCACATCGTTCGAAGATGACCATTCATCCCAGCGGGGACAAGATGTACATGGACATGAGACGAGTTTACTTTTGGGCCGGTATGAAGAAGGATGTGGCCGAGTTTGTCACTAGATGCTTGGTGTGCCAACAAGTAAAAGCAGAGCAAAAGAAGCCCGGTGGGTTACTTCACCCATTGGAGGTCCCACAATGGAAGCGGGAGAGTGTCTCGATGGACTTTGTTGATGGGTTACCGAGATCGAGGAAGGGTAATACGGGGATTTGGGTCGTGGTAGACAAACTTACTAAGAGCGCCCATTTCATTCCTGTGAAGAGTAATAGGACTGCTCCATGGTTAGCCTCCGTATACATTCGAGAGATAGTCCGTTTGCACGGTGTTCCTTCTAGCATAGTGAGCGATCGCGATCCTATTTTTACTAGCGAGTTTTGGAAGAGCTTGCAAGAGGCGGTAGGGACTCAGTTATGTTTGAGCACCGCATATCATCCTTAGACGAACGGCCAGACCGAGAGGGTGAATCGTATTCTAGAGGACCTTTTGAGGCTATGTGTTTTAAACTTCGGAGGTACATGGGAGGAGCATCTTGCTTTGGTGGAGTTCGCGTATAATAATAGTTTTCAGTCTAGCATTGGCATGGCACCTTTCGAGGCTCTTTATGGAAGGCCTTGTCGTTCACCTACATGTTGGTGGGAATCTACGGATAAGATCTTACTTGGGCCCGATATGATTAGAGAGACTTCAGAAAAGATTGATTTGATTCGAAGGAGAATGAAGACGGCGCAAGATAGGCAGAAATCGTATGCGGACAAGAGGAGGACAGATCTTGAATTTGATATTGGGGACATGGTTTTTATCAAGGTGTCTCCATTACGGAATGTTGTTCGCTTTGGGTCCGTTGGGAAGTTAGCACCAAGGTTCGTAGGGCCATTTCCTATTAAGGAGAGGATTGGACAGATGGCATATAGAGTAGAGTTGCCTGAAAGACTTAGTGGTGTACACGACTTGTTCCATGTTTCGCATTTGAGGGAGCGCTTGCATGAGACCACGGAAGTGGTAGAGCCGAGCTTGCTTAGAGAGGTGGAGATAGAGCATGATGCGACGATTCGACGAGCTCCTATATGCATTCTTGGGTCGGAGATTAAGAAGTTGAGGAATCGAGAGGTCAAGCTAGTCGAAGTGCAATGAGGAGATGATGAGAGCGACGCTACTTGGGAGATGGAAGAGAAGATGCGTTCATTGTACCCTTTTCTTTTCGAGGGTATGTCTTTTAATTTCTCCTTTATCGCTTAGCTTGTACTTGTCCTATTTTTAGTATATCCTCTCGTTTAAGTCTTTGACCTTTAGATAGGGTAGTCCTTTGGTTGAAACATGTGTTTGAGACATGTTATGATTGATGCATGCATGTGGATGCAAGGGTTTGCTAGTGGTTGCTCGTGGATACATATACACACACTTTAGGCACTAGATCGGCTCAGTCACTTTCATATTGCAAATTGCATATAAATGGATGTATTTAGTTAAATGGATGTATATTAAATGGACGTATCGTATGGATGTTGCATTTGAATGAATGGTTGTGCACACATGTAGTAATGATATGTATAGGGTTTTTGCATATGTGGTGGATACACGACACTATCATTATTTGCAATAAGGAGGTCGACTAAATCAGTGGACCGCCTGATCTTTGCATTAGATAAGGAACATACACACACACTTTTGCATATGTTCATATAACATTAGAAATATTTTAAGGATAATGGATGCTTGTGGATGATGGTTGAGTAGATGGATGATTGGACGGTAGGACACATTCTTCTTAACTTGGAGATTTCGGGGATGAAATCCTTTAAGGAGGGGAGAATGTAACACCCCATAATTTTATAACATTAAAATTCAAAAATTAAAGTATACTTAATTTTTAGAAGAAGAATTAAGTGAAATGGGTTGCGCTATTATGTTCGTCTCAAAATTTTGGGTCAAGATAGACATTTGGTTTGCACAAAACGGATACCTTATGAAGATGTTATTAAGCCTTGAAGTTTGTATACATATGAGAGAAATATATATATATATATATATATAAATTAAATAAATATTCAAAAAAAGTTCAAAACAGCAAATCGGGAGGGGGAATAGCCGAAACGCACTATTTTAGGAGTCGACCCGAGTCCCGCTGGGTCGACTAGGGGTCGATCCAGGGTGTTTGGCTGTCAACCCGTGGCCCGATTCACGCTAAGGGCTGATGTTGCATCTAAGTGGTCCTGATGATTTCTGGGTTAATCTAAGAGCTCTAATCGATCCTAGACATCTATATATACACCCTAAGACCTAACCCTAATTCATAAAATATTATCGATGACACCATTATGCTGTCAAGCTCTCTCTTAAACCCTAGCCGCCGCCTATAAATTAAATCTCAAGTGTTCATACACAATTCAAATCAAAGTTTAGAGCTTCAACAACAATTAAAGAAGATCAATCAACATCACCGCAACGTTTCTACACCAATTTCAATTCGTTAATTCTTTTCTTAAGCCACGAAAGGTGAGTACAGTTATTTTCACAAATTTAATGGGATTAAAGTAACATGAAAAAGTTGTAAAAAGGATTCATATATATGTTTGTAATGAAAATCTCACCAAGTCTTCACCTTTTTGATTCATGTCATCATATGCCTATGTTTCTATGTAAAGTTCATACCTTTTATCAGTTTATTCATGTTGAATCTTTTATCATGCCTCTATGCCAGTCTATATTCCTCTTTATTTCTTGATGTTGTTTTATTCCAATTTTCTATGAATTGATTCTCTCTTCTTACTCCTATTCCTTTTTTTTGTGGATCTAGTCTACCTTCGAGCCTATACTAAAAATACGTGCGAATGCGAATACGTGGGAACGATGTGGAATATTGGGAATATGGGAAATTTGGAAAATTGGATATTATTGGATATTTTGGATAATTGGATAATATGTGAAATTGGCATATTTGGGTATGAATTACATGGAATTGATGAAATTGCCTATAATTATAAATTTGTAGTTGAGGCTAATTAATATGTAATTAGTGACAATTTGGAATAGGCAATATTATAAACATGATTATATGTTTAATTGGATATACATGACATGAAAATTGGATATGGTTGAAATACGATTATTAATAAACCTTTGACACGAGGTTAGGCGCAATTGTGGCGTAAGACGGCCCGGAACTGCCCGGCAAATCCAGCTGCCACAATTGGACGTCTAATGTGAGAGGTAAACGGAATGAATTGTAGGCGCAACGGTTAATGACACGAGGTTAGACCCGATTTGTGGCGTAAGACTGCCCGGAACCGCCCGGCAAATCCAGCGGCCACGAAGCGTTCGGTCTAATGTGAGAGATCATGCACCGTTCGTCATAAGGAATGAATTAAGGAATACTAACCATAATAATACATGGGTATGGTTAGAGGGTTAAGTGGGGTGACATGTAAATTATGACATGTAAATATGGACTTAACTGGTATAAGATAAGACATGTAAATTATGACATGTAAGAATGGACTTAACCATAGCATGTGTAAGACATGGACATTTAAATTAAAATGGTTAAGTGGGAGAAAAACCTAGTGGGGACCAAGCATAGGTGGGAGGCTTGTGTCGGATGGGGGACCCGTTTCAACCAGTAACCCGTTCGAGTATCTAATTGGGCCTGGTACTAGGCCGGGGTTGGGGCACGCTTACTGGACTTGAATGTAAGAGGTTAAAACGTGAATAGCGGTGGCAACGCGAGTCTAACGGGTTCATGTGCGTGCATGGTTCCGGGCTGGTAGGTAAGACGTTGTTGCATCGTGTAGGTATGGCCGTGCATTTTATGTTGGTATCGGGGTTGCCACTGTGGGGAGTGATACACCCCACCGTGGGGCCAGCACGGGTGCCTACGGGGTTTAGGGAGCCGATCGAATGGGTAGATTAAGGGTACCTTAGCGGTGGTAGGAGCGAGCCGGCACCTACGATAGCAGCTAGGTACAAGTAACTACCAAGTTTGTCATGTGGGTACAGTTAGTGGGAAGGGATCAACCTTTAATAAAAGAGACTAGTAGATGTGCCGTGTAATTAAGTAATGTGGTGTAACTGAGCAAAAGTGCGGTGTAACAAAATACATGTTGGTTGAATTGGATAGTCCTTTGGGTGCTAGTCTGATGTTGACTTCGGTCTTCGGGGTTAGTACATGGAGGGTTGTTCGCTTAGCCAAGGTGTAGGATTGTCTTAGTACTTAGGAATGAAATCATCTTGTCCATCCTTTTTATCTACCTTATCTAAGTTACAGCCATATCATGATGCCTATTTATGTCTTGATCATTTACCTTACCTATTATTTGTTAAAATTACTGGACTCGCCAGACTTTATGTCTGACCCATTTGTTTCTACCTCTTTTCTTTCCTTCCCCCCCCCCCTCAGGTTTGCAAGGAGGGAATACTACAGCTTAGTGCCGATTTCTTTCAATTGCTTGAAAAGAGTAGATGTATCGCTTTGGACTCTCTCATCTTTATGGCTTTGCTTATGCTTAGTGGGGATTTATGCATTTATGTTATTTAAGTATTTGCTTCTTTATGTACTTTGAAGTTTTTGGAAAAGACTATTGATCCTGTTGTAATGGTTTTGGGAACTACTTATGTAAGCTTGTTTTGAGTTATGATGCTATGAAATAAGTTTTATCTTCCACTGTGTTGTTTTATTTATTTATTCTTGTAATTTATCTGTTCTATACAACAATAACGCTTCGTGGACATTGATGCATTCCCTTTGTGAGTGACATTAATGTACATGGGGTGTTACATCGACCCACCCGTGGCTCTGGAAACTTCTTTTCTGAACCTGTACTACTTTGGAGCTAGATTCATGAACCCTAGGCTATATAAAGGACCCTAGACCTAGATTTTATTTATCGAAAAATAACGCTGACGGCGAAGATCTGCTGAAACAAAAAATTAAAATTGCCTTTCTTCTTCTAAATCAATTCAAAGAAGATTATACATATTCGAAGATTGCTACAACAAATTCAGCGATGGCTACAACAACTTATTCAACATGTTCTTCGCAGTAATGGGGATACATCTCCTTAGATCTATTCACTGTGAGTTCATGTTATTTTTAGATCTGAATATTTAAATAGTAATCTTGTTATGTATATAAAAACCGGATCTTGAATCGGTGCCTAATCAGTTCTATTATGACATAATTATCAGATATGTTTTTACATGTTTATATCGCCACCATGTTAAATCTTGTCATAATATGGCTATTCAGTTTATGCCTATTTCTATCAGTTTATTATTGATCCATTTTTATGCCTATTTTTGATTCTCTTCTCTCCCTTTTTCCCTTTTTATTTTTATATAGCCAGGCTACCTTCGAGCCTAAGCCTAACGCTGAAAAATGTGAACATGCGAAATTGGGAATGATTGGGAAAGACCTAATTTAGGGCATAATTAGTATTGGAAAATATGGATCTAAATTTGGGCATAAAATTTGGAAATATACGAATATGAATTTGGGGGCATATATTATGTTAGATAATATGAATATGAATTTAGGCATACGATGGAAAATATAATTTGAGCATAAATTGGGACATGTGTAAGTACTGATTTGGTGCATAAATTGTGACGTATGTGAATATGAATTTTAGGCATACATTGGAAAATATGGGTATAACTTGTATTGAAATGGGCGAATATGGACTAGGGACATAAACTGGAAAAATATGTAGATTTGGGTTTGTTCATAACAAATATACATGTATATGCCTTGAATTATAACTTGGGAAAAAGAGCATATGGTGCATAATTAAAAGGTGAATTAAAAAGGGGTGTAAAAGTCTATGATTTGAATAATAAATTGGACATATAATTAAATATGGGGGAAAAGAGAAATAATCACCTATAATGACATAGGTAGATTTGGATAAAAATGGAATGTCTAGTAATTACAATTAGGAACTGTAATTGCACTTATGACACGAGGTTAGGTTGCATTAGTGGTGGAAGTCTGCCCGGACCCGACCGGCATATCCAGCAACCACTAGTGTTGAACCTAATATGAGAGGTCTAAGTGTGCAAATAAGAATCGGGCTAAGACACGAGGTTAGACTCAACTATGGAATAAGACTGCCTGGACCCGACCGGCATATCCATCATCCACATGTTGTTAGCCTAATGTGGGAGGTCTAGCCCATTATAACCATAATTGGACATGGTAATGAATTGGACTACTTAACCTAATTTAATCCATAAGGATTGTATGATTATGAACTTGAGTTAGGGTTAAGTAAAATTGGATAGGTAGTGGGTGGGTTAAGTAAAATAGAGGGGGTGGGTATATTTACATATAGGCCCACGAACTTAACCCAATATGGTTATGTAATTAAAGACACCTAGTGGTATCCATAACCGGTGGAAAATATAATAAAGTTATGTAATTAAAGACACCCTTGTAGGGTAAGCATAACTTGTAGAAATGATAGAATTAGATATGTGTAATAATCTGCTAAATAAACAACGATGAGTTTTAGTGATGATGTAAACCAAATTCAGGATTAAATGAGGAATGAATGAGGAAAACTTGTAAAATAAATAAGTTATATTTAATCATAAATGGTAAGTGACATGTTAATTAGGAAAATGTGAATTGAGATATACTTAACAACGTATTAAGGAGAACATGTTATTGTAATGATGTAACCAAGCAAAGAATATAAAAATAGATTGTAGATTACAGACCTTGGGCCACAATCTGCAGAATAACATGTTGTGGGCTTATTAATAAACTTAAATGGACCAAGTTATATGGTTGAAATCAATAAGCAAGAGAAACTTGGTAAATTGTAATAGGAAATCAATATGAAGGGGTAATAACCAAGTTTAATGGGAACCTGTTGAGGTAAGGCAAGCGCGTAAAAGAATGTTTAGACATAGGGTCTGACAACATATTAAAGAAAGGCGCTTGGACCAGTCTGTACGTTTGAGGGTGAATAATTCAACGGGGTAGATTATCGAGATTTTATAAGATAGAGGGGAGCGCACATTCATCTGATTGTTATGACGGCTCCAAAGGAATGGGAAGTGGAAGCACGCGACTTCCTGAAGTACGTAAGGTTCTCTTAGTAGTCCTCTGTGCGGTGACAGATGTCTTAGGCTGTACTCGCAGAGGTTGGGTCTGCGCGTAACTACTAGGTGGGTGGGCCTTGACTGCAGATGTAGCTATGCAGTTAGAATGCTGTGACGAGGCGACACCAAGGTGATTCGATGGTTGCCTCACGAAGAGATAGAGAGGGTCACGACCAACAAGGATAGTAGACCGTCGGATATCCGTCATCGACAGCCAGTGGGTTGCGAAAGACTAGAGCTAAACCCAAGATATCATTTCACCTTTCACTATCGAGATACAGGGTTGAGGGTAGACGCTACGTGGATGTTTAGATTGGTTGTTATTAGGGGCGTTCTCTTAGCTGTGTAGTCTTTACTAGTTGAGGGAGTGGCCGAGATGGGGCCATAGCCACCACGAAAACAGACAGGGTTGAGGGTAGACGTTACGTGGATGTTTAAATTGGTTGTTATTAGGGGCGTTCGCTTAGCTGTGTAGTCTTTACTAGTTGAGGGAGTGGCCGAAGTGGGGCCATAGCCACCACGAAAACACACCCTAGGTATATATATATAGAGGCTCTTTAAAGACGGGCCTGTACAGATATGAAAAAGTTCCTGATCGAGTTCCATGTTTCTTGTATCGCCCTACCGCGGAACTTGGTGCACATTAGAGGATGTGCGATTGAGGCATCGTGCTACAATTACAGTACATATGTGGGACAGTCTAGGTACATGCATATCTGCTCTGGGTGTTGTATCGTAGACTAGAGAGCATTATTCTGATAAGGAATCTGATTCAATTGATGGTGGCAGTCCATACGCTTACGTAGCATAGTAATGATAGATATATGCGGAACGTAACATTTTATATAGAGATCCGTACAGCACTCCGGCGTAGGATGAGGGACTGCATTCATTACGTTGGAGACCGTGCAAGTGGGGTACCATGGGGTGTATCTCGGTATTGAGAGATAGCTACATATATTGTATTAGGTGAACCCATGGGAAAGTAAATGGGTACGATGCGCGTATAAGTCTTGAATGCTATTAACCCAAGTAACCTAATAATCAAGAAAATGTAATGGAACGGTATTAGTAGGGATCATTCTACTTCTGATATACTAGTATCTGCGTGGTGCAGAGAAATGTATTTAAGAAGTGCAATATATCATGTTCGTCTTATCTTTCCCGGTTCACACTTGTTATTATTACTGTTATCTTGTTCTTCCAGTTTTATATACCTGCCATGATACTTTTATTTATTTATATTTAAAAGTAACTGGATTCGCCAAACTTTATGTCTGACCCTTTTTATTTCCTCTTCTCTCTCTTTCGTTCCCCCCTTCCCCCAAGTTTCTCAGGGTGAAAGTGCTTAGAGTTGATTTGGATTCTTTCAGGTTAGCTTGGATTTTGGATATAGATGTATCGCTTTGACTTCTGGTCAACTCTCTTATGGCTTCACAGGGAAATATGGTTTTATGCTTTTGTAACCTGATATTTTTGGCAAAACATATTATTAATGTAATTAATTACTTATGATGTAAACTCAGTATTTGGGACCACGATGTTTTGATTTATATAAATTTTTTAATTCCGTTGCTATGTTACATGTCTGTCTTGTGCTGTTATATTCTTATTTACCTATAACGCTTCACGAAACTTAATGCACTCCTTTAGTGGGTGACATTAACGGACGTGGGGTGTCACATTTGGTATCATAGCATATGGTTATAAGATCGGATAAAGTATTTTGAAAATGGCTTTTAAAAAGGTCTCAAAAACAAAGTATTTTAAAATAAAAAGTCTGCTTTGAAAAGCATATTTCCCAAAGCCATAAATATCTTCATGATTCTCCGCTTGATTCCTTCTCATTTTTGTTTGGGGAACCGTTTCCTCTCGAAAGGGTATCCCTATTTCGGCATGGTTCCGTAGGCATGTTAAAACTACAGTACATGTCGAAGGGCAAAGAAGTGCCCAATCTCCATCTTTAGCCGCAGTGGTTTCACCTGTGGCTTATTTTCTCCTAAGCCTTGTAAGGATTTCTGTGTGATGAAGGCATCTTTCAAGAGACTTGTTAGCATGTTGCACAAGGATGGTAAAAAGGAGAATAAGGGAGTTGAGCACAACCCAAAGAAGAAAAGAGGAAATACCATAATTTTGGAATGATGGGTCATCTGGAAAAGGATTGCAGAAAGGGAAAAGGCATTTGTTACCACTTTGGTAAGGCGGGACACCTTACTAAGGAGTGCCCAAAGAGACAAGGACAAGGCCAGAGGGCAGGAACTTCTAGGGGGCAAGCTAATGTTCTCATAGCTGGTGGACAGGATAGGGGTAGGAAAGTTTCCATCGAAGGATTGATTTCTATTTATGATCATTCTATTATGATTATTTTCATGGCGCTTCGCATTCTTTTATATCTGATCCTTTACTTGAGTCTCTGCACCTAGATACTAGTATGGTTTTGGATCCCGTTATTGCCTCAAACTCCAGTGGACTTACGGCTCATTTGTCGATGATTTGTCGGGGTTTTAGAATCTCTGTGTTAGATGTCGAGTTTGATTGCGACACATATGTTCTTGATTTCATAAGATACGGTTTGATTCTAGGATAGATGGGTTAACTATATATGGAGCCATTCTAGATTGTGAGAGGAGGGTCATTAGACTTCTGACTTTCCATACAAAGACTCTGGAGATTTCTTATTACCCCAAAAGGGTTTGTCATGCTTAGTCTCCTTGAACCTCTTGATATATCTATCGATGATTTGCGACATGTGACTCCTAAAAGAAAAGAGGAAACTTGATAAGCAAGTAGGGGAGCTACTTGAGAAGAGGTTTGATAGGGGAATCATACCGGGATGGGAAACTTATCGAAGAAAGTCCTTGAGTAAGCCCATCATTCTAAGATGACTATTCATCCAAGTAGCAATAAAAAGTATAGAGTTCGAGGTAGTGGAGCCAAACTTGCGAGAGGAAATGAAAGCAGAGAAGGAAGCAATGATAGGATGAGTTCCGACTTGCATACTTGGATCGGAGGTTAAGAAATAATGCAACAAAGAAGTGAAGCTAGTAAGAGTGCAATGGGGAAAGGGTCGTGAGAACGCTACTTAGGAAGCTGAAGACAAGATTCGCGCTTCATATCCTTTCCTTTTTGAGAATGTGTCCTTAACTTCTTTTTCCAAGCTTCAAATCAATACTTGTATCTATCTTTTGAATATCTCCTATCGATCGATACTTTAGGTAGAAAGCTAATGAATGTAAACATGTATTTGAGACATGTTATGTTTGATGGATGCAAGTGGTTGCTGGTGATTGCTCGTGGATGCATATACACACACAATAGGCACTAGATCGGCTCAATCACTTACATATTGCATATTGATGTGTGTACATTTTTAAATTTTTATGGATTATCGTTACATTCATGTTGCATTTGGATGGATGATTCTGCATACATATAGAACTTACATGTATTAAGATAATTTGGATGCATTTTGGTTGCATGGCACAAACATACATTGCATTAAGGAGGTCAACTGAATCAGTAGACCGCCTGATCTTTCGCATTAGTTTACAGACATATACACATACTATTGCGTATGTTCATAAAAGCATTAGAAATTCCTTAGGGACAATGGATGCCTGTGATTGCTAGATGGATGTATTATTATTGGATGTTAGGATATACGTTCTTAACTTAGAGATTTCGAGGACGAAATCCTTTGAGTAGGGGAAAATGTAACACCCCGAAAATTTAACAACGTTAGAGATGATGAATTAAAGAATAATTAGTGTGAAATACACTGTTAACAATGAATTTAAAAAAATTGATTAAATATTCAGAATTAAGTAAAATGGACCGCGCCATTGCGTCCGTCTTGGAATTCTGGTCAAGATAGACACCTGATTTGCGTAAATCGGACACCGTATGAAGAAGTTATTAAGCTTTGAAGTTTGTATGCATATAAGGAAGAGATATATACATATAAATTCAAAAATCTGCAAAACCAAAAATATCCCCTTAACTCAATTCACCAGTTATCCCATCCTCTTACTAGTTTATTATAACCTAAGTTATAATATTCACTTGTCCCTAGGACAAGTCTACCTATTATACAACATTTTCATTAATGTTATTTATTTATAATAGGTTTTTATCATTCCCCTTTTAAACCATTTTCTTTTATTGTTATATTCCAGTATCCTTCATTCACCATAATATATATATTCCTTATTTTAATTAAGGAAAACACTTCACGCACCTTATCAGTTTGATAGAAGGAATCAATGATTTATTTTCATAACGTATTCCCATCTAAATTCGTGGTAGCAAATAATTTATTTACTCTTCTTACTTTAGTTACAGTGGCCTACTTGCAACCACGTTCTCAGAAATAGGTCACTTAGGGAAATACATCACTTTTCCTTCGTATCAATCTAACTCAGTTCATTACATCCCTTCCTTTCTAATTTTCTGAGTTAGACATTTAATTACCATTACTGCCATTTATTCATATCTTGTTATACATATAGATATATATACATATAGATATATATACATATGCGCACTAGACCTCTCACATTAAGCCTAAACTTGTGGATGCTGGATTTGCCGGGCGGGTCCGGGCAGACTTCTACCACAAGTCGACTTAACCTCGTGTCCTAGAACCATTACTTTTTTTTCACTTAGTCCTCTCACATTAGGTTCAACATTAGTGGCTGCTGGATATGCCGGTCGGGTCCGGGCAGACATCTGCCACTAATGCAACCTAACCTCGTGCCATACGTGTAGTTACAATTTCTAATTGAAATCCTAGGCATATTCATATTTATTCAATCATTAATGTTCATTTCAAAATTCCACTCCCAAATTAAAGTCTCAGAACATAATATATGATATGTTCCAAAAATTCCATTATAATTTATTCCCATTTCATGAAAACTTTAGGTACATTATCCTTTTTTACTGTAATCTAGTTTACAGTAATCTAATTTTGCATGTCGTCCAATTTTTTTCTATATTTCATAGCATGTCCTTTTTAACACATGTTTAATCCTATTTGGACATGTAAACATTCAATCGGTTAATTGTTCACATCTATCAATCTAAACATGTCATTTATTCTATAATATGCCGCAAGTGAAACATATAATTATAACAACAACAGTTATTGCCCATGTTCCAACCATTTCTAACAAGTTGTATTTTTTTCAACATGTAATCATTCCAATAATTTAATAGATTCAACATATGAATTTCCTAATATATTCATATTAACATCCCAACTTGTTATAACAGCAATTTATAATTAAACTGGCAATTTCACAATTTATTAAAAGGGAAATGCTAAACGATAGTCATAACATTATCTAAAGGCTACAATCTAAACCCACTCACCTTTAAGCTTTCCCCAATTTTTGGATCCGATCTGTTCCATCATCCATGGTTTCCCTTTTTCCCTTCGATTAGATTCACAACTTTGCTTTGAATAATCTTTTATTAACGTTGATCCTCTCCTCCAAATGTGGATTCATAACTTTCTAGGCTAATATTTTAATTTCAGAATAGATTTGAGAAGAGAGAGAGAGTCATGGCAGAGTTCCAGCGTAGCTGCCAAATTATATGGTTTAGGGTTAGGTCTAAGGTCTTATTTATAGAGTATGGAGCAACCAGGACCCTTAGATTTAAATAAAACTCCATCAGAGCTAGCCATGTCATACGACCAATAGGTAATAGCCACGTCGTAACAAAAACAAACGTTCACCAATCAAAACACGCCACGTGTGCTGAATGATGTGCAAGTTTGACACCACTTCTTGGGTGTCGACACCCCTATGGTGGTGTCGACACCCCTGCCATATATATATATATATATATATATATATACATACATACATATTTTTTTTGATTGAAATTTGATTTATTTATAATACATGTAATCTTCTTGCATGTAAATCAAATTTCAAACATTCCTTCTTTGTTCGCGCGCAACCCTTAATTTGAATTATGTTCATTTGTATTCAACTCTTATGCATATGCTAATCTTTTATATGTTAACAACTATTTATCTCAAACCAATTTATATATATATATATATATATATATATATATATATTCCTCTTTTGAAACATTCTCCTAATTAAACCTCTTATTAACCCTGTTCATACTGAACCGTTGTTTAATTAAACCGCCTTCGCACTAAGCCACTTTTTAACTGCTTTCACACTAAGCCACTTTTTAGCCACTCCCTTAAAAAAAATATGGCATTGGCGGGGATCAAACTTTGAACCTCTTGTATGCAAGTCACATGCTCCAACCAACTGATCTACTTGGTCTTTTGTTTACAAGGCTTAGAACAGTGCTAGACATTATTCTTTTCTCAATCCTTTTTTTTATATTTTGGTGCAATAATTAATTTAAAGTTATCACTTCCATTTTAAATCAGTTTTCTGCAAACTATAGGTCTAAATTGGCCAAAAAATCACCACGAATGCAATGAGCTAATTTCGTGACAAAATTCTTGAAGCTCTTCAAATTTTCCTTTTTATTTCTTTTTAAATGTTCGCATGCAATTTCAATTGCATTGCATTTCTTCTCATTTCATGTATTGCATGTAATTTCTTTTATTAATCATTTTCTTCATTTCACTGCATGAACTTATTACATGCAATTATATTATTTAATTTTTCCTTTGAATATATCTATGCATATAATATATATACATATACATATATACATATTTTTATATTTTTAATTGCATTAAAAATGCGAGGTGTTACATTCTCCCATCCTTAGGATATTTCAAATCCCTCGCATAATATCCACCCATCATGTGTGCATCCAATTTTTGCAAACATAGTGCACATGTGCAAAGTGAAATACATCATAGTAATACATGTATGTCTAAGTGAAATACATCATAGTAATCCTTTTTTTAAAACATGACTCTCACATCCTAAATATACTGGCAGTTCTATATAAATGCAATATTTTGAAAACCAAAACACCTTTTTCATCCAAATCTTCCCACATTCTTACTGAGTAAGAGCGTTGTTCATCCAATTGTTGCATCCATAATCCTACCAACCAACTTTATTTTTCGATTTTCAGAAAAATTTGATCTTCTAAATTTGATTTCTTATGTTACAAAAAGGCGAAAAACGGAAAACTCTGCATCCTCCGTTTTTTTTTCCAACCTTTTTCTAACCGTACTTGGGTTTTTATGTAACTATTTATAAAGATTTCCTATTTTCCTATCCAAGAAAAACCCACATAAGAAAATTTTCTTTTGTTACTGATTTTCGCTTCATCTTATCTTGAAAATTTTCCATTCTTATTCACCTTTTCTCATAATTTTCCATTTTTGTTGATTTACTGAATTTTCTGTTTCCTTTTTTTAAAATCACAAAACTGGAGTAGATACGGAAAACTATTTCTCTATCGGGTTTATGACTTGTTCTTACCTATAAGGTCGGTTCAGTCTCTTACTACAAGATGCCAACATCTACTCTATTCTTATTTTCTACAACTTATTTTGTCCACCCACAAAATTATCTTAAAATAATTTATCAAAAAGGGTTGTCATAAGAATAAAGATTTCAAATCTTTCTTTATTAAAAATTCTTGTATGAAATATAACAAGAAAACTAGCGAGCTATGCATGCTCTATAATATACACCTTTTTACTGAGAGAATTTTATTTTAAAACTCAATATGTACTTCTTTACTTATTTTAAAACTATAACTTTTAAGATTAAAACTTGAAAACACCATAAACCGTTTTCCCAAAACTTTTATAATTTCAAGTTCTTAAAAGTTAACAATGGGGCTAGACTCAAAGCGGATTTCCAATTTTCTAGGCTTTCCTAGACACTCCCCAATATTAATTCTCTCAACTATATATATTCCTAATCCATTTTCTCTTTTCAACCTTTTCCAAATTATAAGGTTTTCAATCCCACTAACCCAAAATACTAATCATATGGGATTCACTTTCCTTCCATACAAAGTATATTGTACACTCTCTACCCAATTTACTTAAGGGTCTCGAATTTTCATATTCATTCCTTTAGTGTACAAAACAACATCCCATTTCTAATCATATTACGCTCTTTATATTTAGTGGGTCCCTCTATGGATTTAGGTATATAATATATATTTATATTTTAAAAAATACAGATATGTTCACTCACTATTTATAAAGGAATCCTAAACCTAAGCTCTGATACCAGATGTGACAACCCCAATTTCAATAGACCGATTTTTTTTTAAAATTCCAATCTATCGAAACTCGGATTGGTTTGCTCTGGTATCCTGCAGAAAAGACAGAGACATAAAATATGTCAGAGCTTAGAATATATCTCATAGCGGAATGGATAAAATATAATATAAATCAAAGTATAGCCTTACCGTATTAATAATACAGCCTAACCAGCATCCAAAGCTGTAATGTCTCATGTCCCTGCCACAAATCTAACCTGCGAGTATGTTATGAGGAGGGGGTCAGAACACAACTTCTGGCGACTGGATTTAAACTATACACTTTGGATAATCCTACATATATCATTCAATCATATTATCTTATTTATTAGGTTACTTGGGTTAACAGAACTCAAGGCTTACATACACGTCGTACCCATTTACTTCCCAGTGAATTAACCTAATACAATATATGTGTAGCTACCCCCAATATCGAGGTACACCCCATGGAACCGTACTCGCACGGTCTCCACCGTAACATTATTGCAATATACACAGTCCCTCATCCTACACCGTAGTGACGTACAGACAACAATATTACGTTCTGCATATATCTATCATTAATATGATACACAAACGTATAGACTGCCACCTTTATTCGAATCAGACTCCATAACAGAGTAATTCGCTCATATCTACGATGCACCACCCAGAGCCGATATGCATGTATCTAGACTGTCCACCATACATATCTTCATTTGTAGCTCGATGCCTCAATCGTACGTCCCCTAATGTGCACCGAGTTCCATGGTAGGGCGATACAAGAAACACAGAACTCGGTCGGGAGCTTTTCCATATCTGTACGGGCCCGTCTCTAAAGAGTCCCTATATACATACATACCTAGGGTCTGTTTTCGTGGTGGCTATGGCCCTACCTTGGCCCTTCCCTCTACTAGTAAAGACTACCAGAGCTAAGCGACCGCCCCTGTGCAAACAATTTAAACATCCACGTGGCGTCTCCCCCCAACCCCGTACCCCAATCGTGAAGGGTGAAATGGTATCTTGGGTTTAGCTCGAGTCTTTCCGCATCCCACTGGCTGCCGATGACGAGTATCCGATGGTCTACTATCCTTGTTGGTCGTGACCCTCTCTACCTCCTCGTAAGGCAACCGCCGAATCACCCTGGTGTCACCTTGTCACAGCATTCTGACTGCATAGCTACATTTACAGTCAAGGCCCACCCACCTAGTAGTTACGCGCAAACCCAACCTCTGCGAGCACAGCCTAAGACATCTGCCATCGCATAGAGGACTACTAGGAGCACCTTGCGTCCCTCAGGAAGTCGCGTGCTTCCCCTTCCAATTCTTCAGAGCCGCCAGAACAATCAAATGAATGTGTGCTCCCCTCCTTCCTTATAACACCACGATGATCTACCCCGTTGGGTTATTCACCCTCAAACGTGCAGACTGGTCCTAGGCGCCTCACTTTAATATGTTGTTAGACCCTATGTCTAAACATTCTTTTACGCGCTTGCCTTACCTCACCAGGTTTCAATTTAACTTGGTTATTCTTATTCACATTGAATTCTTATTAAAATTACCAAGTTTCTCTTGCTTATTAATTTCAGTCATACAACTTAATCCATTTAAGTTTATTAATAAGCCCCAACGTGTTATTCTCTAGATTGTGGCCCAAGGTCTGTAGTCTATAATCTCTTTTATATTCTTGTTTGATTTCGTCAGTACAATAACATGTTTTACTTAATATGTAATTAAGTATGTCCAATTCACATGTTTTCTAATTAACATGTCACTTACCACTTATGATTAAATATTACTTATTTTATTTCATAAGTTTTCCTCATTCTTTCTCATCTAATCATAATTTCATTTTACGTTGTCAATACAACTTATCGTTGTTTACTTATTAACTTAGTTATATTAACTAAGGCCCGTTAATAAGCTTCTCTACCTGTTTATTATAACCATTTTTATAATTTCCTCTTGTCCCTAAAACATTCTTATCAATGGGTTTTAGACTTCCAAGCTTACAGATCACTTAATTTATAATCTAGTACAATATATTTTCCCCCTTTTCTTAACTGATTTCAGGTTTCCCCCTTTACTGATTACTTAATTATAAATTAATTGATCTGTAAGCTTGCAAGTCTGAAACAATGATTTATCCTAAACCGCTGAGCCAAATCTTTAATGTAATCACTCTACGGAAAGTCAATCATCAGTTCCTTTCCACTGGCACAGGTCTCACCCTCTAATTCGGCCTAAGTCAAAAGTTATGCACTGTACAAGACTGATAGGGGCAAAATGGCAACAAACAAAATTGGTAAAAATTATGGACATGTTTCACATCCCCATAAGCAACATATCAAAAGATGAGAATGATCCAACCCTCAGAGAATAAAATAAAAATATTTTACGATCTTCCGATACGTAAAAGGCGGGTTATTACAATGCAAATCAAGAAAATTGAACCAACCATTGCTAAATCATCTATTTGGAATATTCAAAATGATCATATACAAAAACTAAATCACATTCCCTTACCATTATTTGTCAATTCCTAACTCGTACAATCTCTTGAATAAAAATGCCAAGTTAAGGTAGTGTTATCTTTAAGCATCTCCTTTTCAACATCTGCTAATAAGCGTATAACTAAACATTTCTCACATATGGAAATTTTCTTTCCATATCTTTATCGAAAATTTATAAACTTCAAAACTCATGCTTTTGCTGGGTTTTCATATTTTAGATATTTGAAAGAAAACACTTTTACAATACTCCTTTATTTTAAATACTAGTTTTAAAGAGATAATTATAATTATAAGCATATTTAAAATGGAGGTCAAAACCAATGTTATTTGAAAACATCGTTTCGATAAACCCAAAACGCTACATTTAGATTGAATTTTTAACAATTTCTACTTTAAAGGGCATCCTTATTTACATCTTTCATTTATAAGATTTAAAGATATTATTTATCCATAAAGGATAATAAATTAATTTTAAATACTTTGGCAAACTTAAAGTAAATGTTAATCTTCTCTAAAGACAATTTATAAAACTCCGTAAAAACTTTTAAAACCGTTTTGTTTCTTAAAGGAAAATAAACCAAATACAAAATTTATTTAAAAAACTTAAAACAACATTAATTATCCTGTAAGATAATTAATCACATTTATGATCTTTTATAACCAATAAACCGATTATCTACAAACCTTTATTAAATCAATCAATTAAGTTTTAAAACTTTTATAAATCATTTAATTATTCTTAAATCATTTTTGTTCAATAAATTAAACTAGTTTTATTCATCTTCATTAAATCAAATTTAATTTCTTAAAAATACTTAATTAAAATCAACTCAATTAAGTTCAAACCTCACCAGTTAAAATAAGAATTTGAACTAATACATCATTCATTTAAATGATTATTAACGTTAAATACCGATAAAAATTATTATCGAATATCAATTAATCAATAACTTAAGATGATTATTAAATTTCAATTAGTCATTAATTAAAATGATTATTAAATTTTCACTTAATCATTAGTTAAAATGATGATTCAATTTCAACTAATCCTTAATTAAAATAATTAATTAAAGTTAGATTTCAATACCAAATAAATAATTAAACTCAATTATCATTGCTTAAAACGAATAACCACATTTTGATTCATTAATTAAATGCATAAATAAACTCAATCATCCTCAATTAAAATAAATAACTGAATCTCATTATATTAACTTGAACAATAAATAAAGTTATAAATATCACTAATTAAAATGATAATATTATTCAAATATCAATTATGTGAAAACTCAAGTTAATTAAACATATTATCTAAATTATTTCAGTCATTGACAATACAAGCAATATGAGAATATGCATAAGTAAATAAGAGCAATAAATGAATAGAAGCTTAGAATATCCAATTAATAAAATAGTGGAACAATGGTTTATTATGCTAATTTGATGTCAATTAGAATAAGTTCAATCAATTTCTAAATTGTGTTTCTTTGTTCAAATAGATAACGCCAATCATATGTTTTAAATAATTACATCAAAATTTAAATACGTAATTGAATCAGCATTATTCAACAATTCACATATAACCAAGTACTCGCAATAAGTTTAAATATAAATTGACCCATAAATGTCTAATAGGATATATCGTGATCCTACGTCAGGTTCAAAACAACCTAACAACATTTCAACATGTTGTCTTGTGATCATAGGTTTGATTCAAACAATAACCAAGCCAAACGACTAACAATTTTCAAAATCATTGTAGATAATCAATATTTTAATAATTTAACAGACAATTGCTAATAGAATAATTTAATCAAGCCAAACAATTTACAATTATCAAAATTAAGCAGTTAATCAATATTTTAATCTCATATATACAATGCTCATAGATAAGAAAGTGAGCTTTACTAATAATTGATCTGGTTGTCATTTCCGAAATTTGATTCCATAGAATTTCGAATGACACTCAAAATTTGTTAAAATCTCACTAGCTCCAAATATTACCACTCCGACTTTTATGTGAAGATATCGACAATACGAGTTCAAAGAAGCTGACGATGCCCTATTCCGACCTCTTATGAGTTATATATTGGTTTTATAAGTAATCAACGGAATTAAACATAATTAAATATTAGTTACTCACACTAGCTGTTAATCTTTCTCCTTCCCCCTCGTTTAAAACAAAACCCGCTTGCAGCTTGCTATCACCATTACCGTACCTCCGTCCACTTTTATATCCTTTCACACTCCACAAATTTGCTCCAAACCACTTCCATTCACCTTCCCTTCGCATGCTCGACAATATGGACATTACGACGACAAACCTACTCCACTCCCTATAATTGCGACCTCGGCCTGTACATGCACATCTCCAAAAACAAGCGACACTTTCTTACTTTGATTCCCTCCAAAATATGAGCGTACATGCTAATTGATCCCCTCAACCAAAATCTAAAATCCTCTAGGCCTATTCGCCTCCAAACGTCAACTAATCTAAACCCTAGTTATAAAACCACTCACAACCATAATGTCATATACCACGAACTGATGTGGCATCTCAGAATCTTCTACAAAATTGAAGATCCCAGAAATGGCTATATATTTTTAGGATTTTTATTAGAATTGTTTTTTAATTTTAATGAAAGAGGATGAAGAAAAAAGTGACGACTTGTTTTGAGCAGTAGGAAGAAAGAGGGAATCCAAAAATTAAGTTATAACTTAATGATCATTTATAGGAAAGGACCTACTTTATTTTATTCACTTATCTTTACGTTGAGAGATTCCTGCTCGCATGGCTACACAACTCGTCATATCATTATAAAACTTGATATCGTACAATAATTCATTATTGCGGATCCGATAAAACCAGTTTCATCAAAATTGGAGAAAGTTTACAAAAGTATTACTTTCTATATTAAAATATAATTTTATAATAAGAATTAAATATCGACAAATCTAAAGTAGTTATTACTATTTATAAATTTTCAATGAATTTAAAATCGATATTAATTAACTAAAAGAATTCAAATGAGATTATTAAATATATTTTGTTAATATCTAATCGCCAATTTATTTAATTAAACAACTACTTATACTGATATTCAAATTAATAAATTCCAAAAATCCAATTGTTCAAATACTTAAATTAATTTAATATTCAAAATACAATTACTTAAATTTAGGGTTGTTACTGTTTCCCTTTACGGTTGCCTCATTTAGCTGACCACCGCCTCCTCCCCTATATCACACCAGACCGCATAGCTAAATCCCACTTTTTATTTTTTTTCTTCATTATTTTGCTTATTTTTTCCATATACAATGCATATTTTTTTACATTTTGAAAATTTATTATTTTAGTATCATGTCGCACTCTTATAATTCTGCCACTTCTTTCATTTCTCGCAGCTCATAACTTTGTGGATGTTTGAAATGGAGAGGTTGTTCATAGATATTTTGTGTTGATTTCCTATTTTATAGAATGAATTCAATTAGTGGGTTTTACGACAACATTCAATCAACGACTTAAGCTTGACTACTTTGATAAGATGAAAAGAAAATAGGAGCACTAGAAGCGTTATGGGGGTATTGGAACAAACTTCTACATGTCGCAGGTAGATGTAGGATGTAGAGAACAATTGGCCGAATGACTCCAAAAAATGGTGGAATAGTCATGTGTGCTAATACAAACAATATAAGAGAAATATCTCACTCAAATTCAAATAGTCGGTTGCATAGGAAAAGACACGTGCAAGTATTGGATATATTCAACTTTACTAACTCAGTCTTTCACTATTGAGAATATAACTTCATATAATAGTTGGATGATCGAGGACACTACCTTCGCTTAGTCAAGATGTAGAGATGGACCAAGTACAACTGTAATTACCCAAATTTCAATAGGCCCTTTTTTTTACAAAATGCTAAAATCCAAGTCCACCGAAACCCGAGTCTAGTATCCTGTAGAAAGGTAAAGATAAATATATCAGACCTCACAATAAAATATTTCACGGCAAAATGAATAAAATATAATAGTAAGTAAATACTAACCATAATAATGACACCGACTAGCAAGCATTTTTAAGCTATATAATCTCTGGCACTTGCCTAACATGCGTATTTGTTATGAGGAAGGGGTCAGAACAAAAGTTATGGTAAACGAACAAGTTATACTTTTTAAAGATAACACTACACATATCGTTCTATCACTGATTTACTTTTATTAGGTTATAAGAGTTTTATCACTCTCGCTTCTACGCATACATCGTACTCATCTATTCCTTGGTAGATCAAACCTAATAATCCATATATATATATATATATATATATATGTAGCACATGCCTAATATATCTAGGTACTAACCACAATACCCTGCTCGAGAGATCTTCATCACCATGCTACGAAGCGTACTAGATCTCCATCGTCACGCTACGAAAGCGTACAAGATCTCCATCACCACACTACAAAGTGTACTATCCACTATCTGAGCTCCGCTATCAGGCTAAACTCTTGCACAAAAGTATGCCAGGACATCCACGATGTACCACCTAAAGCGTACATTGAGGACCTACATGTGATCGTACTGTCTACTATATGAGTTCCACTGTCAGGCTAAACCATTGACCGGAACTTATCCTGAGGATTTCTACATCTGCCTACGATACAGATATCTATATATTAGTCTATCCCTTTTTCTCGATGGTTATGGTCCCACTCGCCCCCCCTCAACCAATGAAAGACCGTTTGAAGAGCTAAGTGAACCACCCCTAACAAATAATCTAAACATACAATTGACGTTGCCTCTCATCCAATGTCTCTATAGTGAAAGACCATTGGATAGTTGGTTTAGCTCCAGTCTTTCCCGTACACGTTCTAACTGACGGTGACGGGTATCTGATGATCTACTATCCATATTAGGTCCTAACCACAAAGTCTGCCCTCGGAGTCGAGGCAACCTCTTAATCCTGAAAACATCCCATCAGTCTTCTGGATACTCTCATCATAAATGCAGCTAAGGTCCCTCATCATAAATGGTACCCTCATCAAGTCTCGAACTTCCTGCCCTTGGATTGGTCATGGGCTTCCCCCAGAGGTCTTTCCAGTCCTATATCGAATATTAAGTTGGGCGTGCTTCCACCATGTCTCCAAACAGCTACTATGATTTGCACTATTGGGATCTTCATTCAGAATTCCTTCAGACTGGTCCAAACACATCTTGTTGTCTTATTAAACCATATGTCTAATCTTTAATTATGTGTTTACATCCCTTTTTTCGCTAATTATCATTATTTCAGTTCATTTAATTTGAACTTTAATTACTTGTTTGTCAACTTTATTAGCGATTATAGAACCATCGAATAACCATAGAATGCTAATCACAAGGCCACTATAGAACAAAATGCTTAATCGCAAGGTCACCATAGAATAGAATTTCAAATCACAAGACCATTACAGGATTTTGCTTATTAAACTTAATTTACACTTTTAAGTTTATTCACGATAAGCATTTCTTATTTCACTTCACTTTTAATTATAACTTAGAAGTTATTGTCTTATTTTCACCATAGAATCATAGTCATAAAATTATGCTTATTAAAATTAATTGACACTTTCAAGTTAATTCACGATAAGCCTTTTCACTTCTAATTATAACCTTCGTATTGTAATCAACACAGCCTATTAAGGTTCATTTTTTTATCACAATTGATTGCATTCATTTCTAATTATCAAGTGTTTAACCTAATTTCTTACTTCTTTTATTTACATAACATCTTTTAGTTATGTTATCTTATTCTTTCCGTCTTCGTAAAATTATTCCTTAGACAGTTAGACATGTTCCTATTTGATTAGTTATCGAAATTACATAATAATCTATTTTCATAGTTTAAGGCAACTAAAGCAATAACCCATAATTATAAGATATCCCTTTTAGTTATTTTTAGATTATTGGAAAGTGTGCAATGCGACTAAATCCCTATTTTGCACTAATCCGTACCTTTATTTCTTTTTATACTTGCAGATTACATTTTATGTTTTCTTACTAACCAAACTATGAAAATATATTCTCTTTTTCCCAACCAATCAATCTAGGTGATTCTAAATTTCTATTTTAATCGTTATATATTTGTTTCTGTTATTTATTTATTTATTTTCAATTTGTCATAACCAGGGGTGTAAATCAGATGGACCGGACCGGACGGGGGTGTGTTCAGTTTATGTCCTAGAAAAAGTCGTATCGAACACCGACCGGACAAATTTTTTTCTCGAACGAATTTTGTTGTCCTAAATAAAATCGGTCGGACACGGACATATGTTTTCGGACAAGGACACGAATGGACCCGGTCAGACATGACTATTTATATTACATTTTGTACATTTAATTAGATTTTCTCTCAACTATATACCGAATTACAAGGAATTCGAACGAATACGACCAGACATGATTTTTTCTCGTACAAATTTTGTTGTCCTAACTCGTGTCCTAATTGAAAATTGGACAGATTCAGACGGACGTATTACGGTCATGGACACGAACGAACGTCGGACATTCGTACAAAATTTACAGCCCTAGGCATAACTATAGTAAATTTGGGCAGAATTGGACCTATGCCCTTTTTCTTTCAACCCCAACCATTTTTATGTTTATTTATTCCATTGCAAATCTGAAAGATAATCATAATTCAGCAAAAAAACAAAAACAACAGTGCTATTATCTTCCATGGAGATTGGAATGCCTTCTCTTTCTTCCTTTCTTTTTGCTTTCTACCTTTCTTTTACTCTTGTATCTTCCTCTTTTCTCCTCACTGAACCCTTCCTCTTTAGTTCTACTACTCTTACTCCTTTTTCTAGCTTTCGTTTTTGTGGGATCTTGCTCTGTTGTTTCCTCCCTTTCCAGATCTGTTCCTATTTTCCAACTCAAATCACATCCAACTACATCACTCTTACTTCCTTCAATTGTCCTATTTTACGCGGTGACCCAATCATACGATTTTAAATCACCTTCGACTCTGATTTAGGTGGATTTCGCAACTTCCCTTTACTTCCTTCATTGTTACATTGATGACCTCCTTGTAACTTGACCTATATCTTAATTCCATACGCCCTCGAGAGCATAAAACTGCATGAGTCGTCGGATAACTATCAATATGTTCTGTGGTTTTTGGCGCGAGCTTGCCTCCATTTCTTCATGTGAATTTTGGGTCAGTAAGCACTCTGTTTTGTATGTTTTTTTACCCTGTGCTTTGGTTGGTTTTGGTGTATGTTGGGGTTACTAAATCATGTTGTTCGTATTCTTGTTTGGGACTTTGTATTGCTTGTGTTCGACTTGTATTAGGTTGCAATGTGGTTGTCTGATGTTGTTTTTCTATGTCATTTTGAGTTGATGAATTTTGTTGCTTTGATTGGGGTTGGTGAGGTTATTTGGGCAGTTGTTGCCGTGTGTTTTGAGTGCCAATATTTTGGGTTGCATGTCTCGTCCCTACCTTGTTACCACGGCAATAGCCTAGGCTATGGTGGTGACTTCGGGATGGTGGACCTTGGCTATTCATCATGTTGGTTAATTTTCAAGATGTGTTATGGCATTTCATGGTATGTGTTGTGTGAAGTAAATGCGTGCATTTGCTTAGATTTTTTTGATTTATGTTGTAACTCTCAAGCAACCTGGTTAGTGCTGATGTAGTTGGGTGATGTTGTTACCATGTCAAATCTCAGGCTAGTCACTGCATGGGGAGAATCGTGTTATGTCAAAATATTACGGAATTCATATGCTTTTGGTATTGTATGTTGCACTGTTGTACTCTTCTGGGATGTGACACTGCTTCTTTTGATGCTACAGTGTAGCCGTTATGTGCTATGTTGTCCTGTGCTCCTATCAAAGTGCAGTTCTCTCGTGTTCCTGTTGTTGCTACATTGTAGTGATTCTGTCATATGTCCCTGATGTTACTTAGTTCTTTTTTAGCTACTATGTCATTTATCTCTCTGCGTGGAGTTGGAAACTTGTATGCAATTTTGTAGTCTAGTCATTTAGACTAGCTCCAGTGTTATAAGCTAGTGTAGTTGTAGTGGTTCGACCACTTTAAAAACCAATGGTGGTGGACGGTCCACCTTAAAAACCGATATTTATAGATTGGCGATCTTCCAAACTCTATTCATGTAATTATTATTTGTTATAATAATAAGTGTTACAAATCACTATAAAAACCAGCTGGTCCTGCCAAAAATAATATGAAGGGCAATTTTAAAACATAAATATAGAAATTCTTAGATTTTCCATTTAGCTACGTAATTATGTCATGTCAACCTGTGTTACAAATATTTGACAAGTTTGCCTATTTTTCAGCCTAAACTTCATTTTATTACAATTTTGGTATTACATGTTCATTTAGCCCTAAATTATCAAATCCTCTTTTTTTCATAATTTTAAATTGAATCATTTTTTTAACACGCGTAAAATAAAAAGGATTATAATCAGTCACACAAAATTAGATGCACAAATCAATCGTATACATATGCCAATATTGTAGATCTAGGCATATTTTGTACATAACCAAAATTTAAAATAAAACTATAAAATCCAACGTAGAAAGGAGAAAAGAGGACTGAGAAAATATCTTATTAATTTAACAGGAATCAAATGATGATATATACTGATAACAAAAAGAATAATTTGAATTCACTCACCTTGGATTTGCGCTCCAAGTTCTAGATTTGATTTGGATTTAGATTTATTACCAAGGGTCCTTCCTGTGATGACCCAAATTTCTAGTACCTTTTGAGCTGACTAAACAGCACCAATCCAACACAAATTGTATTGGAAACCCAAATGCCAATAAAAAGAATTTAGAGGATGAGAAGAGAAAGAAATATTAGAATAGAAGAAAAAAGAAGAAGAGCAAACACAATAAATCAGAATCTCACATCGCAGTGGAACAAAATATAATATATAAATAAATCTTTGTTTAGAGCTTTAAATAAAAACTTACAACCATCAGAGTACACCAATACATCTGGACAGTTATAACAATCAGTCCTCATACACAACACACAGCGGAATAAATACTAATACGTCTGAAATCTCCCAACACGTCATCTGAACATCGTAGTATCCAATAACCTAGGTCTAACTAGAGCATTTACAAACGTCGGATCAGTCTGGTGAACCCGAATGAGAAACCCACTAAGTTTATAAACAACATCCAACTTGATTTTAAAGTTAAAATTCATTTTCGAAAGAAAAGATAACCGTAAGACCAAATCCACACATAAACATAGACGGTTTTCACCTTATGATAACCTAAAACATCTTGAAATCATATATATATATATATATATATTTTGATATTATAATATTGTCTAAGTACAAATAAATAGCAATCTAGCAGAATGTTTGCATCTCACGCTCCACATATATAATATACAATCAAAACCGTGGGTGCTTATTGGAAATTGGATTCTGACGATGACAAGGTATGTAACCACCCACCGATAGTGTATCTCTAGCGGGGAATACACTGGTTTCAACAAGAACATCTTGCAACCCGACCACACAGACCGACCACTCATTTTTTTTGAGTGTATCGAATGTATATCACCAACGGTTGGGATTAGTAACTGTTTCCCGAAAAGGGACAACATCGAATAAAATAAAGAAGGAAATAAATATTCTCTAGATAGGTGATTATACACCCTAATGGGAGCGACCCACTTAGCCATGCTGCCTACCCAATTTTTGTCGTTTCCCAGTTGTGAGGCTTGAGGTTAGAATTTGCCTTTAGAACATCTGACCATCATTTAATTTGAATGCTACATTGTCAGATCTGCAATGGCCTGCAAATCCGTAATATCAGAGTTGACTACATACATCATACATCCAACTCAAATATCACGAAAATACGAATCATTTTTTTAGAAGAAGAAGGTAGAAGAAGAACAGAAATAACAACACGAAATCTCACATCGCAGCGGAACAAAATATAATATACCATAACTTTTGAAATACAAAATTTGTATTGTATACACATATCATTATCATAGTACAACACTTACAACATAGCGGGACAAAACTCTATATAACTAATACTGAAGCCTCTTGCTCCAAGCTACTTTAGATAAATCTGTAAAATCCTGAACTACTTGACTACCCGTACAAATTTAGGCACCCAAGAGTTTAGGTAAAACAAAACAAAATAAACTCCGGGTCAGTCATGGGACTGGTATGAGTAAACAATTTAAAATAGTTTGAGAAACTAAATGATATCTCATAAGACCACACCGTATAACACGGAACGGGTTTTTCCCTTATGAGAATCCAAAATAATCTTTATATCAAACTCTTTTGATATTATAATAGTGTCTAAATCAAATAAATAACAATCTAGTGGAACGCTTGCATCTCACGTTCCACAAATATAATATACAATCAAAACCGCGAGCACTTATTGGGTAACGAATTTCCAACTATGACAAGGTATGGAAACACCTTCTGATAGTGTATCTCTAGAGGAGAATACAATAGGTTCAACAAGAACGTCTTGTAACCCGGCCACACATGACCGACCACTCATTTCGCTTGAGTGTATCGAATGTATATCAACAAACAGTTGGGATCACCGTTTCCCGAATGGGACAACATCAAATAGAATAAGGAATTAAATGAATCTCTAGATAGGTGATGATACACCCTAATGGAAGCTACCCACATAGCCATGCTGCCTGTGACGACACAAATTTCCGGTACCTTTTGAGCTGACCAAACCACACCAGTCCAACCCAAATTGCACTGGAAACTCATATGCCAATAGAAAGAATTTATAGGGTGAGATAAGAAAGGAAGAAATATTAGAATAGAAGAAGAAGAGAAAGAATCAACAAAACACAGAAACAGAGTCTCACATCGCAGCGGAACAAAAATATAATATAAAAATAAAAACTTTATTAAGAGCTTTTGAAATAAACACTTACAATCATTAGAGTACATCATTACAACTAGACAGTTATAATAATCTGTCCTCAGATACATCACACAGCAGAAAGTGCTAGATAATATCGTACATCTGAACTTCTCCAACACGTCTTTGGACTTCATAACATTCTATAACCTGAACCTGCAGACCCGGCTAACCCGAGCATTACAAACGACGGGCCAGTCTGGTGAACCAGAGTGAGAAAAACCCACTAAGTTTAAATAGCATCCATATTGATTTTAAAGTCAAAAATCCTTTTGAAAGAAAAGGATAATAGTAAGACCAACCCACACATAAATACAAATGGTTTTTTTTACCTTACTATAACCCAAAATATTTTTGAAATCAATATTAATCTGGTATTATGATAATGTCTAATTACAAATAATTAGAATCTAGCAGAACGCTTGCATCTCACGCTCCACATATATAGTATACAAACAAAACCGCGGCGCTTATTGGAGATTGGATTCCGACTATGACAAGGTATGGAACCACCTGCCGATAGTGTATCTCTAGAGATGAATATACTGGGTTCAACAAGAATATCTTGCAACCCGGCCCACAGATGACCGGCCAATCATTTCTCTTGAATGTTCCGAATATATTGCCACCTACGGTTGCTAGAAAATAACCGTCCTCGAGAGATACAGAAGCGAAAAGAAGAAAAAATATGAATATTCTCTAAATGGTTACAATACACCCTAATGGGAGCGACCCACATAGCCATGCTACCTGCCCGATTTTTGTCATTTCCCGGTTGATAAGGCTTGAGGTTATAAATCTTTTGGAATACCTGGCCATCATTCACTTTGAATGCCACATCGTCAGATCCGTCAAATCACTAATTGACGTCAACAAATATACTCTGTGTATTAAAGAAGTTCCCTTCTTTGCCACCAACTCGTTATATTTGTAAAAATCAACGTACGTGGTTGTTAGGAAATACTCTGTCCGACATTCGTCCGTACAAGTCATCCAGGAATAGGATTAACCGAAGGTACTCTCCTACTACATCCAATATAGGAATCACCCCATGGATCAGTAGTGATAGTCCTTGCAGTCCACAGATTTCAACCACGACAGAACCCTAGTACATCTCCGGGTCGAATCAGAGATTGTAAGTGGTTCTTCCGTTTTATGAAGATCTATGGTCTTCAAATGCTCTATCTCGAATATCTTCTATAATTACGTATTTGTTGGTTATAATGGTTTTCGAATATACATTCGATCCCGGTCTTTCCATACCAACAATCGTAAAGGTCAGACTTGATAGTTGGTTATTTCACTATCAAATAAACATCCATGCAACCATAAAAATAGATGTACCGGTTTAATACTTAGCACCACTGGCTTCTTTAATTAAAATTAATTAAACTTAAATATTTAAATATTGGGAAACCATATTTCAATTCTTATTCTAGTATACTAATATTCGCAACTACTTTGTTTTAATATTTAGAAAAATATTATATAACAATATTCCATATTCCATTTGGCTATTATTTGCAAACCATTTAATATAACATTATCGTTAATTATAACTGAGAAATCAGTTCAACTTACTATTCGACGTTACGCAAACTCTTTTGTTCTCATTACTTGGAAAAGTATCCAATCCTTATTCTTATAGAATAAACCATTCTATATCTCATTTCTTTAATCTTTGAAATTATCGCCCATCTCCTTTTAATTCCGTTACTAGGGAAATATCATCTTATATTATTTCCGTTACTTGGAAAATCTCCTCATACATTCTCAAATCTATTTATTGCCGTTACTTTGGAAATCTTATTATACATTCTCGCCATTACCAACTAGCATCATCCTTGGATAATCCCGAAGTCGTTCAAGTTGGGATATTTTAATTGCCTCTCAAACCTTGATCAACAACGTTCTTATCTTCAGATAAATACGAGTTGTAATTCAAAAACCGATATTCAATCTAATGTCAAAACACATCCCACTTAACTAGTTTATTTAAAATATAGCTTTATAATTCTTCTTATCTTTTTGGAAGACTCTCTTTTTAAATATAATTAATATTTCTAAATTCGTCAATTAAATAATTGTTCACTAAACATCACTTTATTTACTTTCGACCTTTTTAAATTACTTGGTTCCCTAAACTGAATTACTATTTCAAATCCTATTTCCAACCTCTTTTACCAAGCTCAATTTCAATTCTTTTTCCAATCACTTTTTCTTTCGGGAAATTTCCTTTCAATTCCATGGATTTAACTTAACTCCATTATTAAGTATTTCCAATTCAAAAACATCGCTTTGATCTCACATTCCTTTTATAACTATGTTTGTAAATCTAGGTTTAACATAAACCCTTTACATCTTCGTCTCCTTCCACTTAATCCAAACGTTAAGTGGCATTTCCATTTAAGCTCTCGTATCCATTTAGAACTATTTATTACTTCATTATAAAACTCGAGTTCAAATACAAAACTTGTTCATAACTTCTTTTCAAATCTCAACTATATTCCATTCTAAAACAATTACTTACTTAAATGTATTTAAGAAGTAATTACTTAAATTAAAACAAATAATTTACTTCCACTATTGTAAAATCAGTTAAATGCTTTATTTACAAAAATAAATAAATAAAATCTATTTTAAAATCTTCTTAAAATTTAAACATTTTTTGCTAAGTGATTTTATTTAGGTCACTAACGACAAACTAATTAAAAGTCAATCTTAGTTAAAACGGTCAACTCGATCAATCAAAAACAAATTATTTCTCCAACCCATTCTCGTTAATTCCTCCTTTAAATTAATTAAAATATAATTAATTTAAATAACTTCATTTAATTGTTCACTTGACGTGATTAATCAAGTACTTGACCGCTAGGTTATTTCTTGCTCATTTGCTTATAATTCCTATTAACATAAGAATTTATTTCATAAAACAATTTCATAATTACTTATAAGCTTTAATTAATAATTCATATTTATTTTCGTTTAAATAACCTTTATTCAATGTAACAGTTTTCAAAAACCTATTTCAGTTATAAAATATATTTATAACTTCAATACTATCGACTCGTCGTCGACAAAAATCCATATTCTATAAATTGATTGATTTACAGGCCTTGTGATGCCAATTACCCGACCAATACTAACCATTGATTAACATCAGAACAAATGTTGAAATATAGTTCAACAATCCACAATAATCAATTATCCAACCAAACTGTCAATATAATGGTAATATGAAATTTAGTTGGATCCCCCTCAACCTGTTTTTATGGTTACCCTAAATCAAATCACTCATTTTCGTTTAACTGAAAGTTTCTATAACGACTATTCAAGTAATTCACTTACCATTCAAACAATTCAAACACGTTTATAAACTTGGCCAATCAAGGGGAACTACTTTTACTGGTTCAAATCATAACGATTAGTATCTTACTAAAATTAAACGAACATTTAATTTCATTGGTTGAATAAATATATAACTAGCAAACTGTCAACCACTAACAAGAAGAACACGCAAAATAAAAACCCAATTTATATAAAATATAAATAGGAAGGGCTGAGTGAGTTTAACTCACCTGAATTTGAATTCGTCGATAAATAGTCTGTTTTAGTCAAATTAAACTGACATTTAATTTTACTAAAATTCCCAGTTGTTCCCGATCCTGACCAACTCTGCTCCATCTCGAAGTTCTCGTCTTTACGGTCCCAACGAAATTGACCATGCTGAAATCTGATAACGTATGTGCGAGAAATCACATAAACAAGTTTTATAAACAATTAAATTATTTAAAACATAGTTTTATATTTTTAAACGGGCAATACCTTTCGAACTTTTGCCCAAACCCGCTACCCACTTCCTCTATCAAAACCCTTCTGATCGGATCCCTTACCCCATTCAAACCCTCCGCCTCCATCGAATTTCTCATGGCCGAAAATAAAACCTAGCCCCCTTATCTCGCTTTTAACTTTCTGTTCTCAGCAAAAATGAAAATTAGGCGTCGCAATCCTCCCTTATGCCACCACGCTTGGCTCTTCCTTCACTATCCACTTTCGATTCGTTCTGCAAATCCCTAGGTCCTCGACTTCCGAACCGTTTCATCAGACAATTCGTCAAAAGCCCATGAGCAAGAGATAAGTATTTAAATTGATTTCTAATTGCAGTATTATTTTGTTTTGATTTTTTTTTTGTTGGTTTTCGAACTGTTTTCTTTCTTTCTGCTGTATTGTTTCGAATTGTTCTTGGAATGATGAAATGCCTCTGCGTGAATACATATTTATAGTAGTGGTTGAGTAGATAAGATCCACTTCTATCAGTCCATCCTAGATAGGTTCAGCTACTCTAGCTTAGGCCATCCTTTTTCAGATTTTTCGTATGTGATGGGAACTGAATAGATTGCGTGATGGATTGTAGCCGAGATTTGGTTGGATTTTGTATAAGGTTATATAGTTCGGATTTTATATGCAATAGTGAATGAAGTTTTACTGTAATGTATATATATATATATATATATATATCTGTTTCATCTAGTTGTTCCTTTACTGTTTCTAGTTGCTTAGTTGTTTGGATTTTTGATGTATGAGACATTTCTTTAGCTGTTGCGATTGATTGATCTTAGGTAGGTGTGTAGATTAGGTAACTGTATGTATAAGTTTTCTATTCTATCAAAGATTTGAAAACTGTAAACATAGATCTTCTGTTTTGATGTAGATTTATTTAAATAAATGGCACAGTTTTCATATGAATTGTACTGGTTTTACAGTCCTATTAAACTGTCCAAATGGGTATTGATCGAACATGTGCTTGAGTGTAGATAATGTAGGACTGTCAGGCTATGAATTTTCAATTCAAATCAGAGATTTTAAGTCTGCGTCGTAGATTTTCTGTTTCGATATTTAATGAATAAACAATCCTGTAAGTTGTTTTGATGCCACAAATTATATGTATATACTTTTATGTGTATGTGAAAATCTTTATGTTTTAACTGTTCTCTTTCATTTTCTTCTTTTTTCTTTTTTTTCGCAGATCAAAATCGATGGGGACAACTCAGATTCACTGGTTCGGGAAAAAGAGGCATGAAGAAGTTGATTTACAATGTTGATTTCTTTATTTGTGTTTTGTATTCGAGGACTTGTATTGTACAAGATAATATCATGAATTGTTTCCTTTCTATGTTTTGTACAAACAATAATATAAATACATTTTGTTTCCTTTATATTGATCGATTCTTTTCCCAGTTTATGTTATATTCATTTCCAATTTTCTACTTTCCTTATTTATATAGTCGCTTGGTTTGTTGTTTGTTGTACAAGTAAAATGTATGTAGTAACATGCTTTAGGCGTGTTATTCGAAAATGTCATATAATATCGATATTATATACACATTAGATACGAACAACTAAATTCAACAATAATAAATTAATATCATCGTAATAATTAAAATAACAGTTTCAATTTCAAATAGTACATAATTAAAAACTTCAACACTAAAATGCTGGTTTTAGATAATATTCCATTTATATATTGAAAAATCCTTTAATATAAATAAATAAATCGTTATAAATTAAAAACGATTCCATAGCGACTATTTAGAAATTTGAATTGAACGTGAGTTGAAATCTACAAGCTGAAATCTCAATTTTTCTCTTTTATTAGAAAAATATAATCAAATCGGTTCAAATGTTTCTTGTTTCACAGAATTCCGTCTTATATCGGTTCCTGTATATTCAGTTAAAGTTTAAACTGAAAATTACGAACTACCACGTCGTTTCGAGCTCATTTTAATTAATTTATAAATATATATATCCATTTTAAATAAATAAACTCGATTTAAAACCCGTTATATTTCTAATATAATATATAAACAAATTTAAATATCCTAATTAAAATGGCAGAATAATCTGGGACGTTACATTCTTCCCCCCTTAAAATAATTTCGTCCTCGAAATTGCAAAGTAAGAAGAATATTTCGAACCATATTATTTTAAAATCATTACTTTTGAGTTATCATCAAAATAAATACAAACTTTGAAAATTTCCGAAAATTTCGCCAGCACCTCCTCTGCACGGCTCGATCGGTACGACTACAACTGCCACCCTAGGCTTTAACTTCTTCAAAAAGAAAAGACAAAATCCAAATGGCTACCCACTTAGGGTATAAAATCAATCGCTTAACCAATAACATTAAGGTTTACCTATTTGTCAGGCATTCCAACTCAAATTCCAATTTTCGAAACGTATTAAGCAGCTGCTTGTCGTCTGCATTTTCAGTCTGTATAACCATTCATACAATTTCTTATTAACCCCAACTGGTTTGATTAAATTCAATTAATATTCTATATTTGGTTTGCATTTGTTTTGGTTTAACATCCATCAATATCAATTAATTAATGTCAAATTAATTCCCATTAAATTCTCAAATCCCAATTTATTAAAATTCATTCTATTTGAATTCATCCTTAAATTGATTCTACTTAACCAGGTTCAGTTTCACTTTCATATCCGATTCAATTGACTAATTGATTTTCTAATTAGTTCAACTTTATTTCATAATTCAATTTGATTTCAAATCAAATCAATCAGGACAACAAAACAACCCATATTACTATAAGGTAGAAAATTATTTCCCTTTCATATAAAAATATACCTTAGGTAAAATTATTTCATTATCCTCTTTTACAAAACAACGTCGTGTCAATTCCAGTTCGATATGGTTTCCTAATACTCAAATCGATTAATTAACACAACACAAAACATTATTATATAAAACATACAAATACGCTCTCATAATATATACACTCAAACTCAATCTATGGTGTTACTAACCCCATCTCTATTGAGTTACGCCGCAGAGCCAAGGTTATTACTAAACCAATAGCTCTGATACCAAATGTGACGACCCAAATTTCCGGTACCTTTTGAGATGAACAAACCACACTAGTCCAACCCAAATTGCACTGGAAACTCAGATGCCAATAGAAAGAATTTAGAGGGTGAGATAAGAAAGGAAGAAATATTAGAATAGACGAAGAAGAGGAAGAATCACCAAAACACAGAAACAGAGTCTCATATCGCAGCGGAACAAAAATATAATATATAAATAAAAACTTTATTGAGAGCTTTTGAAATAAACACTTACAATCATCAGAGTACATAATTACATCTGGACAATTATAATAATCTGTCCTCAGATACATCACATAGCGAAAAGTGCTAGATAATATCGTACATCTGAACTTCTCCAACACGTCTTTGGACTTCATATCATTCTATAACCTGAACCTGCAGACTCGGCTAACCCGAGCATTACAAACGACGGGCCAGTCTGGTGAACCAGAGTGAGAAAAACCCACTAAGTTTAAATAACATCCATATTGATTTTAAAGTCAAAAATCCTTTTGAAAGAAAAGGATAATAGTAAGACCAACCCACACATAAATACAAATGGTTTTTTACCTTACTATAACCCAAAATATTTTTGAAATCAATATTAATCTGGTATTATGATAATGTCTAATTACAAATAATTAGAATCTAGCAGAACGCTTGCATCTCACGCTCCACACATATAGTATACAAACAAAACTGCGGCGCTTATTGGAGATTGGATTCCAACTATGACAAGGTATGGAACCACCTGCCGATAGTGTATCTCTAGAGACGAATATACTGGGTTCAACAAGAACGTCCTGCAAACCGGCCCATACATGTCCGGCCATTCATTTCTCTTGAATGTTCCGAATATATTGCCACCTACGGTTGCTAGCAACATAACCGTTCCTGGGAGATACAGAAGCGAAAAGAAGAACAAATATGAATATTCTCTAGATGGTGACAATACACCCTAACGGGAGCGACCTACATAGCCATGCTGCCTGCCCGATTTCTGTCATTTCCCGGTTGATGAGGCTTGAGGTTATAAATCTTTTGGAACACCTAGCCATCATTCACTTTGAATGCCCCTCATTGCCACCAACTCGTTATATTTGTAAAAATCAATGTATGTGGTTGTTAGGAAATACTCTGTCCGACATTCGTCCATACAAGTCATCCAGGAACAGGATGAACCTAAGGTACTCTCCTACTACATCCAATATAGGAATCACCCCATGGATCAGTAGCGATAGTCATTGCAGTGGTTCTTTCGTTTTATGAAGATCTATGGTCTCCAAATGCTACGCTTACTTATCATTCATTCATAACATAATCACATTGAATGTCACATTGTCAGATCCGTTAATCACTAATTTGGTTTACACAAATATATTCTGGATATTATGATAAGGGAATAAATCTGTTGCCACTATATATATTTGTACAGACCAACGTATTCGATCATTGGAAATACTTTGTCAAACATTCATCCATATACGTTCGTTCTGGGATTGAACGAAACCGAAGGCACAATTTCCATTAATAGAAAAAGCCCTTGCTCTTTACTTCGTCTTCAATATATTCAGCATACTTGGTTCGCAATGCTTATGCCAATACGGAGTGGTTCTTTGGATAATAGTCCAACCGGTCTCTCCATATTAACAACGTTAAAATGGTCAAAAACTTTGATAGTCGGTGATTTTACTATCAAATGAAAAATGTCCATGTACACACAACGATCTTATTTCCAAATGGAATTATCGATCAAATCATCAAACATATATGTATATATATAAATTCATATTTCCTTATTTTCTATGTTTAGAAAATATATAATATTAACTCTGGAAAACATTCCCATTGCATATTTACATATCACTATTCTTCCATATCTATCAGACTCTAACTGTAAACTAGTAAGAGAACAACTTCCTAAGTATAAACCCCGAAGGCCGAAACCAACATCAAATCAATACTCAAAAAGTCGTTCAACTCAACTAATTTCCAGTCAGTTTCTAATTCTGCTTAACTCTATTTCTTTAACTCCATTTGATTAACTTCTTATCAACACGATCATTTTAAATCTGCAAATCATTTACTTTTAAATCATCGTTCACTTTAAAACGTATATCTCCCAGGATTTTATGTATAAAATTCCTTTTCGTTTATAATATTCTATTTTAAGTTCGTTTCATTGTCGAATTCTATATATATCGATATATCGATTTCTAGATTATCAAATCTTCTTAAAATATATTCTAACTCCGTAAATTTTTGGAAAAATTCGCCAAAACCTCCTTTGTACGGGGTTACCGGAAAAAGTCAAACCTTGCCACACATTCCTCTCCATTCAAAAAAGAAAATTAAAAAGCCATCTCATATTCAATTTAAATACATACCTTTTTGTCGAGCATTATATTTATACTCTTCCATTTCTTTATTTCTGTACCTGCTTAACATATATCTAATCATTCTAATTCATTCCAACTTAATACACTTTTTTTAACTCAACTCGTTAATTAATTCGTTAATCCACTCTTTTGCCTATTTCACTTTCATATTTGAATATGACATGTTCAAATATATTTTAACTTATTTATAAACCAATCCAATTCCACTTTTCAAACTCAGGTTTCATATTCGATTTGAATATGAATTCACAAGTTTAATTTACTTATTCAAAGTTGAACTCAAATCTTAAAATTAATTAACTAATTTTCCTTTTGCTTAGTTAATTCTATTCAACAATCAAAAATATGATTTTCGTTTCAGAAATCATTCCATTTACTTCACTTGGGTTCATATTCATGTTATCCAATTTATGATTTTCCTTTTTATTTACAAATCCCATTTATTTTACTTGTTTATATATTTAGACAAGTCTCGATTTCAAATTTCATTTGAAATAAACATTTCTACTTTGTAAAAATAAATTTCCCTTTTCAAATTAACACTTATACTTATATTTTCTGAATTACCCAATGATAATTCATTTCACTTCATTTATAATCTTCGTTTATAAATAAACTACTTGTTTTTGTTATTTAAAACAAGTCAATATTTCTATTCCATTCGAATTTCAAATTTTGTTTTAGAAAAATAGAATTTCCCTTTTAAATATGGAAATTTCCTTTTCACGATATTTTATATATCAACATTTTGTAGCCAGTGACATTCAACAATTCAAAACACCAAATTTATCAACCATAGGTTTTCAAACACATCATATATAACAATATATGTGATAACAAACAAACAATAGTATTTTTTGAGGAATCCAGTTGGATTCCTCCAACCTGTTTCCCTGCATCCACAAACGTTAGCCAACATAAATAATACCCATCCTGCTTCGTGGCAGGATATCGTGGTATAGAAGGTCATCCACTAATATATATTTGTGGGGCGCATAGGGAAATCATCCGCTAATGGTACCGCGGGCATCCGCTAATGAGACTGCGGGAATCCAACCACCAATATATATATAATAGCCACAAACACCAATCCTATATAACTAATATATATAAATATAATAGTCACAATAATATTTGCATGCAATCAAACAACCAACAGATTATTTTTATCGATAAAAATAATTTAAATAAAATTCTTGAGTGAGAATTACTCATCGTGAATTTTATTTATCGTCGGAAACAGCGATTGGTTTCTGATTAAATTTAAAAAAAAAATCCATGAGAAACTCCAACAGCCCCTAAAGCACTCCAATTCGACTCTGAGCATAGCATGTGCCAAAACGAGTCTAGCATACCTTAAATTATTCCAATCTAACATCATAAGGTATACCTATATATGCGTTTAACAAAAATTTAAATAGTCATTAACCTTTACTTAAAATCAAATTGAATTTTTAATTTAACTTAAGCACCATTAAAAATCATGTTGCCCAGAATATGAACTCAGCAAAGTCGAACTTCCCGTAAAACATCTCCAAACTGGCTCATCCCCACTTTGACATTTCATCACATCCTTCATCACCGTACCATTTGAACACGCCACCATGTGCCTTGCTCCTTTCCCATAACTGAATCCCCTCACCATTTGCAATGACCTTCTACTCACCTCTACTATACCTTCAAACCCCAAAACACCATCATCGTTATCAATATCGAACTCCAGATAATCACCAAGTTCCACCATTTAGTTTATCGCGTTCTTCAAAAATCTTACAGACCGAACTTCCAGCTGTCTAACTCCAAACCCATTCATCCTCCATATCGCACCATCCTGGCAGTCTCGACCTCGGCTTGCCACAGACAACGCACGCCAACAGCTTCAATCTTCACAAAATTACCGTATCGAAATTCCCATAATTTTTCTGCTATCGCCCTCTTCTAGTTCGATTACATCTCCTACAATACCTTATTTCAATCTCGATGTCAGCTCTCGTCAACACTTCCTCCGCGTCGAACTGAATCGCACCCCCAATAACCAAAGCATCGAGCTCTAGGACCCCACGAACATCACCAACGCACTACTTCTATCGACACTGTCGCACTCTCTCAATTCTCAACGTCGGTTTTGGGACTCCCAATTTCAACTCGCGGTTCTCGATTTCAGAATGAAGGCGTAGATCCCCTATTTTTTTCTTCTGATGATTAGAACACAGATCGGTTTTGGTTTAGAGGAAAAGGAGAATGATGTTTTCGATTGGGAAGAGAACAAAAGGAACTGCTTTTATGGAGGGAACGAATGGAATAAAAGAGGCCACATTTTGATTTCCCTGCTGAAGTCTTGAGTGGTAGTAAATGAGACAACGAATTCCAATGGAATGGAGAAGAAAAAGCCACAGTTCATTTTTGTTTTTGCCTTGTAGTTTTTCTTCTGATCACACAACAAAAGAAGGAATTTACTTAATGGTATTTTATTTTAAATTTTAATTAGTTACGAACCGGTATCCTTTAATTAACGTACCCATGATTCCGAACTCCTTTCTGAACCCAACCACTGACATTCCTAGGGTTACACAACTATTCTGAACACACTGGAACAGGTTCTGATATCTGATTTGATCGTCTGTAGTAGATATAAATTTAAATCAATATAATTTAAATTCAAAACCATTAATTCTTTGATAATGAATTAATATTATTATTCCAATTCAAACAGAAGTTTGTATTGATCATCCGAACTGATTTCAGTTTAGTTTTTAACTTCGAATTGAATTAACTTCGTACTACGATAATTTAATATATTCGATATTAAATCGAAATCGATTATTAAATCGATAACTAAATATAAAATTCCATTTATATTATCAACTCAAAATTTAAATCCATATTAAATATTTAAAATTAAACGACGAAATAACCAGGTCATTACATTCTTCCCCCCTTAAAAGAATTTTGTCCCCGAAATTACTAAGGTAAGAAAATGGGATAAAGCCATTACTTTCTAAAAACTCACTTATGTTGAAGCTCAACATTTCATATTTCATTTAAATCTGTTCAAATTGATTTTAATCAATTCATTCACTTCGATCCATTTAACTTGCTGAAGATAAATTTAAATTCCAGAATTCCAATTCCCGTGTTTCCATTTCAAATCCTTTTGAAATCCCATAAATATATACAACTATTTATTTCCATCACAAATTCAAAACATTTGAATTTTCAAACCAACTTGTTTTCTTTCAAACAATTTTCCATCAAAACTTTTCTAAGGTAGCAATTCATCACTTAGAAACTCGAAAATGAACACTGATGATGCTGCAGTCATCACAAGAATTATTTTCCAGCCACTGAAGTGACTTCAATGATTTATTCTTTCAAAATCCATTCAAAAATGATTTTGATTCAAAAATCCTTTCAAAACAAAGTCATATTATATTAATATACTTTGGAAAATATTTTTCAAACACCCAGGATTTAAATTCCATATTCTGTTTTAAATCCAATTCCAATTCCTCTCATTTGTATATTTCATTTACATACAAATTTTATTTGGTTATAGATAACCATTCCGATTTTATAATCTTATTTGATTATAATAATATCAATCTACTCATCCATAATATAATAATTTCAAAAAATTATTCTTTCTACATCAAAAATAAAATTTTGGGTAAAATTATTTCATCTACCCACTTAAAAACAATATCGTTTTCAATCTTCTGTTCAAGTATTTACAAACACTTATAGACGTCGTGGCATCCCACGATTCGACCAGAATTCATAAACCACCCAAAAGACTAGCCAACACAATATAAAATAGTTTTTATATCAATTAACAAATATGCACTCTCATATATATATATATATATACACGCTCAACTCATTCCAGGGTACTACTGACCCTATCTCTAGTGAGAACAACCCCATCAAAGCCTAGGTATTCGCTCAACCTAAGCTCTGATACTAACTGTAAAGGCTCGGCGATTTCGGTATGCTTCTCAACCATCCCTCCACCCTCCAAGCAGCAGGATAATATCCCACCGTGGCTTGCATTGGTACCTCTGAGCTGCTTTTACGGCCAGCCTCGCGACTAAACCAACCCACATTGTCGGGAGATGTACGGGTAAGAATCTCCTGTTCGCCACCTAACGCAAAGCGAGAACCCACTATCATCCGTACCAATTAAGCAACCAGCTCTGATACCAACTGTAATGGCCCGCAAATCCGTAATATCAGAGTTGACTACATACATCATACATCCATCTCAAATATCAAAAAACACAAATCACTTTTTTTAGAAGAAGAAGGTAGAAGAAGAACAGAAATAACAACACAGAATCTCACATCGCAGCGGAACAAAATATAATATATCATAACTTTTGAAATACAAAATTTGTACGGTATACACATATCATTATAAGAGTAAAACACTTACAACATAGCGGAATAAAACTCTATATAACTAATACAGAAGCCTTCTGCTCCAAGCTCCATTAGATAAATCTGTAAAATCCTGAACTACTTGACTGCCCTACAAATTTAGGCACCCAAGAGTTTAGGTAAAACAAAACAAGATAAACTCCGGGTCAGTCATGGGACTGGTATGAGTAAACAATTTAAAACAGTTTGAGAAACTAAACGATATCCCATAAGACCACGCCGTATAACACGGAATGGGTTTTTCCCTAATGAGAATCCAAAATAATCCTTATATCAAACTTTTTTGATATTATAATAGTGTCTAAATCAAATAAATAACAATCTAGTGGAACGCTTGCATCTCACGCTCCACACATATAATATACAATCAAAACCACAAGCACTTATTGGGTAATGAATTTCCAACTATGACAAGGTATAGAACCACCTTCCGATAGTGTATCTCTAGAGGAGAATACACCGGGTTCAACAAGAACGTCTTGTAACCCGGCCACACATGACCGACCACTCATTTCGCTTGAGTGTATCGAATGTATATCACCAACGATTGGGATCAGCAACCGTTTCCCGAATGGGACAACATCGAATAGAATAAGGAATTAAATGAATCTCTACATAGGTGATGATACACCCTAATGGAAGCTACCCACACAGCCATGCTGCCTGCCCGATTTTTGTCATTTCCCGGTTGTTGAGGCCTGAGGCTACGCTTACTTATAATTCATTTATAACACAATCACATTGAATGTCAGATTCGTTAATCACTAATTTGGTTTGCACAAATATATTCTGGATATTATGCTTAGAGAATAAATCCGTTGCCACCATATATATTTGTATAGACCAACGTATTCGATCATTGGAAATACATTGTCAGACATTCGTCCATATACGTTCGTTTTTGGATTGAACGAAACCGAAGGCACAATTTCCATTAATAGAAAAGGCCCTTGCACTTTACTCCGTCTTCAATATATCAGCATACTTGGTTTTTGCAACGCTTATGCCAATACGGAGTGGTTCTTCGGATAATAATCCAACCGGTCTCTCCATAATAACAACGTTAAAATGGTCAAAAACTTTGACAGTCGGTGATTTAACTATCAAATGAAAAATGTCCGTGTACACACAACGATCTTATTTCCAAATGGATTTATCGATCAAATCATCAAACATATATATATATATATATATATATTCATATTTCCTTATTTTCTATGTTTAGAAAATATATGTTATTAACTCTGGAAAACATTCCCATTGCATATTTACATATCACTATTCTTCCACATCTATCAGACTCTAACTGTAAACTAGTAAGAGAACAACTTCCTAAGTATAAACCCCGAAGGCCGAAACCAGCATTAGATCGATACTCAAAAAGTCGTTCAACTCAACTAATTTCCAGACAGTTTCTAATTCTGCTTAACTCGATTTCTTTAACTCCATTTGATTAACTTCTTATCAACACGATCATTTTAAATCTGCAAATCATTTGCTTTTAAATCATCGTTCACTTTAAAACGTATATCTCCAAGGATTTTACTTATAAAATTCCTTTTCGTTTATAATATTCTATTTTAAGTTCGTTTCATTATCGAATTCTACATATATCGATATATCGATTTCTAGTTTATCAAATCTTCTTAAAAATATTCTAACTCCTTAAATTTTCGGAAAAATTCGCCATAACCTCCTTTGTACGCGGTTACCGGAAAAAGTCAAACCTTGCCACACAGGCCTCTCCATTCAAGAAAGAAAATTAAAAAGCCATCTCATATTCAATTTAAATACATACCTTTTTGTCGAGCATTATATTTATACTCTTCCATTTCTTCATTTCTATACCTGCTTAACATATATCTAATCATTCTAATTCGTTCCAACTTAATACAGTTGTTTTAACTCAACTCGTTAATTAATTCGTTAATCCACTCTTTTGCCTATTTCACTTTCATATTTGAATATGACATGTTCAAATATATTTTAACTTACTTATAAACCAATCCAATTCCACTTTTCAAACTCAGGTTTCATATTCGATTTGAATATGAATTCACAAGTTTAATTTACTTATTCAAAGTTGAACTCAAATCTTAAATTTAATTTACTAGTTTTCCTTTTGCTTAGTTAATTCCATTCAACAATCAAAAATATGATTTTCGTTTTAAAAATCATTCCATTTACTTCACTTGGGTTCATATTCATGTTATCCAATTTATGATTTTCCTTTTTATTTAAAACCCCATTTATTTTACTTGTTTATATATTTAGACAAGTCTCGATTTCAAATTTCATTTGAAATAAACATTTTTACTTTGTAAAAATAAATTTCCCTTTTCAATCACTAGTATTTATATTTCCTGAATTACCCAATGATAATTCATTTATAAACTTCATTTATAAATGAACTACTTGTTTTTATTATTTAAAACAAGTTAATATTTCTATTCCATTCGAATTTCAAATTCTATTTTAGAAAAATAGAATTTTCCTTTTAAATATGGAAATTTCCTTTTCACGATATTTTATATATCAACATTTTGGAGCCAGTGACATTCAACAATTCAAAACACCCAATTTGTCAGCCATAGGTTTTCAAACACATTATACATAACAATATATGTGATAACAAACAAACAATAGTATTTTTTGAGGAATCCAGTTGGATTCCTCCAACCTGTTTCCCTGCATCCACAGACGTTAGCCAACATAAATAATACCCATCCTGCTTCGTGGCAGGATATCGTGGTATAGAAGGTCATCCACTAATATATATTTGTAGGGTGCATAGGGAAATCATCCGCTAATGGTACCGCGGGCATCCGCTAATGAAACTGCGGGAATCCAACCACCAATATATATATAATAGCCACAAACACCAATCCTATATAACTAAAATATATAAATAATAGTCAATAATATTTGCATGCAATCAAACAACCAACTGATTATTTTTATCGATAAAAATAATTGAAATAAAATTCTTGAGTGAGAATCACTCACCGTGATTTTTATTTATCGTCGAAAACAGCGAATTGGTTTCTGATTAAATTAAAAAAAAAGTTTAATTCCATGAGAAACTCTAACAGCCCCTAAAGCACTCCAATTCGACTCTGAGTGTAGCCTATGCCAAAACGAGTCTAGCATACCTTAAATTATTCCAATCTGACATTGTAAGGTATACCTATATATGCATTTAACAAAAATTTAAATAGTCATTAACCTTTACCTAAAATCAAATTGAATTTTTAATTTACCTTAATCACCATTAAAATTCATGTTGCCCCGAATGTAAACTCAGCAAAGTCAAACTTCCCCTAAAACATCTCCAAACTGGCTCATCCCCACTTTCGCATTTCATCACATCCTTCATCACCGTACCATTTGAACATGCCACCATGTGCCTTGCTCCTTTCCCATAACTGAGTCCCCTGACCATTTGTAGGGACCTGCTACTCCCCTCTATTATACCTTCGAACCCCAAAACACCTTATCGTTATCAATATCGAACTCCAGATAATCACCAAGTTCCACCATTCAGTTTATCGCGCTCTTCAAAAATCTTACAGACCGAACTTCCAGCTGTCGAACTACAAACCCATTCATCCTCCATATCGCACCATCCTGGCAGTCTCGACCTCGGCTTGCCACAGACAACGCACGCCAACAGACTTCGATCTTCATAAAATTACCATATCGAACTTCCCATAATTTTTCCGCTATCGCCCTCTTCTAGTTCGATTACATCTCCTCCAATACCCTATTTCAATCTCGATGTCACCTCTCGCCAACACCTCCTCCGCGTCGAACTGAATCGCGCCCCCAATAACCAAAGCATCGAACTCTAGGAACCCACGAACATCACCAACGCACTACTTCTATTGACACTGTCACACCCTCTTAAGTCTCAACATCGGTTTTGGGACTCACGATTTCAACTCGCGGTTCTCGATTTCAGAATGAAGGCGTCGATCCCCTATTTTTTTTTCTTCTGATGATTAGAACACAGATCGGTTTTGGTTTAGAGGAAAAGGAGAAAGCTGTTTTCGATTGGGAAGAGAACAAAAGGAACTACTTTTATGGAGGGAACAAATGGAATAAAAGAGGCCACGTTTTGATTTCCCTGCTGAAGTTTTGAGTGGTGGTAAATGAGACAACGAATTCCAATGGAATGGAGAAGAAAAGGCCAATGTTCATTTTTGTTTTTGCCTTGTAGTTTTTCTTCTGACCACACAACAAAAGAAGGAATTTACTTAATGGTATTTTATTTTAAATTTTAATTAGTTATGAACCGGTATCCTTTAATTAAAGTACCCATGATTCTGAACTCCTTTATGAACCCAACCACTGACATTCCTAGGGTCACACCACTATTCTGAACACACTGGAACAGGTTCCGATGTCTCATTTGATCTTCTGTAAAAGATATAAATTAAAATTGATATAATTTAAATTCGAAACCATTAATTCATAGATAATGAATTAATATTATTATTCCAATTCAAAAAGAAGTTTGTATTGATCATCCGAACTGATTTCAGTTTAGTTTTTAACTTCGAATTGAATTAACTTCGTATTACGATAATTTAATATATTCGATATTAAACTGAAACCGATTATTAAATCGATAACTAAATATAAAATTCCATTTATATTATCAACTCAATATTTAAATCCATATTAAATATTTAAAATTAACCGATGAAATATCCGGGTCATTACAAGATCCGTCAAATCACTAATTGACGTCCAAAAAAAAACTCTGGTCGTTAAGCTAAGAGAATGGCCATTCTTCGCTACTAACAGAAACGCATTTGTAAAAATCAAGGTACGTGATCCTTCGGAAATACTCTGTCAGACATTCGTCCACACAAGTCATCCAGGAACAGGATGAACCGAAGGTACCCTCCTATCACATCCCAGGAATCACCCAATGGATTAATAGCGAGTAGTCCTTGCAAATCCGTCGATTTCAACCACGACAGAATTGCAGTATATCTTTGGCCGCTAAACCAAATATTACAAGTAGTTCTACCATTTTAAGAAGACCCACAGTCTTCAATTTCTTTGTCTTGATCAATATCTGATATCTTCAACGTTTACGTATTCATTGGTCGGAATGGTTTTCGAATTTAAATTTGATCCCAGTCTTTCTGTACCAACAATCATATTGGTCAGATTTGATAGTCAGTTATTTAACTATCAAATAAACTACCATTCAATCACAAAAATAAATATCTTTACTGGTTCAGTACTGTAACAACCCGGAAAATCTGGGCCAGTTTGAAAATTTTATTTTGGCAATTTTAGCGAATTTTGATTATTTAAAATGAATTATTTTAAATAATATCGACAATAAATTTATTTTGAATATAATTCGAACGTATATATTATACGCGTCGTCGTTAGAATATAAATAATTATATATAATTATAAATAGAATTGAAAATGGCGCGGTAGTTCGATAATTCGATTTCAAACTTCAATTGAATGTACCGGGTGCAAAACAATCCGGATTTTAGTGAAACCAAAAATAATGGAATCTAATAGTGAATATCTTTCCAGCGAATCCGAAAAATCAAGATTTCATATCGGGAATCAAAAGATATGTCCAGTTGAAAATTCTGAATAGTCGCTATGGAATTCAGGCCCTTAAAAATGGACATTTTGCAAACGACCTCGGATTTCGACGAAACCAGTTTTGTTGGATCCGCAGTGCCAAGTTATTGCTAAATTCCAAATTTCATAATTTTTCGAATCAATATGTGAGCGTGGCAAAGGAAAACGCGTTTGACCTGTTTCAGTTGATTTTAATCGACTGGAAATTGGCCATTTTTCTAACGGTCTCAGAATTCGACGAAACTAGTTTTGTTAGGACCGTATCGTCAATACGAAGCTAGAAAATATTTTTCTGCAATTTTTCTAGTTAGTATGTGACCCCGGTAATTTGAAATGTACGTTTAAAATTCAATATAGTGATTTAAATGTAAATTCAAAGGAAACTGATCGAAACGGTCAAATCAGCTTGCGATACATGTCCCATTGTGTTCGGAATGGGGGTGAAACGCTATGGACGACAGGCGGTGGGCCTCGTTTCGAGTTCGTATTTAAAGGTCAACCTTTTTTCGAATAAAATAATTAAAATAATAATAATAATAAAAAAAAAAAAATATATATCTTCTTTCCCTTTTATACGTTGGCCCCCCCCCTTCTGCAGATCGAATAAAAATAAATAAATAAAAAACCCCCAAAGAAAATCGCGCCTCCCTCCTCCTGTCGGCGCCACCCTTTGCCAGAGCCGACCGCCGCCTCCGCCGAGTCCACCTCCCCCTCGCGCCCATCCTCTGATGAACCCCGCTCGAGCCTCGCGACCCCTGGACCCCAACCCCAAATCGCCACGCCCAGCAAACCACCGCAAATCGAAACCCTAGCCCCCAAGCCACTGTCGCCTCGCGGCTGCCCACCGCCGACCTCCGATGCTCGCTCCCCTCTCCCTATCCTCTGTTGACCAAAGACTGTAAGTTTAGTTTTGTTTTATTTGTTTATTTTCTTTTATCTGTAAATTTTATTAATGTTTAAAAACTGTTTTATTAAAAATTGAAAAACTGATTTTAGTTAAATAGAAAAAAAAACAGTGAGCATTTTTAATATGACATTATTTATAAAATCAGTTTTCTTATATATATATATCTTTTTAGAAAAGTTTAGAAATTGATTTTGTTAACAAGCGAAAAGATTTGATTTTTGGTTAACTTTTATATATGTATATCATTATTTTTGAAATACAAGACATGAGTTGTTTTTGAAAATAAAGTTAGCGATGTTTTTAAAATATAAAGAAAGGATTTTTAAGATGTATAAAGTTGGGATTTTTAGAATTAAAAATAGGTTTTTTATTTATTAAACTTCGAACTAAAAATTCGATTTTTATCTATTAAACTTCGAACTAAAAATTCGATTTTTATCTATTGAACTTCGAACTAAAAATTCGATTTTTATCTATTGAACTTCGAACTAAAAATTCGATTTTTATCTATTAAACTTTGAAATAAAAATTCGATTTTTATATATTGAACTTTGAAATAAAAATTCGATTTTTATATATTGAACTTTGAAATAAAAATTCGATTTTTATATATTGAACTTTGAAATAAAAATTCGATTTTTATATATTGAACTTTGAAATAAAAATTCGATTTTTATATATTGAACTTTGAAATAAAAATTCGATTTTTATATATTGAACTTTGAAATAAAAATTCGATTTTTATATATTGAACTTTGAAATAAAAATTCGATTTTTATATATTGAACTTTGAAATAAAAATTCGATTTTTATATATTGAACTTTGAAATAAAAATTCGATTTTTATATATTGAACTTTGAAATAAAAATTCGATTTTTATATATTGAACTTTGAAATGGAAATTCGATTTTTATATTTATTGAATAACATAGTAAAAATTCGATTTTTACATATGTAGTGAAAGCGGACAACGAAGGTGACAAAAATGGCGAAACGACGAAGACTTCTGCAAATGAAGAGCCGTGGAGCTAGGATAGCTATAAGTGAGAATTTCTCACCTTTCAATTTATTTTTCTAGTTATATATATACTAGGATGCAGACGGTGCTTAGTAGCACCCGACACCCGTCCACAGACCATGGACTTGTTTGTTTGACTGTTTGGTGATTGATTGTGATATTGGTTTGAATGTGGTTTGTGGTGTGAAAAATCGAATCGATAAATTGGTTAGGATTAGACGTGCGCCGTTATAAGGCGAAGGAGTAAGGCTAGGTTAGACCCTTACTCCAAAGTTTGTGGTTTGCATAACGAATTGATTTGATTGATGTGTGAATGGCGTGGGCCTTCACTAGACCGGGGATAAGGCTAGGCCTTGTCCCGTTTCTAGTATCGTGCCGTTATGCCGCCGAAATTTTCTAAAATAAGTTAGAAAAATAAAATTAGCATTTTATTTAACGAATGAACTGAATATAAATTCATATGTTAAAATAAAATGTGTTATCGTTAAAAATATAATTTTTAACGTGAATGTGAATAAATAAATATTCATTTACAAACCAGACGGTTTGTTTATGTACACCTATTTGAATGACGTTGATTGGGTCGATAAATTTTACACATCGCCTAACTGCACAAATAAAATATGTGTTTGATTGTTTGAAACCCCACACGGGTGTTAGGATGAAATTTGAAGTTCACTCATCCTGATTTATTAAATATGTCGATCGATTGATTGACAAGCTGCTATAAGCGTTAAATGTCTATATTTGATGCTTATACAGTGTAGTGCACTTTGGTTGATGGTTGATTATTCATCGTTGTTGATATATACATGTGTTGTAGAAAATCCATATAATTAACATTATATGGTAATTGATTGGGCCTCATTCCAGTTTCGAGAAAAATAGAAATATTTGAAATAGAAATATTTGAAATAGAAATATTTGAAATAGAAATATTTGAAATAGAAATATTTGAAATAGAAATATTTGAAATAGAAATATTTGAAATAGAATATTTGAAAATAGAAATATGTGAAGCCGTGAGGATTAGATTGACGCCATTTTGACGTGAACGATATTTATATCGATTTTATTCATTTTAAAATGAATATTGAAACGTGATTTCGAAATCGAATATTTTGAAATGAATTGAATTGAAAACGATTTCGAAATGAATTGAATTGAAAACGATTTCGAAATGAATTGAATTGAAAACGATTTCGAAATGAATTGAATTGAAAACGATTTCGAAATGAATTGAATTGAAAACGATTTCGAAATGAATTGAATTGAAAACGATTTCGAAATGAATTGAATTGAAAACGATTTCGAAATGAATTGAATTGAAAACGATTTCGAAATGAATTGAATTGAAAACGATTTCGAAATGAATTGAATTGAAAACGATTTCGAAATAAATTGAATTGAAAACGATTTCGAAATGAATTGAATTGAAAACGATTTCGAAATAAATTGAATTGAAAACGATTTCGAAATGAATTGAATTGAAAACGATTTCGAAATAAATTGAATTGAAAACGATTTCGAAATGAATTGAAAACGAATTCAAATTGAATTGAAAGCGATTTCGAAATAAATTGAATTGAAAACGATTTCGAAATGAATTGAATTGAAAACGATTTCGAAATGAATTGAATTGAAAACGATTTCGAAATGAATTGAATTGAAAACGATTTCGAAATGAATTGAATTTTAAAACGATTTCGAAATGAATTGAATTGAAAACGAATTCAAATGGAATTGAAAGCGAATTGAAATGAATTCAAATTGAATTGAAATTTGAATTGAATAGAAATGAATTTTGAAACGAATTTATAAAGAAGAATTCAATTTTGATTTGAATTGAAAAGGAAGTTGAAATTGCTTTTGAAACGAATTTAAAACCATTTATATAATTCGTTTTAAATAGTAATCGACGAAATATATATTATATATATTATATATATAATATAATGGCCTGAATAGAACGCGCCGCGCTGCGGCAGTTCGCGAATTTCGATCATTTGTTTCAAACGGACATTACGGGAGATCCGACCGTCGGATTCTCCTAAAACCGGAACCGTTGGGTTCGTATCGAAAAGAGCTTTCTAATGAATGTTAGAAATTTGAAATCTAACGGTTGGATTTGGAGATACGTCCAAATCAAATTCGAAAAAGGTCGCTGTAAGTGCAGTTCGATGGCCGTTAATGGAAATCGACCGTACGGGCCTTGATAAAATTATTAAAAATAGTAATAATTTGTGTAAAATCATAAGAAATGATTTGTGAAAGTTTGGGATGAAAAACTCCATATTTGAAAAGATAAAAATAGATTTTTATCGAAATGAACTAGTTTTGAACTAGAATTATAATTCTATTTATTTTTAAATAAATAAATTGAATTTGAAATGGTTTTGAAAATAACCAAAATTTCCAATGATTGCATTGGAGTGGATTTGAATCGAAATTGTCTTCGGAATATTTCGATGTTGGAATTCGTGATATTACAGGTGTTGTTATGGAAATTTGAAAGATATATATGTATATCGTTATTTCCAATACGACATTTGTTAATCGTAGAATTTGATATTGAATATAGGCCGATATAGTTTCTATTCAGAGCCTTGTATTGAATATCGAATGTGATTTGGGTTTGTCGTGAATGGTGTCTTCACTAACACTGTTCTTGAACCCAGTTGAGAAAAGATTAAATCTTTTTATTTAGATTTAATGAAGTGTACCAATTAAATGATATTTAATTGGAATTGAATTGATATTGATTTTTGGGTTTATCGTGAACAGTGTTTTAAATAACACTTGTTCTTTAACCCGATAATTAATGGGATGTGACTTTGGGTTTATCGTGAACCGTGTTTTAAATGACACTGATTCTTTAACCCAGTCACAGATTAAAACTAAGTGGAGTTTTAATGAATCTTTAATTAGATTGAAAAGATCGAGAATGGAGTATCACCAGTTTTGCTCCAGGCGATAGTTAAATCTTTAATTAGATTTGAATGTGAAATTTAGAAACTAACTGGCGGTTAGCCAAGCAGAATGGTTTTCTGGATATTGATCTGATGTTGGTTTCGGCCTTCGGGGTTAATATTTGGGGAATTATTCTCTTGATTAATTTACGGTTAGTGACTAATGAATTGGAATGAGGCGTATGTTGTGTTTGTGTAACACTTTTATAATATATACGCGAGTTATTCGGAAAGACCGGGTTTATCCCATTCTGAATAACTGATACGACGATAAGTCGAAGATGAAGACGATGGTCGAAGACCGGAAGTCTTCACGTCGTTTGGGTGATAACTGATGATCTTGATTGGGCTGTACACCCAAGAAGATGGAAACAGTTAGTGATCGTCCAGACGTACTTGGAGATCGATGGATATGCGGGGTACTAGGTGCCTCCGGTTTCGTTCAGACCCAGAACGGACTTGTAAATGGACTGTGTGTCTGACATCGGATTTCATTCTGTGTGACTGATATCGGTTGCATAGGATGGCTTGCCTGTGTGGCATGCTAAGATGCAAATGATCGAGGCTTCTGTTGAAAAGCAAAGTCTTGTGGTGATGATCAAAGCACGGCCTTTGTGGCGTAGCTTTGTGTAACGTTTACCTCGCGTGTTTCACACCCGGTATGAACCAAAAACGGGAGACGGACCTCAGGGAGGGCATGCGTTTCTTTCTAGCTAGAAGTGGCGTCAGTGGTTTTACACGCCCTGACGAGTTTGACTTATGTGGTTGTTGCTGTTGCGAGGCGCCTCGGTTATATCGGTTTCGGCCGAATGCATTCTGGTCGGCTGACGGACCAGACTTACACCCCATAGGGTGGGGAGACGTATTGTTCAGGCATAATAATCCACTCCGTGTGGACCGGCCCTGACGATCCAAGGCTTGCCTGCGCGCTTGCCTGAGACATGGGCTAGATTGTCTCGAATCGGTTGAGGACTATCTTTTGCCTCGGTTCATAGATGGAAACCCAATTTCCAAATACGAGACTTTGCGGTTTTGATTGTATATCCTATATATGGCGACATAGTGGGATGGGGCGCTCATGCCGCCTATGATTGATACTTATGATTTGAAGTGTTTTATATACTATGCACTTATAATAGTATCAAATGATTTGTTTTAAACGTATCAAGCATTCTTTGGCTGTTATAAGGGAAAACCCTATCCTCGACTGCGTTGCATTGTGTGATGGGACCTGGGTCTTATAACAGCTTCATTTTTCTTTATTTAGCATTGCGCTGTTGGTTTTATGCACTGGTATTCTTGGGAGGAAACCCGTTCCGTGTTATACGGCGTGGTCCCTTGATTTACCTAATGATTTGAAATAAAGATTAATAACTGTTTTAGTTCTCACACCAGTCACATGACTGACCTGGAGTTTATTGTTTTAACCTAAACTCTGGGTGCCCCTATTTTCGACACGGGCAGCTAGTAGTTTTGGTTTTGCAGATTTATATTCACAGGATCCTGGTTTACAGCTGGAACGATATCCGGAAAGCTTTGTATCCGTATATCTCATTCTAGTTGTGTATTGTATTATTTTCCGCTGCTATGTATTTAAATGTAATTTAAATCTCTGATATTTCTGTGTAATATTCATTTATACTCTGTATATCCTTGTAATCTGATGCACTGTTGTAATATTCAATGAAATGTTCTTCTGTATGCGTTCTGCTGTGGCTTGTTCTCGAACTATCCGACGCTTTCCTTTACGGGGAAGTTGCGGGTCTTTAAAGTTGGTATCAGAGCTTTGGTTTACAAAGCTCAGAGAACAAGGCACATTAGAACCATACGAAAGAATTCATCAGATATTGGATTAGTAATATCCAATTAGAATGACTCGTTAGAGATGGGATCAGTAGTATCCTAGAACGAGTGTGAAGAGTATATTTTTTTCAAGTGAAAACAAATTTTGTTTTGAAAATTTAAATCAATCATTCGTATTTGATTTTCTATTTATATTGAGTTGGACAATCCAGTATATATAGATTTTGCGTATACGTCTGATCCGCGTGTATTCGAAGTTTTAATATATTGGATAGATATAGAATCACACTCTAGTCGCCCGGAGAAGGTACTGATGATAGCACGTGCATCATCGGTATTTATGTTCGTGTCTCGAAGGTGTGATTTTCTATATATTTCCATTAGGCTGGTGTGAGAACCCAAAACTTATATATAGCTAGAATACATTGTTGTGAATTGGCATCAAAAACATGATTTTTGTATATGTATCAAAATTATGAATTTGAAACTCTAATTCACTAATTGATTGATGTTTGTGTTGTTTGTTGAATTGTTTGATAATTTTTAACCAATTAGCCTGATTGAATCATATATTGACTTATATTGAAAATTGGTCGCATTTGCTTGCATACATGTATATCTTTTGGAACAGGTCATAGCAAGGAGGCTAGAGCCAGAGAATAAAATTTGTTTGCCCGACAAATAGGTACATGTTTACTACATAATTTCCTGTTTTGTTTGGGTGATGATGATTTTGTGAGCCTATTGGCTAGCCGCTTGGCTTTTTCTTTTTCTTTTTGAGATCTGAAGGACCGGGGAAGCTATTTGAAATTCCCCGATGCTCCCATTGCAGGGGAGGTTATGGCGAAATTTTTCGAAAATTTAGGGTGTTAGCCAAATTTTTGAAATTTTAGAAGTTCTCAGAAACTGAAAAGTTGGAGAATGGAAGCCAAATCGAACGTAGAGCTGAATAATCAAACCACTTTCGACTTTGTTCCTTTTCGAGGACGAAAAGTTTTAAGTGGGGGAGATTGTAACAACCCGGAAAATCTGGGCCAGTTTGAAAATTTTATTTTGGCAATTTTAGCGAATTTTGATTATTTAAAATGAATTATTTTAAATAATATCGACAATAAATTTATTTTGAATATAATTCGAACGTATATATTATACGCGTCGTCGTTAGAATATAAATAATTATATATAATTATAAATAGAATTGAAAATGGCGCGGTAGTTCGATAATTCGATTTCAAACTTCAATTGAATGTACCGGGTGCAAAACAATCCGGATTTTAGTGAAACCAAAAATAATGGAATCTAATAGTGAATATCTTTCCAGCGAATCCGAAAAATCAAGATTTCATATCGGGAATCAAAAGATATGTCCAGTTGAAAATTCTGAATAGTCGCTATGGAATTCAGGCCCTTAAAAATGGACATTTTGCAAACGACCTCGGATTTCGACGAAACCAGTTTTGTTGGATCCGCAGTGCCAAGTTATTGCTAAATTCCAAATTTCATAATTTTTCGAATCAATATGTGAGCGTGGCAAAGGAAAACGCGTTTGACCTGTTTCAGTTGATTTTAATCGACTGGAAATTGGCCATTTTTCTAACGGTCTCAGAATTCGACGAAACTAGTTTTGTTAGGACCGTATCGTCAATACGAAGCTAGAAAATATTTTTCTGCAATTTTTCTAGTTAGTATGTGACCCCGGTAATTTGAAATGTACGTTTAAAATTCAATATAGTGATTTAAATGTAAATTCAAAGGAAACTGATCGAAACGGTCAAATCAGCTTGCGATACATGTCCCATTGTGTTCGGAATGGGGGTGAAACGCTATGGACGACAGGCGGTGGGCCTCGTTTCGAGTTCGTATTTAAAGGTCAACCTTTTTTCGAATAAAATAATTAAAATAATAATAATAATAAAAAAAAAAAAATATATATCTTCTTTCCCTTTTATACGTTGGCCCCCCCCCTTCTGCAGATCGAATAAAAATAAATAAATAAAAAACCCCCAAAGAAAATCGCGCCTCCCTCCTCCTGTCGGCGCCACCCTTTGCCAGAGCCGACCGCCGCCTCCGCCGAGTCCACCTCCCCCTCGCGCCCATCCTCTGATGAACCCCGCTCGAGCCTCGCGACCCCTGGACCCCAACCCCAAATCGCCACGCCCAGCAAACCACCGCAAATCGAAACCCTAGCCCCCAAGCCACTGTCGCCTCGCGGCTGCCCACCGCCGACCTCCGATGCTCGCTCCCCTCTCCCTATCCTCTGTTGACCAAAGACTGTAAGTTTAGTTTTGTTTTATTTGTTTATTTTCTTTTATCTGTAAATTTTATTAATGTTTAAAAACTGTTTTATTAAAAATTGAAAAACTGATTTTAGTTAAATAGAAAAAAAAACAGTGAGCATTTTTAATATGACATTATTTATAAAATCAGTTTTCTTATATATATATATCTTTTTAGAAAAGTTTAGAAATTGATTTTGTTAACAAGCGAAAAGATTTGATTTTTGGTTAACTTTTATATATGTATATCATTATTTTTGAAATACAAGACATGAGTTGTTTTTGAAAATAAAGTTAGCGATGTTTTTAAAATATAAAGAAAGGATTTTTAAGATGTATAAAGTTGGGATTTTTAGAATTAAAAATAGGTTTTTTATTTATTAAACTTCGAACTAAAAATTCGATTTTTATCTATTAAACTTCGAACTAAAAATTCGATTTTTATCTATTGAACTTCGAACTAAAAATTCGATTTTTATCTATTGAACTTCGAACTAAAAATTCGATTTTTATCTATTAAACTTTGAAATAAAAATTCGATTTTTATATATTGAACTTTGAAATAAAAATTCGATTTTTATATATTGAACTTTGAAATAAAAATTCGATTTTTATATATTGAACTTTGAAATAAAAATTCGATTTTTATATATTGAACTTTGAAATAAAAATTCGATTTTTATATATTGAACTTTGAAATAAAAATTCGATTTTTATATATTGAACTTTGAAATAAAAATTCGATTTTTATATATTGAACTTTGAAATAAAAATTCGATTTTTATATATTGAACTTTGAAATAAAAATTCGATTTTTATATATTGAACTTTGAAATAAAAATTCGATTTTTATATATTGAACTTTGAAATAAAAATTCGATTTTTATATATTGAACTTTGAAATGGAAATTCGATTTTTATATTTATTGAATAACATAGTAAAAATTCGATTTTTACATATGTAGTGAAAGCGGACAACGAAGGTGACAAAAATGGCGAAACGACGAAGACTTCTGCAAATGAAGAGCCGTGGAGCTAGGATAGCTATAAGTGAGAATTTCTCACCTTTCAATTTATTTTTCTAGTTATATATATACTAGGATGCAGACGGTGCTTAGTAGCACCCGACACCCGTCCACAGACCATGGACTTGTTTGTTTGACTGTTTGGTGATTGATTGTGATATTGGTTTGAATGTGGTTTGTGGTGTGAAAAATCGAATCGATAAATTGGTTAGGATTAGACGTGCGCCGTTATAAGGCGAAGGAGTAAGGCTAGGTTAGACCCTTACTCCAAAGTTTGTGGTTTGCATAACGAATTGATTTGATTGATGTGTGAATGGCGTGGGCCTTCACTAGACCGGGGATAAGGCTAGGCCTTGTCCCGTTTCTAGTATCGTGCCGTTATGCCGCCGAAATTTTCTAAAATAAGTTAGAAAAATAAAATTAGCATTTTATTTAACGAATGAACTGAATATAAATTCATATGTTAAAATAAAATGTGTTATCGTTAAAAATATAATTTTTAACGTGAATGTGAATAAATAAATATTCATTTACAAACCAGACGGTTTGTTTATGTACACCTATTTGAATGACGTTGATTGGGTCGATAAATTTTACACATCGCCTAACTGCACAAATAAAATATGTGTTTGATTGTTTGAAACCCCACACGGGTGTTAGGATGAAATTTGAAGTTCACTCATCCTGATTTATTAAATATGTCGATCGATTGATTGACAAGCTGCTATAAGCGTTAAATGTCTATATTTGATGCTTATACAGTGTAGTGCACTTTGGTTGATGGTTGATTATTCATCGTTGTTGATATATACATGTGTTGTAGAAAATCCATATAATTAACATTATATGGTAATTGATTGGGCCTCATTCCAGTTTCGAGAAAAATAGAAATATTTGAAATAGAAATATTTGAAATAGAAATATTTGAAATAGAAATATTTGAAATAGAAATATTTGAAATAGAAATATTTGAAATAGAAATATTTGAAATAGAATATTTGAAAATAGAAATATGTGAAGCCGTGAGGATTAGATTGACGCCATTTTGACGTGAACGATATTTATATCGATTTTATTCATTTTAAAATGAATATTGAAACGTGATTTCGAAATCGAATATTTTGAAATGAATTGAATTGAAAACGATTTCGAAATGAATTGAATTGAAAACGATTTCGAAATGAATTGAATTGAAAACGATTTCGAAATGAATTGAATTGAAAACGATTTCGAAATGAATTGAATTGAAAACGATTTCGAAATGAATTGAATTGAAAACGATTTCGAAATGAATTGAATTGAAAACGATTTCGAAATGAATTGAATTGAAAACGATTTCGAAATGAATTGAATTGAAAACGATTTCGAAATGAATTGAATTGAAAACGATTTCGAAATAAATTGAATTGAAAACGATTTCGAAATGAATTGAATTGAAAACGATTTCGAAATAAATTGAATTGAAAACGATTTCGAAATGAATTGAATTGAAAACGATTTCGAAATAAATTGAATTGAAAACGATTTCGAAATGAATTGAAAACGAATTCAAATTGAATTGAAAGCGATTTCGAAATAAATTGAATTGAAAACGATTTCGAAATGAATTGAATTGAAAACGATTTCGAAATGAATTGAATTGAAAACGATTTCGAAATGAATTGAATTGAAAACGATTTCGAAATGAATTGAATTTTAAAACGATTTCGAAATGAATTGAATTGAAAACGAATTCAAATGGAATTGAAAGCGAATTGAAATGAATTCAAATTGAATTGAAATTTGAATTGAATAGAAATGAATTTTGAAACGAATTTATAAAGAAGAATTCAATTTTGATTTGAATTGAAAAGGAAGTTGAAATTGCTTTTGAAACGAATTTAAAACCATTTATATAATTCGTTTTAAATAGTAATCGACGAAATATATATTATATATATTATATATATAATATAATGGCCTGAATAGAACGCGCCGCGCTGCGGCAGTTCGCGAATTTCGATCATTTGTTTCAAACGGACATTACGGGAGATCCGACCGTCGGATTCTCCTAAAACCGGAACCGTTGGGTTCGTATCGAAAAGAGCTTTCTAATGAATGTTAGAAATTTGAAATCTAACGGTTGGATTTGGAGATACGTCCAAATCAAATTCGAAAAAGGTCGCTGTAAGTGCAGTTCGATGGCCGTTAATGGAAATCGACCGTACGGGCCTTGATAAAATTATTAAAAATAGTAATAATTTGTGTAAAATCATAAGAAATGATTTGTGAAAGTTTGGGATGAAAAACTCCATATTTGAAAAGATAAAAATAGATTTTTATCGAAATGAACTAGTTTTGAACTAGAATTATAATTCTATTTATTTTTAAATAAATAAATTGAATTTGAAATGGTTTTGAAAATAACCAAAATTTCCAATGATTGCATTGGAGTGGATTTGAATCGAAATTGTCTTCGGAATATTTCGATGTTGGAATTCGTGATATTACAGGTGTTGTTATGGAAATTTGAAAGATATATATGTATATCGTTATTTCCAATACGACATTTGTTAATCGTAGAATTTGATATTGAATATAGGCCGATATAGTTTCTATTCAGAGCCTTGTATTGAATATCGAATGTGATTTGGGTTTGTCGTGAATGGTGTCTTCACTAACACTGTTCTTGAACCCAGTTGAGAAAAGATTAAATCTTTTTATTTAGATTTAATGAAGTGTACCAATTAAATGATATTTAATTGGAATTGAATTGATATTGATTTTTGGGTTTATCGTGAACAGTGTTTTAAATAACACTTGTTCTTTAACCCGATAATTAATGGGATGTGACTTTGGGTTTATCGTGAACCGTGTTTTAAATGACACTGATTCTTTAACCCAGTCACAGATTAAAACTAAGTGGAGTTTTAATGAATCTTTAATTAGATTGAAAAGATCGAGAATGGAGTATCACCAGTTTTGCTCCAGGCGATAGTTAAATCTTTAATTAGATTTGAATGTGAAATTTAGAAACTAACTGGCGGTTAGCCAAGCAGAATGGTTTTCTGGATATTGATCTGATGTTGGTTTCGGCCTTCGGGGTTAATATTTGGGGAATTATTCTCTTGATTAATTTACGGTTAGTGACTAATGAATTGGAATGAGGCGTATGTTGTGTTTGTGTAACACTTTTATAATATATACGCGAGTTATTCGGAAAGACCGGGTTTATCCCATTCTGAATAACTGATACGACGATAAGTCGAAGATGAAGACGATGGTCGAAGACCGGAAGTCTTCACGTCGTTTGGGTGATAACTGATGATCTTGATTGGGCTGTACACCCAAGAAGATGGAAACAGTTAGTGATCGTCCAGACGTACTTGGAGATCGATGGATATGCGGGGTACTAGGTGCCTCCGGTTTCGTTCAGACCCAGAACGGACTTGTAAATGGACTGTGTGTCTGACATCGGATTTCATTCTGTGTGACTGATATCGGTTGCATAGGATGGCTTGCCTGTGTGGCATGCTAAGATGCAAATGATCGAGGCTTCTGTTGAAAAGCAAAGTCTTGTGGTGATGATCAAAGCACGGCCTTTGTGGCGTAGCTTTGTGTAACGTTTACCTCGCGTGTTTCACACCCGGTATGAACCAAAAACGGGAGACGGACCTCAGGGAGGGCATGCGTTTCTTTCTAGCTAGAAGTGGCGTCAGTGGTTTTACACGCCCTGACGAGTTTGACTTATGTGGTTGTTGCTGTTGCGAGGCGCCTCGGTTATATCGGTTTCGGCCGAATGCATTCTGGTCGGCTGACGGACCAGACTTACACCCCATAGGGTGGGGAGACGTATTGTTCAGGCATAATAATCCACTCCGTGTGGACCGGCCCTGACGATCCAAGGCTTGCCTGCGCGCTTGCCTGAGACATGGGCTAGATTGTCTCGAATCGGTTGAGGACTATCTTTTGCCTCGGTTCATAGATGGAAACCCAATTTCCAAATACGAGACTTTGCGGTTTTGATTGTATATCCTATATATGGCGACATAGTGGGATGGGGCGCTCCTGCCGCCTATGATTGATACTTATGATTTGAAGTGTTTTATATACTATGCACTTATAATAGTATCAAATGATTTGTTTTAAACGTATCAAGCATTCTTTGGCTGTTATAAGGGAAAACCCTATCCTCGACTGCGTTGCATTGTGTGATGGGACCTGGGTCTTATAACAGCTTCATTTTTCTTTATTTAGCATTGCGCTGTTGGTTTTATGCACTGGTATTCTTGGGAGGAAACCCGTTCCGTGTTATACGGCGTGGTCCCTTGATTTACCTAATGATTTGAAATAAAGATTAATAACTGTTTTAGTTCTCACACCAGTCACATGACTGACCTGGAGTTTATTGTTTTAACCTAAACTCTGGGTGCCCCTATTTTCGACACGGGCAGCTAGTAGTTTTGGTTTTGCAGATTTATATTCACAGGATCCTGGTTTACAGCTGGAACGATATCCGGAAAGCTTTGTATCCGTATATCTCATTCTAGTTGTGTATTGTATTATTTTCCGCTGCTATGTATTTAAATGTAATTTAAATCTCTGATATTTCTGTGTAATATTCATTTATACTCTGTATATCCTTGTAATCTGATGCACTGTTGTAATATTCAATGAAATGTTCTTCTGTATGCGTTCTGCTGTGGCTTGTTCTCGAACTATCCGACGCTTTCCTTTACGGGGAAGTTGCGGGTCTTTAAAAGTACTGAGCATCACTTGGACTCTTTTTATAAAGAATAAGTTAGCGAATGTTTAATTTAAAACTTCTAAAATTTTCCATATTTTTAAACATGGTATTCAATTCTCATTTCAATATATTAATCTTCTCTAAACCCTTTCAATCTAATTATTTGGAAAATATTAAATAGCCATATCCAATTTCTATTTTACTATTTATTTCCAAACATTAATTACAACATTATTCAAGCATTTCTATAACTTGACAAACATTAGCCCTTTACCGTAAATCGTTAAGTAAATAATTCCCTAAGTATCAACCTCGAAGATCGAAATCAACATCAGATCAATACCAAAAAAATCATTCAACTCAACTAATTTCCAGTTAGATTCTAATTCTCATCTTAACTCATCATCAACCCATTATATTCCACTTCAAATTCATTTAACCATTTCCACTTTGAAAATTTCGTTTCAAATTCCATTGTTAAGTAACGTTAAATTAAAACTTAATGTTTTAGCTTCACGCCCCCTTTTATAAACATTATTTATAACTCTCACATTTAATATAAAACCCAACTTATCTCGATTCCTTCTTACCTAATTTAAATATTAAGTAAACACTTATTTTAAGCTATGGTATTGGGTTAAAATCCCTTTTGTTTGACTTAGTTTATAAAACTTGGTTTTATAATAAATTCTGTTCATAAACACCTTTCTTAATTCAATCAAGTTTAAATACCAACTTCGATTGCTTAATTAAATGAATTCCATTTAAACATTAACCTCTTAAATTATTATTAATTAAAATAATAACTTACTTCCTCGTTAACTCGCATAGAATTAGTTAAGTTCCTTATTAACTAAATAAATAGTAATTTTTTTAAAATCTTATTAAATTAAAACAAATATTCATTGATCCATTTCATTAGATTAATTCAAAACAAACCCATAAAATAACCAATTCCAAATATATTAGTTGACCTCATCAACTTAAACCATGATTATCCCGTTAATCAACTCCAATTACCCTTTCTTTTAAATTAATTAATAATATGATTAATTTAAATAATTCCATTTAATTTTCTCTTGTGGACAATTAATCCAACTCTTAACAATTGCGTAAATTTCTTCCCATCCGCTTATAAATCTTATTAACAAAAGAATTGGTTTATAAAATATTTAATAATTACTTAAAACTTAAATAATAAATAATAATATTTATTTCCTTTATTAAACTTTTATTTAAAATAATATATTTCAAAATCTGTCTTCAGTTATATAAAAAAAATTAACTTCATTATCGTCGACTCAACTGACGGTAAATAAGTATTTATAAAACCATTGATTTATAGGCCAACTGCTGCCAATTACTTAACCAATACTGTGCCCATTGGTTAAAACAAAACAAACATTGGATTTCAAATCAACGATCCATAATCAAATCAATCATCCAATCAGACCAGTTTATATAATGTTAACATGCAAATAAATAATCATTAATATATTTGAGGAATCAAGTTGGATCCCTCCAACCTATTTTTCCCTACATCCAAATATGTTACCTCAAATAAAATAATATATCTCAATAAACAGATGTAACACTCAACAGCCAAACCATAACAACAATCCAAACATTCATATTTCAATTAATATGTTTATATTTTTATAAACGTAACCAACAAGGTAAGTTACCTCATTTGGAAGAGTCGTTAAAATAGTGATTGATTTAAATTAAATTAAACAAATGTTTAATTTAATCAGTTCAATTAACACATATAAATATATATATATATATATATATATATATATATATATATATTCGGCTTCCATCAAACAATTAACAACCATAGCACACAAATATTTAGATGCGACTTATATAAATACAAGTGGGATAAACTGAGTGAGTGAACTCACCTTGGTTCCATCCAACGTTGAAATAATTCGTTTTAGTAACTCGCAACTGTGCCTAACTTTGTCCAAACCAGCACTACAATGTTGCGCTTTCCGACACGATTCCACGTTCCTAGTTTATCTAATTCTATTATTTAATGTGTTATATACTATATGAAATAATATTATAAATACTTAATAATAATTTATTTTTCTCTAATCATCATTTCGTTAATTAATAGCCGATAAGGCATGGTTAATCGAGTCTAGGCACAATATAACTTGCTTAGGCATGCTATACTCTTTTGGCCACATTATATACGACAGTGGGCATATTATATTGGGTCAGGCAAATAAACTTCAGTGGGAACTCATGTTTTCCCCAGTCCACGTGTATATAGAAGATTAGGCATGTTAAATATATTTTTCTAGGCACTGTTCACCGTAATGTTTAAGTTAAAATCCTAGATTAAGCATACGGTACTTTATAATACGTATAGTAAGTACGGACCATGTTTAACAAATCTTAATATATATATATATATATATTACCAACATTAATCTAATCCTTGATTAGAAAAAATTAAAATAGATTGGGATAATTCTTACGTTATATATACCAGGCCATATTCTTTGAACTGTTCATCTTCTTTGGCGTGTTATTCTCTCTCCCATCGTCACTTGAGTCCACACAACAACACGCAGGCTTCATCAATCATCACCCACAAACTCTTCCCCCTTGTAGCTGGAACCAGCACACACCGCCTACGTTAAACACTGCCGCACCAACCTGAGGCCGACCATCCATCACTTCAGCTCTCCTCGCTTGCTCTGACCTCCGCCATCGATCACCAACGTTTCCGACCAACGCTCCGCCGCTCACCACTCCAACTCCACCATCTGCCAAAACAAATCTCCTTCATCACTTTGAAAACACACCCAAAACTAAACTACTGCAAGCAAGAAAATCTGAAACCCACGTTAAAATAACGGGGAACTGTAACAACACGGGATTTCAGAACCAATTTAAAATTTTCATTTCAGCTATTTTAATGGGTTTCGAATATATGAAACGATTTATTTTAAATAATAACGATTAAAAATTTATTTAAATCGAAGTTAGAATGTATAAATTTATTTTAAATATAAAACAAACTAGAAATGGCGCGGTAGTTTGAAAATTCGATTTTTAAATTTCAAATGAATGTACAAAATTCAAAATAAATCAGATTTCAATAAAACCAGAAACGTTAGAATTTATTTAATTATATCATTCTAACAAATGTGAAAAATTCAGATTTCATAATATAAACTGTAAGTTACGTCTAGTTTAAAAATCAGAATAGTCGCTATGGAATTTATGTATATTAAATAACATATAACCCATAAAAATAGTCATTTTGCTAACGACCTCCATTTTCGATGAAAACACTTTTGTTGGATCCGGAATATCAAATTATTGTTAGGTTTCAAATTTTATAATTTTTGGAAATAATGTGAGCGCAGTGAATTTAAATGTGTTTGGTAATTTCAGTTTGAATTGGATCTACCAGATAATGACAATAAACGATCTCCAAATTCAACGAAATTAGTTTTTTTAGGACCGTATCGTCAAAATATAGCCAAAATTATTTTTCTGGAATTTTTGGAGTCAGTATGTGGCCCTGGTAAATTAAAATGTACGTTGAAATCAATTTTGAACGTTATATTAATTTATATTTTAATTCTGATGAAAATTGATCGAAACAGTCGAATTGGCATATGGCACTTATCCCATTGCATTCGAAATGGGGGTGACTAGCTAGGGACAATAGTTGGTGGGTTCGATTTGGATTTCGAATGGAAAATTTGCTATTTTTGGAAATATTATAAATATAAATCCAAATCCTAAATTTTTGTATTTCTTGCCGCCCCCGTTCTCCTCCAAATCGATCGACACCCCATCTCCACCACACGACGCCGCGCCCCACGCCACCACCACCGCCTTTGGCCGGCCTCCTCCAATCGCGTCGCCCCTCCCCAAGCCACCACCAGACCCCGTCGCCCCTTTTTCTTCTTCAAAACCCCAAACTGCGTGGAAACCGCCACAACGCCCCCCTGGACCCACCAGACCATCGTCGCACCTCCCTTTAGCCCCCAGCAACCCGGCGCCGACCATCCCCACCTCCATCTCTGGCAATGGGTCCCTCTCCAATGGAAAACCCAATTTCAATAAAAATCCAGTTTTGCGTTTAAACCCTAGACCTTCCCGAGCCCATATCTTCCAATCCGAGCGCTTCTGGCCAAAACTCCACAGTACCAAGTCGAAGATCTCGTTTTTCACTTCGATTTGGGTATATGGGAGCCATATTTTGGAATGCGAGCCGCCCGAAAAACGCGTCCAAAGTCTGTTGTCTAAATACTATCTTTTCGCAAATTTTGGCGAATTGGAGCATTTTCCGAAGAAAGATGACTAGGCGAAAGCTGTCCGAAATGACGTGCTTAAGCTAGAAGACGGGGTGAAGATTGGAGCTCGTTTGCAAATTCTGGAACCAGAACAGCAAACCAGAGCATTAAAAAACAATGGCGGAGTGGATCCCAATGTGAGAACTCTTTCTCACTCGAACTATTTTACAGTTAAAAATATCCTAGGTTGCAGACGGGGCTTAGTAGCCCCCGACACTACTTTATTGTACAAACTATGGATGTTTGTTTGGATTGAATTGTGGTGTAATTGACTGTATTGTGGTGAAATGAATTGTATTGTGATTTTGGATTGATTGATTATTGTGTATGGCGCGAGCCAGTACCAGGAGAGGGGTAATGCTAGACATTACTCCGATTCTAATATCGCGTCATTATAATGCCAAACTTTTCTGGAACTATTAAAAATATTCATGTGTTGAATAAAATGTTTGAACAATAAAAATATCATTTTTATTGAATATATGAACTATATAAAATAGTCAAGTGTTGAAATAAATATTTTATCGTTAAAAATATATTTTTTAATGTATATACGAATGACATTTAATCCTCCTGAGATGAAAATAAATATTCATTTACAAATCGGATGATTTGTTTATGTACACCCATTTAACTGATATTGATTAGGACGATAAATTTTACACATCGCCCAACTACACAAATAATATTCAGTATTTGTTGGTTGAAACCCCACACGGGTATTGAGATGACATTTGACGTACACTAATCCCAATTGTTTAGTTGTATGTCAATCGATTGGTTGACAGACTGTTGTTAGCGTTAGTTATTTATATTTAATGCTTATGCAGTTGTGTAATGCACTCTGGATGATGGATGATTGGTTATCATTGTTGTAGTATACATATGTTGTATGAAATACATACAAATAACATTATATGGTAATAGATTGGGTATGATTCCAATTCAGAAAGGACGAATATTTTAAAATAATATTCAGTAAAGGATAAAAATGTGAATTTGATGACCAATTTTGGATGGACACGAAAATATTGAAATATGTGGAGCCGTGTTGATTAGATATGCACCATTTTAACATGAACGATTTTTATATCAATTTTTTTCGTTTTTATAATGAACATTGAAAAGGAAATGGTTTCAAAATCAGATATTTTGAAAATATTATCATTTATATATTAATGATATGGAATATTCAATTTTGATTTAAAAACTGAAATGGAAGGGGGAATCGTTTTTAAAACGAATTTACAAAATATGTTTTGAATGAAATATATTTTATATATATAAATGGTTTGAATAGAACGTTTCGCATCGCGACCGTTCGTGAATTTCGACCATTGATTTCAAATTGACATTATGGAGGTCCGACAGTCAGATTCTCCTAAAACCGAAACCATTGGGTTCGTATCGAAAAGGGCTTTCCAACGAGTATAATAGATTTGAAATCTAACAGTTGGATTTGGAGATAAGTCCAAATCAGTTTTGGAAAAGGTCGATATGGATGTAGTTCGGTGGCCGTTATTGGAAACCGACTGTACGGGCCTTGATAAAATTATTAAAAAATATTAATAATTTGTGTAAAATCATAATAAATGAGTTGGAAAAAATTTGGATGAAAAATTCCACATTTGTGAAGATAAAAATATATTTTTATCAAAATGAACTAGTTATTAACTAGAAAGATAATCCAACGTTTTTAAATAAATAAATTGGATTTGTGAATGGTTTTAATCTAACCAGAATTTTTCAATGTATGAATTGGAATGGATTTGAATAGAAATCATCTTCGGGACATTTCGATTGGATTCCGTGACTATACGGATATTGTGGAGGAATTTGGAAGATAGATATATATCGTTATTCCCCATACGATATGTGTTGGGTTCAGAATTTTATATTAAATGTAAGATGATATAATTTCTGTTTAGAGCTTATATTTAATATCAAAGTGGATTTTGGGTTTGTCGTGAATGGTGTTTTCAGTAACACTGTTCTTAGACCCCGTTGTGAAAAGAATAAATCTTTTAATTAAGATTATTAGAGTTTCCAATTATATTTAGTAATTGGAATAAAATGGAATGTGAATTGGGTTTACTGTGAACTGTGTTTTTAACGACATTCGTTCTTTAACCCAATTAACAGTGAAATGTGATTTAGAATATATAAATCTTTTTTTAAGATTTAATGGAAATTTTCCAAATAAAGTTTTCCAATTTAATATATTAAATTGGAATTGAATGGGATTCGATTTGGTAATAATCGAAGTGAGCTTCTGTGGAGAAAGACTGTTAATATATATGGAATTTAAAAGGATTTGTCGTTATTCCATTTATATTATTAGTCGGACACGGAAATTGATATCGATTATATATTGACCTGTTTCCCATGAGTGTTCCATTTTTATGGAAGAGGATTTGGGTTTATCATTAACTGTGTTTTAAATGACATTGGTCCTTTAACCCAGTTAAAGATAGGGTTACATGTCTGACCTTGCATTTTGAACTATATTGTTGATCTCTGCTAAATATATATTTGTTTGGTGGCAGAGAATTTATTCTCTTGTTTAACACCTTCTCTGAGACGTATGAGCTTGGAGGATATATATCGGTAGAAATCAATGGTACGGTGTAGATTGTTGATGTGGCATGTTTGTGTTTCAAAACTTAAATAATCATTAGATAATGATTTTGAAGGATTAAAACTAAGTGGAGTTTTAATGAATCTTTAATTAGATTGAAATGTGAATGTGATAATTTAAATTATCAAATTTAGGAAACGATCGAGAATGGAGTACCACCAGTTTTACTCCAGACGATAATTAAATCTTTAATCAGATTTGAACATGAAATGGTAATTAATTTTACCGATAACACCATGGTGTTAGATATGGAATGCTACCAGTTTTGCTCCATGGGATGAATTGGTTGGGATTGGGAAACAAAACAATGATTACTTCGGTAAGGTTCGCTAATCCCGACTAGTTTGGAAAACCTTAATTTGGTTTAAATTGTGAAAAGAATATTTGAATAAAAAATTATTCTGAATTAGAATGAGGCGTATGTTGTGTTTGTATAGCACTTGCTTTTGAGATACGCGAGTCATTCGGAAAGACCGGGTTTATGCCCATTCTGAATAACTGATTCGACGATAAGTCGACGATGAAGACGGTGATTGAAGACCGGAGATCTTCACATCGTTTGGATGATTACTGATGTCTTGATTGGGTTGTACATGCACCCAGGACATGGTAATAAGTGGTGATCGTCCACACGTACTTGGAGATCAATGTGATATGTGAGGACCTCTCTTCTGTATTGGACATATAGGACGAGGAATAAGGTGCCTCCGGTTTCGTTCAGACTCAGAACGGACTTGTAAATGGATGTGTGTCTGACACTGGATTTCATTTTGTGTTGATTGATTTCTATCAAATATATATCTGTTTGGCGGTAGAGAATTTATTCTATTGCTTAACGCCCTTCTCTGATACGTATGAGCTAAGAGGTAATATATTGATGGATATCAGTCGCATGGCATGAATTGTCAGTGTGGCATGCAGAGATGCAGTGATCAAGGCTTCTGTTGAAAAGCAGAGTCTTGTGGTTGATGATCAAAGCACGGCTTTAAATAGCATAACTTTGTGTATAGTGTTAATTCGCGAGCCTCACACCCGGTATGAGTCAAAAACGGGATCAGACTGTAGGGAGTGCACGACGTTTCTTTCTAGCTATGGGTGGTGTCATGGTATGGAGCCCAGACATTTATATTTTTACCTATGTGGATGATGGATAGTGAAACGACCCAAACTTCCCAGTAAAGGAAAGCCCGGATTGCTTTGAGAACGACACACATCAGAACACAAACAGAAGAACATTTTATTGCTGTTACAACAACTACATCAGAGCACAAGAATATTCCAGAGTATGAAAGAATAATATACATTGAAAATACAATATCAGAGTTTGAATTACATTTTTAAATAGCAGCGGAAAAATAATACAAAACACAACTTAAAGAAATACACGGGTACAGAGCCTTCCGAATATCGGTTCAGCTGTAGACCAGGATCCTGTGAATATAATATCTGCAAAACCAAAACTACTATCTGCCCTTGTGGAAAATATGGGTATCCAGAGTTTAGGTTAAAATAATAAACTCCGGGTCAGTCATGGGACTGGTGTGAGAAATCTAACTTAACTAATATAATAATAAGGCTAATCACAGGACCACGCCGCTAACGCGGAACGGGTTTACTCCATTGGATTGCCAGTGCATAAAATAAAGTAAATCGTTAAACAACGCAATGCTTTTTAGAAAAATGAAACCATTATAAGACTCAAGTCCCATCACACAATGCAACGCAAACCGAAGGATAGAGTTTTACCTTATAATGGTCAAAAATGCTTGATACGATACAACGGATTTGATATTATTATTAGTGTATATATGTTTGGAAAACATTTCAATCAAAATATATCAATCATAGACGGCATAGCAACCATATACTATGTCGCCATACTAGTAATACAATCAAAACCGCATGGGTCGTATTGGAAGTTGGATTTCCATCATGAACCAAGGCAAAAGATAGTCCTTACCGAATTCGAGACACTTCAGCCCGTGCCTCAGAATCAGCCGCAATTGACCCTTGGATCTTCAGGGTCGGTCCACCAAAGTGGAATGGTTGGATTAGTTATGCCTAAACAATACGTTTCCCTTCCCTATGGGGCATAAATAGAGCCACTAGGGACTCAAATAACTGAGGCGCCTCATTCCATCATCCACATAAGTAAAATATCAGGCCTTGTAAAAACTATGACACCACTTCTAGCTAGAAAGAAATGTATGTCCTCCCTGCAGTCCTTACACCCGTTTCTAGTACATACCGGGGTGTGCGGCTCGCGAAGTAACGCAATACACAAAGCTATGCTATTTAAAGCTGTGCTTTGATCATCAACCACAAGGCGTTGCCTTTCAACAAAAGCCTTGATCATTTGCATCTTAGCATGACACATTGTCGATCCATACCATACCATTGATTTCTACCAATATATAACCTCTAAGCTCGTACGTCTCAGAGTAGGGTGTTAAGTAAGAGAATAAATTCTCCGCCACCGCAGATATATATTTAGCAGAGATCAACAAATACAACATAAAGGAATAAAACGTTAGACATACATCCTTTTACAAGTCCGTTCTAGGTATGAACGAAACCGGAGGCACCTTATTCCTCGCATATCCATCGATCTCCAAGTACGCTTGGACGATCACCACTGATTACCATGGCTTGGGTGTACGGCCCAATCAAGACATCAGTAATCACCCAAACGATGTGAAGATCTCCAGTCTTCAACCACCGTCTTCATCTTCGTCTCTTGATCGTCGTAGTGATTATTCAGAATGGGTTGAACCCGGTCTTTCCGAATAATTCGCGTATTTTGTAAACAAGTGCTATAAAATACATCATACGCCTCATTCCAATTTAGAATATTCTTTACATAAAATATTCATATTATTAGGGAAAGGTTCCCATTAATTTTATCAAAGATAAATCCTTTAAATTTATTCCTTAATCTTCCTTTGAATATCATTTTCAAAAGATTTATTTAACTGGTCGGGATTAGCGAACCTTACCGAAGTAATCATTTATTATTAATCCCAATCCCAACCTATTCATCCCATGGAGCAAAACTGGCAGTACCCCATATCTAACACCCACAATGTTATCGATAAATTTAATTACCATTTCACGTTCATATCTAATTAAAGATTTAACTATCGTCTGGAGTAAAACTAGTGGTACTCCATTTCGATCATTTAAAGAATTTGATAAATCAAATTATCCAAAATTAAGAAATTAATCTTAACTTTAACTGGGTTAAAGAATTAACGCCATTTAAAACACAGTTCATGATAAACCTAAAATCATCTTCCATTAAGTATGGAATCTTCATAGAAATCAGACCAATTTATAATCGATATAAATTCCCGTATCAGACCGATAATAGAAATGGAATAATGGCAAAGCCTTTTAAATTCCATATATAGTAATGGCCTTCATTCACAGAAGCTCATCTCGATTATTATTAAATCGAATTCCGTTCAATTCCAGTTTAATATATTAAATTTGAAAATTTTACTTTGGGAAAATTCCATTTAAGTCTTAATAAAAAGATTTATAATTTCCAAATTATATTTACACTGCCAATTGGGTTAAAGAACAAATGTCGTTGAAAACACAGTTCACGATAAACCCAATTCAGATTTCATTTTATTTCAATTACACTAAATAATTGGAAGATCTATTAATCTTAATTAAAAGATTTATAAATTCCCAAAATTATATTCTATTTAATTCCAATTAAATATTAATTGGAAAACTTCATTAAATCTTATTTAAAATATTTATTCTTATCAGGGCTTAAGAACAATGTTATTAAAGACACCGTCCACGACAACCCAAAATCCAACTCGTTCTCTTTAATTCCAATTAAATATTAATTAATTGGATTTTTATTCTAGTTAACAACTAGTTCATTTTTGATAAAAATATTTTTTTATCTCTATAAAATTGGAATTTTCATCCAAATTCTTTCCAAATCATTTATTATGATTTTACATAATTTTTCCATATTTTTAATTATTTTATTATCGCCCGTACAGTCGGTTTCCAATAACGGCCACCGAACTGCATCCATAGCGACCTTTTCCAAATTTGAATTGGACATAATTCTAAATCGAACAATTAGATTTAAAACTTCTTGTATTCATTGGAAAGCTCTTCTCGATACGAACCCAACGGTTCCGGTTTTAGGAGAATCCGACGGTCGGATCTCCCGTTACATCAATTTGAGTTAATGGTCGAAATTCGCGAACGGTCGCTTCGCGGCGCGTTCTATTCAGGCCATTAAAAAAATATATAAAAATATATATATATAATATTGTATATATACTTCGTCGATTTCCTTTTGAAAAGTATTTTATACATGGTTTATAAATTCGTTTCAAAACGATTTCAACTTCATTTTTCAATTTTAAATCATTATTGAATATTTTGTATCTTTATCATGTTAAAATGACAATATTTTCAAAATATTATATTTTAAAATCATTTCTTTTAAACATTCATTATAAAATGAATTAAAATCGACCCATAAACCCGTTTGGGTTACAATGGAGTTTGCTACTTAACATGGCTTCATATTTCAATATTTTGTGTCTATCCAAAATCGGACATTGAAATCATGATTTTATTCTTCACTGAATATTATTTTAAAATATTATTTATTTTAAAATATACTTTACTTTAAAATATTCTTTATCTAAAAATAGTCTTTTACATTAATATGTTTTTTACATTGAAATGTCCTTTTATATTCTTTTACATAAAATGTTTCTTTAACATAAAAAAAATGATTCTTTATATTATTTACATTAAAAATGTTTGATTACATTTAAAATGATTTTTATACTTTGTTGACAATTCTATTTCAACAAAATAACTAAAAAGCGACAACTTCATTTGGTTAACAATTCTATTTTAACAAATTGAATTAAAAGGATGTCTTCATTTTATTTACAATAATCTAATTCGATAAAATTGACATTCTTGCTTTAACACAAACCTACTTAACAAAATGTTATTTTTGTTTGATACAATCTATTTAACAAAAATGTTATTTTATTCTAAAATGTCTTTTTATTCTAAAATGTACTTTTTACATTATAATGTCTATTTCATTCTAAAAATGTACTTTTTACATTATAATGTCTTTTTCATTTTAAATGATTCCTTTCATTAAAAATGATTCTTTACATTAAAAATGATTCTTTACATTAAAAATGTTTATTTCATAAAATGTTTCATTTAATTTATATTAAAATATTTCATTGCATTAAAATACTTCCTTACATTAAAATATTTCATTAAAATGAATCTTTTTCTTTCTTTTACACAGGAATGTCCTCTTATGTTATTCACATTATAAGTAATTCTTTTATATAAAAATGCTCTTATATTCCGATCTTTTATTGTAACAGTAAAAATCCAATCTTTTTAATGTAACCTTTTTATTGTAACTTATTGACAATAAAAATTCAATCTTTTCAAATGCCATCTTTTTATTGTAACTTATCGACAATAAAAATTCCATTCTTTTTAAATGCAATCTTTTTATTTTATTTGCAAAATTATCTTTATATTCTGAATTGGAATGCGGCTTCAACAATTACCATATAAATTTGATTATATGGATTTCAAACATTACATGTATCCTACAATAATGATGAAACACCCAAATAACAACCGAAGTGCAATTTACGACTAATCCCAAGGGAGATGTGTAACTCAGAATATCGTCCTAAGACCCGTGTGGGGTTTCAACTAACACATAACAAATAATTAAATAAATTATTTGTCCACTTGAGCGATGTGTAAAAATCATCGTCCCAATCAACATAAACAAGTCAGGAAACTTGTTAATGGCAGTGTAATCATGTTTTAAATATCCTATAAGAAATAACATTGTTTTAACATGATACATATTCCAAATTTCAATCATTTCACAACATGACATCCAAACAACAATTTACTCAACAAACAATTATTCCCATCACAGATAATTAATTTATATTAGATTAAAATAAACACCTATTCAAAAATTTGAGTGAGATAGAGTTCTCACCTTGATCAGACTTTTAATTGACAGTTCGGGTCCGATTTTGGCCCAAAATCCAACTTGCTCCAAAATTAACAAAATTAGTGTCCACGCGAAGCCCTCGACTCACTGATCGCACCAAATCTTGTTTCGTGCGATTTCGATTTCATAGCAAAAAGATACTAATTTTTGAAGTTTGAAATAATTAAATAATTAATTAAATCGTGGAAATTATCCAAATTTTCAACTTACTCTAAATTGGACAAAATTAGTGCTCACGCGAAGGTCTCGACGGCACGATTGCAGCGGATCTGAAGTCGTCAGATTTCGACCTCGTATGTGATAGATATCGCGTGTTAAACATTGAATATATTAATTAATTAATTTTACCCTTTTCTTCTCCAAACCGCCGTTCCCCCTCCTCTCTCCTCGTCATCGCCACGTCGGACCATCAGACCGCTGACCAACCACCCAACCGCCTTCCACACTCCGAACCGCGCCTCTGTCGTGAATGCCGCCCCTCCAGTCACCGTCGATCGCCAGAAATCGGCCTCGCCCCTAATTCAACCTCGCTGGAAAAATCCGCCGCCACAGGCGATTTGATGATCGCGCTCCACCTCTAGAGGCTCCGCCTTGCATCGCCGAAGAACTTTCCTGTAGGGAACCTCGCCTGAAACCTCCTCGATCGGCCGGAATTTGGTCCTCTTTGTTCGTTGCTCACTGAAATACATCGTCTTCGATCATCTCGATTTTGCCGCCAATCCGATCCCTTTCATATCGAACAACCTAAGACAAAGTTGTTCATCTATCTCTTCTCTACAATTTCTTCAATTGGGCCATCGCCTGATTCTTCACCGTTGGATCAGAATTCGCCAAAATCCGAAAGTCATTTTCTGGCTTTGACCATCGATTCCGGCGAATCCGTACGACGATATGTTCTGTAATTTTTGTGGTAGGTAGAGATCAACAAGATCTATAATACCCGGAAACGGTTTGGTTTGATTTTGCATGGATTGAGAGATATAAATTATTTAAGATCCAGGTTTTTTTTTGCAGAATTGCAAGAGAGAAAGAGGAAGATGGCTGCTGTCAATTTTTGAGGAAGAAGAGAAATGAGGGTTAGGGAAGGGGCAAAAGATATTATATAGCAGTGGGTCATGATTTATTATTTATTTTCGAGCTTTATTATTAATTATGTAGTTCATGCTCTCTTCATTTGACAATTATCGATGCCTCGACCACATACGAACTTCGTTGGCGAAGAAAATTGACATGCTGCTATATCTTGACGATACGATTCTAACAAAACTAGTTTCGTCGGATTCTGGTTCCGTTTGCTCAAAAAGTCCTGTTTTTGTCCTTATATGGCTACTCGATTCAAAATTAATTTCCCACGGTCACATACTAGCTCTAAAAACTACAGAAAAATTATTTCTAGCTTTGTTTTGACGATACGGTTCCAACAAAACTAATTTTGTCGGATTTGGAGACCGTTTGAAAAATGGCAAATTTTAAGGCGTATATATATTATATTAAAAATACATATGTAAATAAATAAATTCTATCATTGTTTATACTTTTTCAATGCAGAAACATAATTTTGAACTCAATGGAAGTGGTCTCGAGTCCAAATTCATTCGTATGTAAAAAGTAGTGTTTTGGGTCATATAAAATAATATATATAAATTCCATAGTGTTTTTCCTGAGATTTTGAATTTGTCATAACTTACAAATTATAAACTGAAATCTTAATGTCTTACATTCATTGGAAAGATATCGTCAGTACGATCCTAACGTGTCCTGTTTTATCCAATTCCAACTTAAGATCAATTTTATATAAATTTTCAAAGTTTAAAATCGAAAACTGAAATTACCACGCCATTTCAGGCTCGTTTTATAATTAAAATAAATTTATACGTTCTAACTTCGATTTAAATAAATTTTTCGTCGTTATTATTTAAAATAAATTATTTTAAATATAATAAATCCATTAAAATAATAATTTTTTTAAATTGGTTCAGAAATTCCGGGTTGTTACAATGTCCCCCACTTAAAATCTTTTCGTCCTCGAAAAGGAACGAAGCTAAAAGTTGTTTAATTAACCAACTCAACTTTCAATTCTAATCAATTTTCAATTCAATTCAATATTAAATTCGATATAGCTAAATTTATCATCCTTTCTCATATTGGTTAAATTAATTATCATTCCAATATTTTAGTTAGTTTAACTTATTATCAAACATCACAACCAGCAATCAATTAGGTGATTAATTTTTCGAACATATAATTTTTATATATAGTCAAAAATCATATTTTAGTGCAAATCACAGCAATAATCCCTATCTAGTTTTGGTTCTCACACCAGTCAATGGAAATATATAGATATCCCACTTTCGAAACTCGAATATAAATACTGATGATGATCGATCAATCACCAGAATCATCTCCGGGCGACTAGAGTGTGATTCTATATCTATCCAGTACATTAAAACTTCAAATATCTGTTAATTACTCATATATCCAAAATCTTTATATACTCGATTGTCCAAATTAAAATAAAATATACTCAAATACATATATTTAGATAAAATTTTCAAAACTAAATTTGTTTTTTATTAAATTATTATTAAATTAATACTCTTCACACCTGTTCTAAGATACTACTGATCCGATCTCTAACGAGTCATTCTTATTGGACATTACTAATCCAATCTCTAATGAATTCTTACGTTCGGTTCTAATGTGTCTTGTTCTCGAGCTCTGTAAACCAAGCTCTGATACCAAATGAAACGACCCAAACTTCCCAGTAAAGGAAAGCCCGGATTTCTTTGAGAACAACACACATCAGAACACAAACAGAAAAACATTTTATTGTTGTAACAACATTTATATCAGAGTAAAAGAATATTCCAGAGTATGAATGAATAATATACATTGGAAATACAATATCAGAGTTTAAATTACATTTTTAAATAGCAACGGAAAAATAAAACAAAACACAACTGAAAGAAATACACGGGTATAAAGCCTTCTGAATATCGCTTCAGCTGTAGACCAGGATCATGTGAATATAATATCTGCAAAACCAAAACTACTAGCTGCCCGTGTGGAAAATATGGGCAGCCAGAGTTTAGATTAAAATAATAAACTCTAGGTCAGTCATGGGACTGGTGTGAAATCTAACTTAACTAATCTAATAATAAGGCTAATCACAGGACCACGCCGTGTAATGGCGCGTTTTGTTAGCTGTCGAATAATTAATTTATTTAATTATTTATATATCGATTTGGCGATATCGATAACTTAAAGTAAAACGTTCGAACTTATAATTTATAATTATAATTAAAACGAACCTGAAACGTCGCGGCAGTTCGCAAATTGGCGATTTGAACTTCAACTGAATGTACATGATTCATTTTAAGCCGGATTTCTGTGAAACAAGAAATGTGTGGAGCTGGTGGAGTATATCTTTCTAGTGGAAGAGAAGAATCAGGATTTCGTCGTGTGGATTTTTAGATATGTCTAAATCAAATTTTAAAATAGTCGCTATAGAATCGGTTATCGACCGTAACGGTTTATTCGATATAACTAGAGATCGGATTTGAATTTAGACAAGGTTCTTTTGGGACGTAGTGATAGTTTAATTTTTAGAATTTTACTGTAATTTTTAATTAGTTAAATACACAACTTTTTATTTGGAGTATTTTGCACCATGTAATCAACATTTTGGGGTTTCACAATATGAGTCAACCTACCGATATTATTATATTTCTGGAGTCGGGACACCTCGCTCGTCACGATGGTGTTTTTATTTCTGTCCGTACGTAAGCAGAATTTTACGTAACAGGGTACGTAAAACTTTAATAATAAAATATCAATACGCTTTCCTTTCTCTGATTAAAACATTTGCCACGTTCTTAATTTGTTCTCAGCCACATGTTGTTTCTAAATCGTGGAAGAAGTAACTCCATACAAATGAAAACACAATTCTATAAAAGCTTAAAACCTAATCACATTCTTTTCTCCGAACTAGTAAAGCACGGCCGCCATGTATTTTTTTCCATTCCTCTTATTTCCGCAGACAAATCCAATCGAATATCCTCAAACAAAATCAAATAAAATCCGATAAAATGCAAAATCAATTTCTTGGTGTTCATATTGGGTAGCTCTTCGATCTCATGCCCTTTTTACAGTGTGCGATGGCGAGTCTGGAGCTCGTCATTTAATCCGCGAGCTGGCACTTCGGATGGTGATCGATGGGGGTGAAATGATGACGGAAGGGGCTGTTGATTTGGGTTGGTTAGTGTTTGTAGCAACTTGCGGTGAACCTTTGGAAGCTGCTGAGTGAAAAAGTTGCCGAGGGTATTTCTGGAGCGTGAGAAATAGGGTTGAAGTCGCGATACAATGACTGGGTACGAGTTGCAAGAAGATGCGGGGAAGGTCGGAAACGTCGGTCGACATTGTTGTCAGAGGTGAGCGAGGTGATGGGTTTCGGGGACGTCGAACAGGAGATATGAAGGGTGAGTTTGTACTGTGTGTTCATTTATGAAGAAGTGTTGGCATCCTATTGGTTGTTTTATGAAATAGAAGGCGGGGGTAAGTGCGATTTCGATTGTGTTGATAAACTGTGAATGCTACAGGGACCTGGGGAGATGAATTCGAAACAGTGCATGTATGATGCACGCATAAACCAGGAGCAAGTTGTGTTTGGTTGTATGGGATGAGAAGGGAACGCTGTGTAATCATTTGAAGAAGGAGAATGGAAGTTGCAGTTTTGATGGTAGTATGGGGAAGAAGGAATTGAATGTGAAAGGGAGTTTGGTTTTGTTGTATAGTTTTGTTTGACAGTCCTTGTGTTTAGAGAAGGGATGAAAGGATTCCAAATGACCAGTTATATTTGCGAGAATGAATACTGGAGGAAGACGGGTTAACAGGAAGCGGGTTTTAGAAAGTGAAAATGGGTATGGGCCTTATATTAAGTGAATTTGGCAAAACAGGATCCTTTGCGATCGTATGGACGAGAGCTACACACTGGAACTGTCTGGGAGTGAATTCAAGCTCGTTACAATTTATGGAGAAATAAATTGTCCGTCGTAGTCAAATAAACGCAAACCGTTATTTAACGGTTAACGCTTCAATGTGAGTAAATCTCACTAACTCTGAACAGTTTATAATTTCATGTTGTATTATTAGAACTGTTAAAATTGTCTGTTTGACTGTGTGTTGATTGTTTGATTTAACTGCTTGTCAGTTAGTTAAATTTCCATATTGATTCTGTTTAACAGAATACATCATATGGAACTGAAAGTGATGTTATCTATATTGTCTAACATCTGTGATGCAGGGAAACAGGTTGGAGGAATCCGACTGGATTCCTCAACATTTATTTTACCGTTTTTCATATATTGTGATATATGATGTGTTATGAAATCTGTTATTGATTTCATATGTTTGAATGATACCAATCATTGTTATACGACACGGTAAACACCGTAGGTGATACTAGAATGTAAAAAGGAAATTTTCAATGTTTATATTGAAAATAAATCTTATTTATAAAATCGATAGGATTTTATAAAATGAAAACATTTATTTATTTAGGAAATAAATAAAGGAACATTTATTTAGATTATAAATAAATGGAATAAAGGAATATTTATTTAGGGAATAAATAAAGGAACACTTGTTCGGAAAATAAATAGAATTATACAAGGATAGATTTAAACACGTGCTTCGCACACGGGATAACACGATATGGATTTAAATGAGATATTAAATAGGAAATCTGTTTTAAACAGATAAATTGAATTAGATTAATTTATAAATAATGTTTTATAAATTAAATAAATTATTATCGTTGATAAATGGAATATATATAAGTCTGGACTTATATAGAGAAGTAGAAACGTTATTAAAAGGACATTTATAAAGTGAAGAACCGTCACTAAAAGTAAACCTTTATAAATGGATAAACTTGTAAAAAGTAAATCTTTATCAATGGATAAACATTGTAAAAAGGAAATCTTTCGAAATGAGTTATTCGAATTAGATATTTGAATAGAGTTAAACACATTAGAGTGATTCGAATTTCTTATTCGAATAGAGTTAAACAAAGTAATTTGTTAGGTTAACCAAAGCAGGTTAGTCGAGTTAATCAAACTAATTGGTTAAGTTAACCAAAGTAAATTAGTTAAGATAAACTAAGCGGTAAATCGAAGTGAATTAGTTAAGTTAAACTAATTTGTAAATCAAAGTGAATTAGTTGCGTCAAACTAAGTGACTTAGTTAAGTTAAACTAATTTGTAAATCAAAGGTAATTAGTTGCGTCAAACTAAGTGAATTAGTCAAGTTAAACTAATTAGTTAATCGAAGTAAATTAGTTGGGTTAATCAAAGTGAATTAGCTGAGTTAAACTAAGTAAATCGGTTAGAGTTAACCAAAGTGAATTAACTAAGTTAAACTAAGTGGATTAGTTCAGTTAATCGAGACAAGTAAATCAAGTTAGGTTAAACCATTTGAGTTAACCAGTTAGGTTAAACCAGTTGAGTTAACCAGTTAAAGTTTACCAGTTAAAGATAAACAGTTAGAGTTGACCAGCTAGGGTTATCCAAGTGGAGTTAATCGAATAGAGTTGCCGAATATCACTTATTCGAGGTAGAGTTATCGAATATAGTGTATTCGAGGGAAGAGTAATCGAATATAGTTTATCCGAGTGGAGAAATCAAATGTTATTCATTTGAGAAGAGTTACCGAATATTATTTATTCGAAGAGTAGTTATCGAATATCGGTTATTCGAAGTTAGTTAATCCAAAGGAGTTATTTAAAGTTAGTTAATCCAAAGGAGTTATTCGAAGTTAGCTAATCCAAAGGAGTTATTCGAAGTAGTTAATCCAAAGGAGTTAGTCGAAGAGTTAATTGAATATTAGTTATTCAATTTGAGTTAATCGAATTTAGTTATTCGAGAAGAGTTAAATCGAATTTAGTTATTCGAAAGGAGTTAATCAATTTGAGTTAAGTTAATCGATTTGAATTAAGTTGAATCGAAATGGAGTAAATCGATTAGAATTAAGTTAATCGAGTTAGAGTAAATCGAATATTAGTTATTCGAAGGTAAGTTATTCGAATTAGTTATTCGAAGGAATTAATCAATTAAGTTATTCGAATGAGTTATTCGAAGGAGTAAATCAAATTAAGTTAATCGATTAGAGTTGAGTTAATCGATTTGGGTTAAGTTAAGTTATCAAGTTAAGTAATCGAGTTAAGTAATCGAGTTGAGATAATCGAGTTAAGAAAATCAAGTTGAGTTAATCGAATAAGTTATTCGATAAGAGTAAATCCATTTAAGTTAAATCGGATGTTAATTATTCGATAAGAATTGACACATTTAAGAAAATCGAATATTTGTTATTCGATAAGAGTTAATGAAATAGAGCCAACCAAGAAGAGTTATTCGAATATTAGTTATTCGATAGGGGTTAATCGAAATAGAGTTTATCGAACGTAAGTTATTAAAAAGGGAGTTAATCGAATAGAGATTACTCGAAAGAGAGTTATACGTCGAATTCGATTATAGCAAATTCGGGAAAAGTACTATTTACTTTCCAGGGTTTAAATCAAGATTTAGTTATTGATTTAGAAATTAGGTGTCTGTTAAATTATTCGAGTTAGGAGATAAAGTTATAATTTAGGTTAGACATTGTAGGAGTAGGATTATAACGTTATAGTTATAATCAAACGTTTTCATATAAGAAGTGGATTCGTAACCTGAATCCGAGAATTTGCGTAAACAGATGATTGGAAAAAGTGAGTGACGAACTTCATCTATTTCACAGTAAAGGACGTTGTTCAATTAAGGTCTGAGAGATAATTATACCCCAACTTGATTGACTTCAGAATTGACAAAGGAATAGTTGTGGTTCGATAGAAAAGGTTGATTTGAAATAAAGTTAAGGAATAAGCGATAAATGGATTAAGCGAAACGATGTTTTATACAACGTTCATTGGAAATCCGTAAATGAGTTTTGGAAACGTTTTCCAAATATAGTCAGATATGTTTTCTAAACATAGAAAATGAAATGTTTTCATGATAAGAATTTAAGAAATAGAGTTAAGCAAATTCAGAAACTAACTGGAGAGGGTAAGTTGAACGGTTTTCTAAGTGACGATCTGATGTTGGTTTCGACCTTCCGGATTGATACTTAGAGAATTGTTCTCATACTAGTTACAGTTAGGGACTGATAGTTGCGAAATAATAGTGATGTGAAAATAAGCTATGGAAATGTTTTCCAATGATTAATAACATATATTTTCTAAATATATGAAATAAGGAAATATGAACATATGATGATTGATAGATCGAATTTCCATTTGGAAATAAGATCGTTGTTTGTTCACCGACATGTTTTCATTTGATAGTTGAATCACAGACTATCAAAGTTTTTACCCTTTTAACGTTGTTAATATGGAGAGACCGGTTGGATTATTATCCAAAGAACCACTCTGTATTGGCATAAGCGTTGCGAGCAATATCTGCCAAAGATAAATTGAAGACGGAGTAAAGTGCAAGGGCTGTTGTATAAGGCTTAGATAACAGTGACTAAGATGGATATACTGAATAGTGCCTTCGGTTTGTCCAGTCCCAGGACAACATATATGGAAGAAGGTCTGACAGAGTATATCCAATAAATCGCGTAAGTTGATCTGTTCAAACGTATTCACGTTTGGTGGCGGAGGAATTCGTTTCTCTTAGCTGTATACCCGTGTTATTTTTGGATAAGTCAATTTGTGATTTGGCGGGTATGACAATGTGGCATTCAAAGTGAATGATGATCAGATGTTCTGAAGATAGACGTAGCTTCTAGCCTCACACCGGAAAGTAACAAAAGTTGGGCTAGGCAGCATGGCTAGTTGGGTCATCCCCAAGCAGGGTGTATTGTCACCGATCTAGAGAATATTCATATTTATACTTCTTTTTATTCTGTATCTTCGGATGACGGTTTGATGGCCTATAACCGTGGTGGCAATATATTCGCGACACTCAAGCTAAATGAGTGAGCGGTCATGTGTGGCCGGGTTGCAAGACGTTCTTGTTGAACCCTGAGTGTATCACCTCTAGAGTACACTATTCAGAAGGTGCTCCCATACCTTGTCTGTTGGAATCCATTCTCCGATAAGCGCCCTGCGGTTTATGATTTTATACTATGTATGTAGAACGTGAGATGCAAGCGTTTCTGCTAGATTGATACCTATTTGTACTTAGACATTATTATAATATCAGAATGATATTGCTTGTCAAAGTTGTTTTAGATACTCATAAGGAAAAACCCGTTCCGTATTCACGGCGTGGTCTTATGAGATATCCTATACCTGTGTTTAAACTATTTTACTCACACCAGTCCCATGACTGACCCGGAGTTTATTTTGTTGTTTTCCCTAAACTCTTGGGTGCCTAAATTTGTATGGGCAGTCAAGTAGTCGGGATTTACAGATATACTTGGAGAGCTTGGAGCAGGAGGCTGCAAGATTCTATAGCTATAGTTATTTCCGCTGTGTTGTAAGTGTTGTACTCTGATAAGTGCTATTGTATATATATAACTGTTTACTTCAAAGTTATGTTATATGTTATTCGTTCCGCTGTGAGATTCGTGTTACTCTGATGATTCTGATGTTCTTCTTCTTCTTCTATTCTATTAGTTCTATCTTTTCTTTCTCACCTTCTAAATTCTTTCACTAACGTCTCGGAATTTTCGACTCTCGAGGAGTCGAAAATTTCCAGCCGTTACAGTTGGTATCAGAGCTTAAGTTAAGTGATTACCTTGGCTCTGTGGCATAACTCGATAGAGATGGGATTAGTAATATCCTAGATTGAGTTTGAGTGTATATATATGAGCGCGTAATTGTTATTCAATATAAAATGGTTTTATATTGTGGAGACTCATTGGTTGAGTGGCTTATGAATTCTGGTCGATCAGTTTGGTCCACTGTATCGATAAGGGTTACTAAACACTCGAATACGATGAACCGTCAAGATATGTTTTGAAAGAGGGTAAATGAAATAATTTTTCCCAAAATATATTTGTTTATAGAAGAAATATATATCTTGAAATTATTATAGTATATTGATTGTGTTGGTTGTTATTATAATCGAATAAGATTATAAAAGGGTTAAATGGTTATAAATGACCAATCAGAATTCATATGAATGTAATATATGAAATAGTTTGAATTAAATATGAATTTAAATCAGAATTTGGAATTTAAAATAAGGAAATTTTAAGTTCCTGGGAGATTTTGGAAATGTTTTTCAAATTGAAAATGATATAGTATTGAACTCACTTCGATAGCTGGAAAATAGATTCTGATGATGAATCTAGACGTCATCAGTGTTCATTTTCGAGTTCTAAGTGATGGATTACTACCAAAGGATTTGTTTTTGAATTGTTTTGAGAAAACAAGTTGTTTAGAAATTCAAAGGTTTTGAATTGGCATTATGATTTCAAATTGATTTGAAAGAAACCCAAGAACTTAAGTTCTGGAATTAAAATTTAACTAATGAAGTTAAATAAAATGAGATGGTAAAAATAAATTGAAATTTAACTTGAACCGAGTTAAATAAAATTGAATTGGATTAGAGATAATCTAGAATGGAACCGAATTGATAAGTCAATAATTTGAAATTTGATATTAGAGTTCGAATGAAATTCGATTGGGATTTGAGGATATGTACTGATTGGAGATCAATTGGAATGGATAACATTGGTATATGTTGAAGTGGTAGCAGATGAAAGGGATAGAGTTAAATGCCCGACAAAAAGGTACAAGTTTATATCATATATGAGTTTGGATTTTTGAGCCGAATTGGCAAGCCGCTTGCCTATTTTGATTTCTTTTGGATTGGAGGAGGCCTAGAGAGGCGAGCTGTGGTTTGACGTATTGAGCCATACAAAGGAGGTTATGGCGAAATTTTTCGAAAATTTAAGGTGTTAGAAAATTTTCAGAATTTTTGAAAATTTTAGTTGGTCGGAAATGAATTAATAAATTAATTAAAATTAAATGGGTCCAGTCGAAACTGAAATTTAGAGGTAAAAAGATTTTTAAATCTAGTTAGTAGAGTTAGTAGCATTTTTCTAACTTAGCAATTTCGAGGACGAAATTATTTTAAGGGGGGAAGTCTGTAATGGCGCGTTTTGTTAGCTGTCGAATAATTAATTTATTTAATTATTTATATATCGATTTGGCGATATCGATAACTTAAAGTAAAACGTTCGAACTTATAATTTATAATTATAATTAAAACGAACCTGAAACGTCGCGGCAGTTCGCAAATTGGCGATTTGAACTTCAACTAAATGTACATGATTCATTTTAAGCCGGATTTCTGTGAAACAAGAAATGTGTGGAGCTGGTGGAGTATATCTTTCTAGTGGAAGAGAAGAATCAGGATTTCGTCGTGTGGATTTTTAGATATGTCTAAATCAAATTTTAAAATAGTCGCTAAAGAATCGGTTATCGACCGTAACGGTTTATTCGATATAACTAGAGATCGGATTTGAATTTAGACAAGGTTCTTTTGGGACGTAGTGATAGTTTAATTTTTAGAATTTTACTGTAATTTTTAATTAGTTAAATACACAACTTTTTATTTGGAGTATTTTGCACCATGTAATCAACATTTTGGGGTTTCACAATATGAGTCAACCTACCGATATTATTATATTTCTGGAGTCGGGACACCTCGCTCGTCACGATGGTGTTTTTATTTATGTCCGTACGTAAGCAGAATTTTACGTAACAGGGTACGTAAAACTTTAATAATAAAATATCAATACGCTTTCCTTTCTCTGATTAAAACATTTGCCACGTTCTCAATATGTTCTCAGCCACATGTTGTTTCTAAATCGTGGAAGAAGTAACTCCATACAAATGAAAACACAATTCTATAAAAGCTTAAAACCTAATCACATTCTTTTCTCCGAACTAGTAAAGCACGGCCGCCATGTATTTTTTTTCCATTCCTCTTATTTCCGCAGACAAATCCAATCGAATATCCTCAAACAAAATCAAATAAAATCCGATAAAATGCAAAATCAATTTCTTGGTGTTCATATTGGGTAGCTCTTCGATCTCATGCCCTTTTTACAGTGTGCGATGGCGAGTCTGGAGCTCGTCATTTAATCCGCGAGCTGGCACTTCGGATGGTGATCGATGGGGGTGAAATGATGACGGAAGGGGCTGTTGATTTGGGTTGGTTAGTGTTTGTAGCAACTTGCGGTGAACCTTTGGAAGCTGCTGAGTGAAAAAGTTGCCGAGGGTATTTCTGGAGCGTGAGAAATAGGGTTGAAGTCGCGATACAATGACTGGGTACGAGTTGCAAGAAGATGCGGGGAAGGTCGGAAACGTCGGTCGACATTGTTGTCAGAGGTGAGCGAGGTGATGGGTTTCGGGGACGTCGAACAGGAGATATGAAGAGTGAGTTTGTACTGTGTGTTCATTTATGAAGAAGTGTTGGCATCCTATTGGTTGTTTTATGAAATAGAAGACGGGGGTAAGTGCGATTTCGATTGTGTTGATAAACTGTGAATGCTACAGGGACCTGGGGAGATGAATTCGAAACAGTGCATGTATGATGCACGCATAAACCAGGAGCAAGTTGTGTTTGGTTGTATGGGATGAGAAGGGAACGCTGTGTAATCATTTGAAGAAGGAGAATGGAAGTTGCAGTTTTGATGGTAGTATGGGGAAGAAGGAATTGAATGTGAAAGGGAGTTTGGTTTTGTTGTATAGTTTTGTTTGACAGTCCTTGTGTTTAGAGAAGGGATGAAAGGATTCCAAATGACCAGTTATATTTGCGAGAATGAATACTGGAGGAAGACGGGTTAACAGGAAGCGGGTTTTAGAAAGTGAAAATGGGTATGGGCCTTATATTAAGTGAATTTGGCAAAACAGGATCCTTTGCGATCGTATGGACGAGGGCTACACACTGGAACTGTCTGGGAGTGAATTCAAGCTCGTTACAATTTATGGAGAAATAAATTGTCCGTCGTAGTCAAATAAACGCAAACCGTTATTTAACGGTTAACGCTTCAATGTGAGTAAATCTCACTAACTCTGAACAGTTTATAATTTCATGTTGTATTATTAGAACTGTTAAAATTGTCTGTTTGACTGTGTGTTGATTGTTTGATTTAACTGCTTGTCAGTTAGTTAAATTTCCATATTGATTATGTTTAACAGAATACATCATATGGAACTGAAAGTGATGTTATCTATATTGTCTAACATCTGTGATGCAGGGAAACAGGTTGGAGGAATCCGACTGGATTCCTCAACATTTATTTTACCGTTTTTCATATATTGTGATATATGATGTGTTATGAAATCTGTTATTGATTTCATATGTTTGAATGATACCAATCATTGTTATACGACACGGTAAACACCGTAGGTGATACTAGAATGTAAAAAGGAAATTTTCAATGTTTATATTGAAAATAAATCTTATTTATAAAATCGATAGGATTTTATAAAATGAAAACATTTATTTATTTAGGAAATAAATAAAGGAACATTTATTTAGATTATAAATAAATGGAATAAAGGAATATTTATTTAGGGAATAAATAAAGGAACACTTGTTCAGAAAATAAATAGAATTATACAAGGATAGATTTAAACACGTGCTTCGCACACGGGATAACACGATATGGATTTAAATGAGATATTAAATAGGAAATCTGTTTTAAACAGATAAATTGAATTAGATTAATTTATAAATAATGTTTTATAAATTAAATAAATTATTATCGTTGATAAATGGAATATATATAAGTCTGGACTTATATAGAGAAGTAGAAACGTTATTAAAAGGACATTTATAAAGTGAAGAACCGTCACTAAAAGTAAACCTTTATAAATGGATAAACTTGTAAAAAGTAAATCTTTATCAATGGATAAACATTGTAAAAAGGAAATCTTTCGAAATGAGTTATTCGAATTAGATATTTGAATAGAGTTAAACACATTAGAGTGATTCGAATTTCTTATTCGAATAGAGTTAAACAAAGTAATTTGTTAGGTTAACCAAAGCAGGTTAGTCGAGTTAATCAAAGTAATTGGTTAAGTTAACCAAATTAAATTAGTTAAGATAAATTAAGCGGTAAATCGAAGTGAATTAGTTAAGTTAAACTAATTTGTAAATCAAAGTGAATTAGTTGCGTCAAACTAAGTGACTTAGTTAAGTTAAACTAATTTGTAAATCAAAGGTAATTAGTTGCGTCAAACTAAGTGAATTAGTCAAGTTAAACTAATTGGTTAATCGAAGTAAATTAGTTGGGTTAATCAAAGTGAATTAGCTGAGTTAAACTAAGTAAATCGGTTAGAGTTAACCAAAGTGAACTAACTAAGTTAAACTAAGTGGATTAGTTCAGTTAATCGAGACAAGTAAATCAAGTTAGGTTAAACCATTTGAGTTAACCAGTTAGGTTAAACCAGTTGAGTTAACCAGTTAAAGTTTACCGGTTAAAGATAAACAGTTAGAGTTGACCAGTTAGAGTTATCCAAGTGGAGTTAATCGAATAGAGTTGCCGAATATCACTTATTCGAGGTAGAGTTATCGAATATAGTGTATTCGAGGGAAGAGTAATCGAATATAGTTTATCCGAGTGGAGAAATCAAATGTTATTCATTTGAGAAGAGTTACCGAATATTATTTATTCGAAGAGTAGTTATCGAATATCGGTTATTCGAAGTTAGTTAATCCAAAGGAGTTATTTGAAGTTAGTTAATCCAAAGGAGTTATTCGAAGTTAGCTAATCCAAAGGAGTTATTCGAAGTAGTTAATCCGAAGGAGTTAGTCGAAGAGTTAATTGAATATTAGTTATTCAATTTGAGTTAATCGAATTTAGTTATTCGAGAAGGGTTAAATCGAATTTAGTTATTCGAAAGGAGTTAATCAATTTGAGTTAAGTTAATCGATTTGAATTAAGTTGAATCGAAATGGAGTAAATCGATTAGAATTAAGTTAATCGAGTTAGAGTAAATCGAATATTAGTTATTCGAAGGTTAGTTATTCGAATTAGTTATTCGAAGGAATTAATCAATTAAGTTATTCGAATGAGTTATTCGAAGGAGTAAATCAAATTAAGTTAATCGATTAGAGTTGAGTTAATCGATTTGGGTTAAGTTAAGTTATCAAGTTAAGTAATCGAGTTAAGTAATCGAGTTGAGATAATCGAGTTAAGAAAATCAAGTTGAGTTAATCGAATAAGTTATTCGATAAGAGTAAATCCATTTAAGTTAAATCGGATGTTAGTTATTCGATCAGAATTGACACATTTAAGAAAATCGAATATTTGTTATTCGATAAGAGTTAATGAAATAGAGCCAACCAAGAAGAGTTATTCGAATATTAGTTATTCGATAGGGGTTAATCGAAATAGAGTTTATCGAACGTAAGTTATTAAAAAGGGAGTTAATCGAATAGAGATTACTCGAAAGAGAGTTATACGTCGAATTCGATTATAGCAAATTCGGGAAAAGTACTATTTACTTTCCAGGGTTTAAATCAAGATTTAGTTATTGATTTAGAAATTAGGTGTCTGTTAAATTATTCGAGTTAGGAGATAAAGTTATAATTTAGGTTAGACATTGCAGGAGTAGGATTATAACGTTATAGTTATAATCAAACGTTTTCATATAAGAAGTGGATTCGTAACCTGAATCCGAGAATTTGCGTAAACAGATGATTGGAAAAAGTGAGTGACGAACTTCATCTATTTCACAGTAAAGGACGTTGTTCAATTAAGGTCTGAGAGATAATTATACCCCAACTTGATTGACTTCAGAATTGACAAAGGAATAGTTGTGGTTCGATAGAAAAGGTTGATTTGAAATAAAGTTAAGGAATAAGCGATAAATGGATTAAGCGAAACGATGTTTTATACAACGTTCATTGGAAATCCGTAAATGAGTTTTGGAAACGTTTTCCAAATATAGTCAGATATGTTTTCTAAACATAGAAAATGAAATGTTTTCATGATAAGAATTTAAGAAATAGAGTTAAGCAAATTCAGAAACTAACTGGAGAGGGTAAGTTGAACGGTTTTCTAAGTGACGATCTGATGTTGGTTTCGACCTTCCGGATTGATACTTAGAGAATTGTTCTCATACTAGTTACAGTTAGGGACTGATAGTTGCGAAATAATAGTGATGTGAAAATAAGCTATGGAAATGTTTTCCAATGATTAATAACATATATTTTCTAAATATATGAAATAAGGAAATATGAACATATGATGATTGATAGATCGAATTTCCATTTGGAAATAAGATCGTTGTTTGTACACCGACATGTTTTCATTTGATAGTTGAATCACAGACTATCAAAGTTTTTACCCTTTTAACGTTGTTAATATGGAGAGACCGGTTGGATTATTATCCAAAGAACCACTCTGTATTGGCATAAGCGTTGCGAGCAATATCTTCCAAAGATAAATTAAAGACGGAGTAAAGTGCAAGGGCTGTTGTATAAGGCTTAGATAACAGTGACTAAGATGGATATACTGAATAGTGCCTTCGGTTTGTCCAGTCCCAGGACAACGTATATGGAAGAAGGTCTGACAGAGTATATCCAATAGATCGCGTAAGTTGATCTGTTCAAACGTATTCACGTTTGGTGGCGGAGGAATTCGTTTCTCTTAGCTGTATACCCGTGTTATTTTTGGATAAGTCAATTTGTGATTTGGCGGGTATGACAATGTGGCATTCAAAGTGAATGATGATCAGATGTTCTGAAGATAGACGTAGCTTCTAGCCTCACACCGGAAAGTAACAAAAGTTGGGCTAGGCAGCATGGCTAGTTGGGTCATCCCCAAGCAGGGTGTATTGTCACCGATCTAGAGAATATTCATATTTATACTTCTTTTTATTCTGTATCTTCGGATGACGGTTTGATGGCCTATAACCGTGGTGGCAATAAATTCGCGACACTCAGGCTAAATGAGTGAGCGGTCATGTGTGGCCGGGTTGCAAGACGTTCTTGTTGAACCCTGAGTGTATCACCTCTAGAGTACACTATTCAGAAGGTGCTCCCATACCTTGTCTGTTGGAATCCATTCTCCGATAAGCGCCCTGCGGTTTATGATTTTATACTATGTATGTAGAACGTGAGATGCAAGCGTTTCTGCTAGATTGATACCTATTTGTACTTAGACATTATTATAATATCAGAATGATATTGCTTGTCAAAGTTGTTTTAGATACTCATAAGGAAAAACCCGTTCCGTATTCACGGCGTGGTCTTATGAGATATCCTATACCTGTGTTTAAACTATTTTACTCACACCAGTCCCATGACTGACCCGGAGTTTATTTTGTTGTTTTCCCTAAACTCTTGGGTGCCTAAATTTGTACGGGCAGTCAAGTAGTCGGGATTTACAGATATACTTGGAGAGCTTGGAGCAGGAGGCTGCAAGATTCTATAGCTATAGTTATTTCCGCTGTGTTGTAAGTGTTGTACTCTGATAAGTGCTATTGTATATATATAACTGTTTACTTCAAAGTTATGTTATATGTTATTCGTTCCGCTGTGAGATTCGTGTTACTCTGATGATTCTGATGTTCTTCTTCTTCTTCTATTCTATTAGTTCTATCTTTTCTTTCTCACCTTCTAAATTCTTTCACTAACGTCTCGGAATTTTCGACTCTCGAGGAGTCGAAAATTTCCAGCCGTTACACGCCGCTAACGCGGAACGAGTTTACTCCATTGGATTGCCATGCATAAAATAAAGTAAATCGTTAAACAACGCAATGCTTTTTAGAAAAATGAAACCATTATAAGATTCAAGTCCCATCACACAATGCAACGCAAACCGGAGGATAGAGTTTTACCTTATAATGGTCAAAAATGCTTGATACGATAAAACAGATTTGATATTATTATTAGTGTATATATGTTTGGAAAACATTTCAATCATAATACATCAATCATAGAAGACATAGCTACCATATATTATGTCGCCATACTAGTAATACAATCAAAACTACATGGGTCGTATTGGAAGTTGGATTTCCTGTTGTATATAACAGTGTTGTATACACAATTATATGATTTTTGTTCGATGATAACAACCAAATATATTTTATTATTGAATGTGTTTGTAACTGTACTGGTGTACTACACATCAGACAGGAATATAATATTTCTATTTAAATAAAATACAATTATACAGAAATTTAAATATTCACACAGTATTTTAAATATTCACACAGTATTTTATTTGAATAAGAATATTTTATTTCGATATTTAAATAGTACAGATTTACAACTCCACTATTTGTATGTACATCACTGATATACATTTCAATATATTCAATTTCGTACTTAGCTCCTCTTTACAACACATACACTTTCATATACACTACATTTCTATACAGTTCACTCGTATATACTGACACATATGAATATCATCATCTTCAGTCTTCTTGACTTCACAGCATTCCACAGTCAATCCAGTCATCTTCATACCTGTTCATACAGAAGAACACACACAGTAGACTGCAACAAAAAATAAAATAAAATAAATGCAAATAAAAAATTTATTTTTTAAATTTTATTTGCCTCAGAATTACGGTGTGTTTCTCATCATTTTTCTAGACTTGGTCTGATATGCAGGGACAGAAAAATTGTCTGATGGTTGCATGTACACACGTGTATAAATATACATGTGTGCACTGCCTCGCGAAGCAGCAAGCAACTGAGGAGTAGCCACAAGGACCGTCTCGACTCAGTGCAACAACAAAACAAAGTCAACACAACAAATTATGGTCAAAATCAAAAGTCAAGATACAAGGCACGAGTGATCGAGCAAAAGGTCAAAGCATATTTTTCAGGTTACATGGTAACAGCAACATAAGTGGAGCAAGTGCAAGTTTCAGCTTAACACAGTCAAGATGTACATGCAGTATTATAGTGGTGCTTTGGCAAATCAGATTACACTCAGCAAGGTGCAAGAACAAACACAAGTGATTTTAGATGGCAGCAGTTCAGCATGTATATGGCAGCAATACAAATAAGGACATGGTGTAATACAATGCATGGTAGCCCAAGCACACAATGCAGCAACAAAACCAAGTAGCTAAGCAATGGTTAAATTAAGCAAGTGCCAAACAGCATGATCAACAAATTTGAATAAAAGCATGAACTGGGTGAACAAGTCACAGTGGTCGAGCTACTCAAATATAAGGAACAATGAATGGACATGTTGCAGCTACAAGGTGAGACAACAACAAACATGCATGGTACATGTGAATGGATATAGCACAAAAGTTGCAGCATAGAAAAGTAAGATACAAAACAGTAATACATGGTCAAATAAGGTGGTGCAAACAAACTTGATTCCAAAAAGTTACTTGCAAATGTTTAAGGCAGTAAAACAGTCAAGTAGTATCAAACAAGTCAAAGGCAGTATCATATTCAGCACCAAGAAATCAAAACATGCCGCACAACACAAATGATTCAACACAATATACATCAAGTCGAGCACATTATTTACTAGTTCTAAACACAAGTCATGTACTCAAGCAAGTCCAGTATAGTGAAGTAGCAAAAAGGGTGCAGCTTGGACGACATACTACAACAAGTTAAGATTGGTCAAGAATAAGCACATTTCAATGTCAAGTACACGCAAGGGGCCACAAATTAACAAAGTGATCAATAGCCTGAATGCAAGTACTACAGGGGAGGCCAAGTTCAAAACAATGGTACAACATTTCAAATCCTAGAAGGATGTACACGCATATGGAAATATGTCAAAACAGTTTGGAGTAGCTAAGTATTAAAGCCCAAAGTGACAACATGCAAAACAGGAGTTGCAAGCAGGATAATCTTAGAGAAGGCACAACATACACGAACGTATATATGCTGACATGATGATGCAAGACAAGTTCAAATGGATCCAGTCAAAGACAGTTAACATATGCAACTACAGTGTTGTGATGGAGCATGTTAAGGATAATGATGAAATAAGCCTACATGCAGCATACAAGTTATTCAAGTCATGATGCAACTTTCAGGTCAACGTGGAAAATGTTTCCAGAAAAATAGTTTTTCAAAGCTTCAATAATATTCGAAATATATTGCCACAAAAATAGGGATATTTCAAAAGATCAATTCAAAGTCTATAATCAGCATATATACAAGTATAAACCCATAAGAATAGGACATCTTTCTCAATCAAATGCAGACCAAACAAGTATATGGTTCAAGTACAAGTACAAGGAAATATCAAGCATAGTATCAGTTTTAAGGAGCAGTTTTTGGTCAAGAACTTACCTTTTTTTAATGACCAATTCAAACCATGAACACACAAGTTTAGAATGTTTGAAAAATTCAAACACCAAAAATTCAAGCCGTGGATTTAAAAGCCCAAGCTTTATATTCATTCAAGCCAAAAATTCGAAAAAATCCCACAAATCAACGCAGCAAATCAGGGGAAAATCAAGACCAAATCTAATGGGAAATCAGAGAATTATTCGGACTTGAAACCCTATTTAACACCTACATCATCATCGGCAGAAAAGCATCCAAGTTCTAGCACTGATTAAAAACCGAAAATCAAAATCAAAAATCATACCAGTAAAGAAGCAAGCTTGGATCGAAATCCAATATCCAAATCGTAAAGAGAGAAGCGCGTGAGATCGATCAAGAACATCAAAAAGATTACAAGCATCAGAAAACCATCGCGATTTTGAGATTTGAAGAAACCCTAGGAGCAAAACTACCGCCGCCATTTTTTTTCTAAAGCAAAGGAGATCGGGTCAAAGGAAACAAGAGGCTAGGCAAAATAAAAGAGGCCGACCAAGTCTTTTAAAAGGAGGATAACCCATTTATTTTAACTCCTAAGGGATTTAAATTTTCTTTTAAATTTGTTTTGTTTTCATCTTTAGATTCAAGTTGTAATCAAATCAGAGTTTACTAGTTTGTCTTCAAAACTAGGGAGACGAATTACAGGGTTTATAATTCGGGGAAATCTGGTTTTGGGGATAAAAACCAGTGCAGGGTTTTGAGCGTAGGGTTAACAACAGTTGGGAGCGAGTGTCGCGAGTTTACAGGGGATTGTAAGCGTAGAGATTGTTTTAACTCCTAGTAGAAACGTTGGGGAATGCAGCAGTAGGCAGGGTTTTGCCGAAGCTAGGTAAATCTGTGTGTTATTTATTTTCCGCATTTATTCTGTTTTTAATCTGTGCTGTGATTATTTAATTACTCTGTGAAAATCTGCGATAAACCCTATTCACCCCCCTATAGGGTTAATTTAGATCCTACAAGTGGTATCAGAGCAGGTATTTTTTAACTCTAGAGTCATGAATCTGTCCAATAACGCGTTTTCTGAGGGTCAGTCCATAGCTAGGCCACCAATGTTTAATGGAACTGATTATGCATATTGGAAAGCTAGGATGAAAATTTATTTGAGTTCAGTCGACTATGATGTGTGGGATATTATTGAAACGGGTTATAGATCTCCCACTGTTATTGTTAGTGGTGTTGAAATTCCTAAATCAAAAGATAGGTGGGATGCTAATGATAAAAAATTATTTTCAACTAATACCAAAGCAATGAATGCTTTAATTTGTGATCTTGATAAAACTGAATTTAATCGAATTTCTCATTGTGAGACAGCATAGGAAATATGGCATACGTTGGAGGTCACACACGAAGGGACATCTCAAGTGAAGGAATCTCGTCTCGCTCTACTTAGCAACGAATATGAAAATTTCTCTATGCAAAAAGACGAAGATATAAAAGAGATGTATGGACGCTTCTCGTCACTAGTCTACAATGCAAAAGCTCTTGGCAAAACCTATACTGAAGTGGAATTGATCAGAAAAATATTGAGAGTGCTACCGATGAATTTTGAAGCTAAGGTGACGGCGATACAAGAATCAAAAGATCTGAATAAAGTAAGCATAGAAGAGTTGATCGGAAATCTCATCACTTACGAGATGGAGTTAAAAGCAAGAAAAGAACGAAAGGATTCTGAATCAAAGAAAAAGACGATCGCTCTAAATAATTCTGATGAAAGTAATGATGATGATCCCGCTGAAGAGCTAGCCATGGTTTTGAAAAAGTGGGCCAAAGGAAAATACCAACCACGAAAGAGGAATTCAAAAACCGACAAGCCTGAAAGTTCAAATAGTTCGGACGATGAAGTGTTTTGCTACAATTGCAAGAAACCCGGACATATCAAACCAAATTGCCCACAGCTTCAAAATGAAAAGAGGAAGAAGTTCAGAAGGAAGAAGAAGGCTTTTGCTGCTACATGGGATGACGAGGAAGGAGAAGAAGTATCTGAAAGTGATGAAGAAGAAGCTAATTTGTGTCTTATGGCTCAATCTGATTCGAAAAGTAGTGAAGAGAATTCTAGTGAGGTATCGAATTTTACCTATAAAGAATTAATTCTAATTTGTCACGACCTCACGAAAACTGTTGATTCTCTTGAACTAAAAGTTAAGAAATTGAAATCTGATAGGTCAAAACTAGTTCAAGAAAATAACAGTTTAGAAAGAAAACTTGAAAAGGGTAAGAATTCACCGTTTTCAGAATGTGAAAAATGTCAATTTTTGAGTAACAATTTTCTGAAATTAAAAATTGATCTTGAGTTACTTAAAAGTGAAAACGTGATTTTGAAAAATGAAAATCGTGATTTTGAGAAGGAAATTGAAAAGCTTAGAGAATCTAAAAAACTTGATTTTGAAAAGCGAAAACAATTTGAAATTGAAATTTCCAAGTCCAATGCTAAAATCAAAGCACTTGAAAACGAAAATTTGATTTTAAAACAAACTGATACTGGAAAGAGGAAAATCGCTATTAATCGTTGTTCAAATTTAATAAAAGAAAATAGCGATCTTAAATTTAAAATTCAACGACTTGAGTCAGCTTTGACTAAATTTTATAAAGGAGAGAAATCGTTGAATATGTTGTTAAAAAATCAATTTTTTGCTCAGAATAAGAAGGGACTTGGTTTTGAATCTGATCAAGTTAAAAAACAAAATTTTAATGATTTAAAAAATCCTTCAATTGGCTTTGGAAATGATCAAATTGAATTTTTGAAATTTAATAATTTCAATGGGTTTTTAAATCATAAACAAATTGATAACTCGTTTAAAAACAAATCATTTAAATCTATTTGGATTCCCAAAAATAACAAAATAAATTTAAACAAATCTGGGTTCCAAAGGGTACGCTAGTAAATAGTAATGGATTATTATATAAACGGGTTTGGGTACCAAAACGTGTAAACGAAGATAAGAGTGGTAAAACAACTTTTGTTAGACCACTCGATCATATAAACATTTAGATACCGTGGGTGGCTAAGGAATAACTGTGCTTAAGTGAGATAAAATTCAAATTGATTCATATATCGAATTATTTGGAGTTCCTTAGCCATAGATTCAGAGTTGGAGATTCATTGGTTCACATCGATTATGGTAAGTCAGGTATGATCTCTAAACTCGTATTTGTTATTTTTTTATTTTATTTCCCTTTTTTGTTGTTATTTCCTTTTTTATGCTGATTTATATTAACTGGGCAGTAATAGTTTTGAGCATTTTTTCTAACACTGTTAATAAGAATTTTTTTTAAATTTGTGATGCTCTCGAATGGCTAATGAAATTTCACACAGTTTTTGTTATTTTGAGTTTCTTCATATTCACTTTGAAAAATATTGAAAAACTGAATTCAATACAGTAGACTACTTGAAAGCCATGATTGATTAGTTGTGAAAATTATCATTTTTTTTTACTTGGCATGATTTTGAAATCATTTGTTATTAATTGTTAAATTTCTTGGATTATAAAAATTTGATTTTTTTTTCAAGTGATTTTAAATAATTTCCTTCAGATTTGATCGTTGACTGTTTTTTGTGCTTGTCTAGATATTCTTAGAAAAATTTCACTTGTGATTCCTACTTTGAAAAATGATCTTGTGCTGCTCTGATAAGAAAATTGATTTGATTCGTTTTTAAGTGTGTTGGTGATTAAATGATAAGTTGGAAAATCAGTGATTGGATTTTATTAAAATTCATAGGCAATTCGAATTAAATATATAAGTGGTTTTAAAATTGTCTTGGAACAATCAGCATTGATATTTTCAAAACCCCTCAAGAAATTGATATTTTCAATTTTAAAATTATTTTTGATTATTTATTAAAAAATTGAAATTATTGATTGATTTGAACCGTTTTGTGGCTCATCAAAATTATTAATAGATTTATGAAATTGTGATGAGTTGTGACTATGGTATAATTCATAACTAGAGGAGATGTTATTTTAAATCTCACGATGATTGGACAGATTTTATAATATCTTTGAATTGAAGCTTATTTCACGACCATCTTCTATATCTACCATAATTCTGTCATTCATCATGGTTTTATTTAATTTGGGGAGTTCTAATTATTCTTGGAAATAAAAAAAATAACAAAGAAAAAGAAATAAAAATAATAATAATTTATCCTTGGTATTCACTCCCATTTAAAAGTCCTCGCGGTTATGCCTGGGTGAATTACCTTAATCTCTATGTGCTTCCATTCTCACTTAAAAGACCTTTGGGCTGTGCATGGAAGGAACTCATTAGAGAGGATAAAATTAAGTTACTACTAACCCCATTTAAAATACCTTTGGGCTATGCGTGGTTAGAAAGTGCTTAACACAATTTGAGCATACTTAAAATCTTCAAAATTCATATTCAAATATTCAAATTTTTTTATTGAACTCTCCTTATTCAATAAAATCCATCGTAAATCCATTCATTCTGAAAGTGAAAATTTGCTTCTGATTTAAAGATCATTATGATTTTTGTTTGATTAAATATTGGGATTTGCGATATAAATTCTCTCTCTGAATTTGAATTTATATTTATGGTCTAAATTTGTCACTCTTTTGGATCTTTATTATCCTTTTGATGATAACAAAAAGGGTAGAATGGTCAAGATTTTGATTGATGAGTATTTAATTCAAAAATATTTTAAGATTGGAAATTAAATATCTAGGGGCAGATTGGTCAATTGAATTTCAATTATTTTTCCACATATACAGGGGGAGTTCAGTTGCGGGGGAGCATACAAATAGGGGGAGTAGTATATTTCACGTTCAAACACATTCAAAATCTTTTATTTGTTTGTCATCATCAAAAGAGGGAGATTGTTGTATATAACAGTGTTGTATACACAATTATATGATTTTTGTTTGATGATAACAACCAAATATATTTTATTATTGAATGTGTTTGTAACTGTACAGGTATACTACACATCAGACAGGAATATAATATTTCTATTTAAATAAAATACAACTGTACAGAAATTTAAATATTCACACAGTATTTTAAATATTCACACAGTATTTTATTTGAATAAGAATATTTTATTTCGATATTTAAACAGTACAGATTTACAACTCCACTATTTGTATATACATTTCAATATATTCAATTTCGTACTTAGCTCCTCTTTACAACACTTACACTTTCATATACACTACATTTCTATACAGTTCACTCGTATATACTGACACATATGAATATCATCATCTTCAGTCTTCTTGACTTCACAGCATTCCACAGTCAATCCAGTCATCTTCATACCTGTTCATACAGAAGAACACACACAGTAGACTGCAACAAAAAATAAAATTAAATAAATGCAAATAAAAAATTTATTTTTTAAATTTTATTTGCCTCAGAATTACGGTGTGTTTCTCATCATTTTTCTAGACTTGGTCTGATATGCAGGGACAGAAAAATTGTCTGATGGTTGCATGTACACACGTGTATAAATATACATGTGTGCATTGCCTCGCCAAGCAGCAAGCAACTGAGGAGTAGCCACAAGGACCGTCTCGACTCAGTGCAACAACAAAACAAAGTCAACACAGCAAATTATGGTCAAAATCAAAAGTCAAGATACAAGGCACGAGTGATCGAGCAAAAGGTCAAAGCATATTTTTCAGGTTACATGGTAACAGCAACATAAGTGGAGCAAGTGCAAGTTTCAGCTTAACACAGTCAAGATGTACATGCAGTCTTTAAAGTGGTGTTTTGGCAAATCAGATTACACTCAGCAAGGTGCAAGAACAAATACAAGTGATTTTAGATGGCAGCAGTTCAGCATGTATATGTCAGCAATACAAATAAGGACATGGTGCAATACAATGCATGGTAGCCCAAGCACACAATGCAGCAACAAAACCAAGTAGCTAAGCAATGGTTAAATCAAGCAAGTGCCAAACAACATGATCAACAAATTTGAATAAAAGCATGAACTGGGTGAACAAGTCACAGTGGTCGAGCTACTCAAATATAAGGAACAATGAATGGACATGGTGCAGCTACAAGGTGAGACAACAGCAAACATGCATGGTACATGTGAATGGATATAGCACAAAAGTTGCAGCATAGAAAAGTAAGGATACAAAACAGTAATACATGGTCAAATAAGGTGGTGCAAACAAACTTGATTCCAAAAAGTTACTTGCAAATGTTTAAGGCAGTAAAACAGTCAAGTAGTATCAAACAAGTCAAAGGCAGTATCATATTCAGCACCAAGAAATCAAAACATGCCGCACAACACAAATGATTCAACACAATATACATCAAGTCGAGCACATTATTTACTAGTTCTAAACACAAGTCATGTACTCAAGCAAGTCCAGTATAGTGAAGTAGCAAAAAGGGTGCAGCTTGGACGACATACTACAACAAGTTAAGATTGGTCAAGAATAAGCACATTTCAATGTCAAGTACACGCAAGGGGCCACAAATTAACAAAGTGATCAATAGCCTGAATGCAAGTACTACAGGGGAGGCCAAGTTCAAAACAATGGTACAACACTTCAAATCCTAGAAGGATGTACACGCATATGGAAATATGTCAAAACAGTTTGGAGTAGCTAAGTATTAAAGCCCAAAGTGACAACATGCAAAACAGGAGTTGCAAGCAGGATAATCTTAGAGAAGGCACAACATACACGAACGTATATATGTTGACATGATGATGCAAGACAAGTTCAAATGGATCAAGTCAAAGACAGTTAACATATGCAACTACAGTGTTGTGATGGAGCATGTTAAGGATAATGATGAAATAATCCTACATGCAGCATACAAGTTATTCAAGTCATGATGCAACTTTCAGGTCAACGTGGAAAATGTTTCCAGAAAAATAGTTTTTCAAAGCTTCAATAATATTCGAAATATATTGCCACAAAAATAGGGATATTTCAAAAGATCAATTCAAAGTCTATAAGCAGCATATATACGAGTATAAACCCATAAGAATAGGACATCTTTCTCAATCAAATGCAGACCAAACAAGTATATGGTTCAAGTACAAGTACAAGGAAATATCAAGCATAGTATCAGTTTTAAGGAGCAGTTTTTGGTCAAGAACTTACCTTTTTTTAATGACCAATTCAAACCATGAACACACAAGTTTAGAATGTTTGAAAAATTCAAACTCCAAAAATTCAAGCCGTGGATTTAAAAGCCCAAGCTTTATATTCATTCAAGCCAAAAATTCGAAAAAATCCCACAAATCATCCGAAGAAATCAACGCAGCAAATCAGGGGAAAATCAAGACCAAATCTAATGGGAAATCAGAGAATTATTCGGACTTGAAACCCTATTTAACACCTACATCATCATCGGCAGAAAAGCATCCAAGTTCTAGCAATGATTAAAAACCGAAAATCAAAATCAAAAATCATACCAGTAAAGAAGCAAGCTTGGATCGAAATCCAGTATCCAAATCGTGAAGAGAGAAGCACGTGAGATCGATCAAGAACATCAACAAGATTACAAGCATCAGAAAACCATCGCGATTTTGAGATTTGAAGAAACCCTAGGAGCAAAGCTACCACCGCCATTTTTTTTCTAAAGCAAAAGAGATCGGGTCAAAGGAAACAAGAGGCTAGGCAAAATAAAAGAGGCCGACCAAGTCTTTTAAAAGGAGGATAACCCATTTATTTTAACTCCTAAGGGATTTAAATTTGCTTTTAAATTTGTTTTGTTTTCATCTTTAGATTCAAGTTGTAATCAAATCAGAGTTTACTAGTTTGTCTTCAAAACTAGGGAGACGAATTACAAGGTTTGTAATTCGGGGAAATCTGATTTTGGGGATAAAAACCAGTGCAGGGTTTTGAGCGTAGGGTTAAGAACAGTTGGGAGCGAGTGTCGCGAGTTTACAGGGGATTGTAAGCGTAGAGATTGTTTTAAATCCTAGTAGAAACCTTGGGGAATGCAGCAGTAGGCAGGGTTTTGCCGAAGCTAGGTAAATCTGTGTGTTATTTATTTTCGGCATTTATTCTGTTTTTAATCTGTGCTGTGATTATTTAATTACTCTGTGAAAATCTGCGATAAACCCTATTCACCCCCCCCCCCCCCCTCTAGGGTTAATTTAGATCCTACATTTCCATCATGAACCAAGGCAAAAGATAGTCTTTACCGAATTCGAGACACTCTAGCCCGTGCCTTAGGATCAGCCGCAACTGACCCTTGGATCTTCAGGGCCGGTCCACCAAAGTACAATAGTTGGATTAGTTATGCCTGAACAATACGTTTCCCCGTCCTATGGGGGCGTAAATAGAGCCACTAGGGACTCAAATAACCGAGATGCCTCATTCATTCATCCACATAATCAAAAATGTCAGGCCTTGTAAAAACCATGACACCACTTCTAGCTAGAAAGAAACGTATGTCCTCCTTGCAGTCCTTACTCTCGTTTCTGGTTCATACCGTGGTGTGAGGCTCACGCAGTAACGCAATATACAAAGCTATGCTATTTAAAGCTGTGCTTTGATCATCAACCACAAGGCCCTGTTTTTCAACAAAAGCCTTGATCATTTGCATCTTAGCAAGCCACATTGTCGATCCATACCATACCATTTATTTCTACCAATATATAACCTTTGAGCTCGTACATCTCAAAGAAGGGTGTTAAGCAAGAGAATAAATTCTCCGCCACCGCAGATATATATTTAGCAGAGATCAACAAATACAGCATAAAGGAATACAACGTTAGACATACATCCATTTACAAGTCCGTTCTGGGTCTGAACGAAACCGGAGGCACCTTATTCCTGGCATATCCATCGATCTCTAAGTACGCTTGGACGATCACCACTTATTACCTTGGCTTGGGTGTATGGCCTAATCAAGACACCAATAATCACCCAAACGATGTGAAGATCTCCGGTCTTCAACCACCGTCTTCATCTTCGACTTTTGATCGTCGTAGTGATTATTCAGAATGGGTTGAACCCGGTCTTTCCCAATAATTCGCGTATTTTATAAACAAGTGCTATAAAACACATCATATGCCTCATTCTAATTCAGAATATTCTTTAAATAAAATGTTCATATTATTAGGGAAAGGTTCCCATTAATATTATCAAAGATAAATCCTTTAAATTTATTCCTTAATCTTCCTTTGAATATCATTTTCAAAAGATTTATTTAAATGGTCGGGACTAGCGAACCTTACCGAAGTAATAATTCATTAATAATCCGAATCCCAACCTATTCATCCCATGGAGCAAAACTGGCAGTACCCCATATCTAACACCCACAGTGTTATCGACAAATTTAATTACCATTTCACGTTCAAATCTAATTAAAGATTTAACTATCGTCTGGAGTAAAACTAGTGGTACTCCATTTCGATCATTTCAAGAATTTGATAAATCTAATTATCCAAATTTAAGAAATTAATCTTAGCTTTAACTGGGTTAAAGAACCAATGTCATTTAAAACATAGTTCACGATAAACCCAAAATCATCTTCCATTAAATATGAAATCTTCACAGAAATCAGACCAATTTATAATCGATATAAATTCCCGTATCAGACCGATAATAGAAATGGAATAACGGCAAAGCCTTTTAAATTTCATATATAGTAATGGCCTTCATTCACAAAAGCTCATCTCAATTATTATTAAATCGAATTTCGTTCAGTTCCAATTTAATATGTTAAATTGGAAAACTTTACTTTGGGAAAATTCCATTTAAGTCTTAATAAAAAGATTTAAAATTTCCAAATTATATTTTCACTGCCAATTGGATTAAAGAACAAATGTCGTTAAAAACACAGTTCACGATAAACCCAATTCATATTTAATTTTATTCCAATTACACTATATAATTGGAAGATATAATAATCTTAATTAAATGATTTATAAATTCCCAAAATTATATTCTATTTAATTACAATTAAATATTAATTGGAAACCTTTATTAAATCTTATTTAAAAGATTTATTCTTATCAGGGCTTAAGAACAATGTTATTAAAGACACCGTCCACGACAACCCAAAATCCAATTCGTTCTCTTTAATTCCAATTAAATATTAATTAATTGGATTTTTATTCTAGTTAACAACTAGTTCATTTTTGATAAAAATATATTTTTATCTCTATAAAATTGGAATTTTCATCCAAATTCTTTCCAAATCATTTATTATTATTTTACATAATTTTTCCATATTTTTAATTATTTTATTATCGCCCGTAATAACGGCCACCGAACTGCATCCATAGCGACCTTTTCCAAATTTGATTTGGACATAATTCCAAATCCAACCATCAGATTTTCAAACTTCTTGTATTCATTGGAAAGCTCTTCTCGATACTAACCCAACGGTTTCAGTTTTAGGAGAATCTGACGGTCGGATCTCCCGTTACATCAATATGAAATTAATGGTCGAAATTCGCGAACAGTCGTTGCGCGGCTCTTTCTATTCAGGCCATTAAATATATATAATATATTATATATATATTTCGTCGATTTCCTTTTAAAACGTATTTTAAACATCGTTTATAAATTCGTTTTAAAACGATTTCAACTTCATTTTCAATTTTAAATCATCATTGAATATTCTATATCTTTATCATGTTAAAATGACAATATTTTCAAAATATTATATTTTAAAATCATTTCTATTCAACATTCATTATAAAATGAACTAAAATCGACCGATAAACCCATTTGGGTTACAATGGTGTTTGCTACTTAACTTGGCTTCATATTTCAATATTTAGTGTCCATCCAAAATCGGACATTGAAATCATGATTTTATTCTTCACTAAATATTATTTTGAAATGTTGTTTATTTTAAAATATCCTTTACTTTAAAATATTCTTTATCTCAAAATAGTCTTTTACATTAATATGTTTTTTACATTGAAATGTCCTTTTATATTCTTTTACATAAAATGTTTCTTTAACATAAAGAAAAATGATTCTTTATATTATTTACATTAAAAATGTTTGATTACATTTAAAATGATTTTTATACTTTGTTGACAATTCTATTTCAACAAAATAACTAAAAAGCGACAACTTCATTTTGTTAACAATTCTATTTTAACAAAATGAATTAAAATGATGACTTCATTTTATTTACAATAATCTAATTCAACAAAATTGACATTCTTGCTTTAACACAAACCTACTTAACAAAATGTTATTTTTGTTTGATACAAATCTATTTAACAAAAATGTTATTTTATTCTAAAATGTCTTTTTATTCTAAAATGTACTTTTTACATTATAATGTCTATTTCATTCTAAAAATGTACCTTTTACATTGTAATGTCTTTTTCATTTTAAATGATTCCTTTCATTAAAAATGATTCTTTACATTAAAAATGTTTATTTCATCAAATGTTTCATTTAATTTATATTAAAATATTTCATTACATTAAAATACTTACTTACATTAAAATATTTGATTAAAATGAATCTTTTTCTTTCTTTTACAAAGGAATGTCCTCTTATGCTATTCACATTATAAGTAATTCTTTTATATAAAAATGCTCTTATATTCCGATCTTTTCTTGTAACAGTAAAAATCCAATCTTTTTAATGTAACCTTTTTATTGTAACTTATTGACAATAAAAATTCAATCTTTTCAAATGCCATCTTTTTATTGTAACTTATCGAAAATAAAAATTCCATTCTTTTTAAATGCAATCTTTTTATTTTATTTGCAAAATTATCTTTATATTCTGAATCGGAATGCGGCTTCAACAATTACCATATAAATTTGATTATATGGATTTCAAACATTAGATGTATCCTACAATAATGATGAATAACAACTGAAGTGCAATTTACGACTAATCCCAAGGGAGATGTGTAGTTCAGAATATCATCCCAAGACCCGTGTGAGGTTTCAACCGACACATAACAAATAATCAAATAAATTATTTGTGCACTTGGACGATGTGTAAAGATTCTCGTCCCAATCAACATAAACAAGTCAGGAAACTTGTTAATGGCATTGTAATCATGTTTTAAATATCGTATAAGAAATAACATTATTTTAACAAGATACATATTCCAAATTTCAATCATTTCACAACATGACATCCAAACAACAATTTACTTAACAAACAATTATTCCCATCACAGATAATTAATTTATAATAGATTAAAATAAATAACTCTTCAAAAATTTGAGTGAGATAGAGTTCTCACCTTAATCAGACTTTTAATTGACGGTTCAGGTCCGATTTTGGCCCAAAATCCAACTTGCTCCAAAATTTACAAAATTAGTGTCCATATGAAGCCCTCGACTCACTGATCGCAGCAAATCCTGTTTCGTGCGATTTCGATTTCGTAGAAAAAAGATATTAATTTTTGAAGTTTGAAATAATTAAATAATTAATTAATCGCGAAAATTACCCAAATTTTCAACTTGCCCAAAATTGGACAAAATTAGCGCTCACGCGAAGGTCTCGACGGCACGATTGCAGCGGATCTGAAGTCGTCATATTTCGACCTCGTATGTGAAAGATATCACGTGTTAAACATTCAATATTTTAATTAATTAATTTAAAAATTAATTTCACCATTTTCTTCTCCAAACCGCCGTCCCTCCTCTCTCCTCGTCACCGCCACGTCGGAACAGTAGACCATTGACCAACCACCCAGCCGCCTTCCCACTCCGAACCGCGCCTCTGCCGTGAATTCCGCCCCTCCAGTCACCGCCGATCGCCAGAAATCGGCCTCGCCCCCAATTTGACCTCGCTGGAAAAATCCGCCGCCACAGGCGATTTGATGATCGCGCTCCACCTCCAGAGGCTCCACCTTGCATCACCGAAGAACTTTCACTACAACAAAAATACCATATTACAACTTTCATTTTACAACAGTGGAAAATACACAGTTGTAATAAAGGTTTTTTACAACAGTCAGTTGACTAAAGTTGTAATAAACATATTTCTAACAACTTTTTTATTGTGACTGTTGTAATAAATGCCTATTACAACTTTTCACTCTTACCTGTTGTAATAAGTGACAGTTTTAACAATTAACATTTTATAATTAGTAGTTAGTATAATAATAATAATAATTAATAATATTAATAATTTCTATTAAATAATCAAAAATTAGTAAATAATTTTTAATAATTAATATTAACATTTAATAATAAATTTTTATGAAAGTAGTTACATGTTAAAACTACAGCAATGCAAGGTTTCGTAGATCACGTGAAAGTACACCAGTTTGTCTGCTCCAACGCAAAAAATTTGTTTGCCTCCAAACCAAAAATTTCTGGCTCCAAACCAAAATTAAAAGTTTGTATAAAATTATTTCCAATAGCTCTTTTTTCTTCCTAGTTTTGAAAGAGGCCTGCTGTATATTAATAATTACTGATATTCTATGGTTGATATTTAATTATTAAAATATGAATTATTAATAATTTATTTTTAATAATAACATTACAATTATATCTTAGAATAAAAAATAATATAATTAAAATAATATTTGATAATTAAGAATAATAACATTACAATTATTTTTAATATGATATTCAATTGTATCTTAGAAAAAAAATTAAGAAGTAATATTTAGTACTTCAGTAAAACTACTTTTCAAGAAATTCATGTCCCATTCAATATAAATACTCACTTATTAATTATAACTTAAAATATTCATTTTTTTAAATTTTGTTCTACGTTCCAAACAAAAGTCGGTGGTAGGTGGCACGAAATTTATGCGGGAATACTGAAAATTTGGCTCCAAAGCAGCTCACGTGTTACTTTTCCACGCCCTCACGCGGGCCTGCTCGTATCCCATTTGCTAATCAATCCTCTTCCATAATCAGAATCAATCCTCTTCCTCCTCTCAAGCGAAATTCCGCCTCAGCAAATTAGTGTCGCTACTCCAAAAATATCAATCGTCTACTGCGGAGATCTGGAATTCACGATTCAACAACAATCAACCAGTAGATGTATCCCTTGTTTCTATGAGTTAATCATGCTGCTTGAAACCGAAACAATTTCCTAAGATGCTCGTCTAGGCTGTAGGCTTCTGATGATTCAGATGTTCGCCTAAAAGCTTATAAGTGTCGCTTGAATCTGGATCTGGGTGTTGCTATTGTCGAAGAAGTCGCCATCGCTTGGATCTGGATGTTGTGTTCGTTTCAGGAGGTTGATAACGGGATGTGAATCATTTGCGATTGCCTTGTTGTTGGTTTGCGTCGTTATGGTCTGAGGTAAAGCTAATTTATCCTATAATCTTAATTTAGAACCATGTATAATATCAACTGTTTAGGCTAAGAATGTCGGCTTGTTGGCTGTTGGATTGGTATGTCTCTTTTTATATCAATGAGCAGTGCATAGAAAGTATTTCTAATGTAGTAACTGGTACGTGTATACACATATAATTTTAAATAATACCATTTAGTGATGCTATCATCTGTGGAACTTAGTCGCTTTTTTGCAATCCTTGTTCCAAAACAGGTTTATTTACTGCAATTTTTACTGTTATGAATAATTGATTTTGTGAAAGCATGGATTTATATTCATAAAAGCATGCATGTATCTCCCTATGCTACTACTGCTTAGTACAAAAATCTAAGGAGATATAGTTTGAGTACAAACAAATGAAATAACATTTGAACAGACAATCAAAATTATATGTGTTTCCTTTAGTTTAGCCAATCAAAACATTGTATCACCAAATGGCTTCGACGCCTTGGAAAGAGTGGACTTGGTTCGCTTTTGTAATTTGGAAGTTTGATTCACATTTCAAAAACGAATTCATGAATTCTTGTATTTGTACTGTTAACCGCTATATGAATCTGCATTAAGGATGCAGACATCACCCTATGCTTTATTGTGGACGTTTTATTGAATAAAATTCAATGGTTCCATGTGATTTAAAAAAAAATTGCATTTCATTTCTATTGTCAGATTTTATTGCTCTGCATTATGTACTGTTATTATAAAGTTAGAATAACCAGTTTATTTGTATTACAAGTTCTAGTTACCTTAAACAAACATATACGGTTTTAATTTTTTTTTTAAATGTGGAATCAAGTAAATATGGATAGCCAATGTTAATTAGATATTTACAAAAATTTACCTCCTTTGCAGAGAAAGGGATACAAGCTCCAAAAGCCAATAATAAGTAAATGAGTCTCTTTGAGAAGAATATAAGTAAGGCGACTGATAGTGGGGGCATATGAACATGAAGAATGAAGGATAATTTTTGGAGTTTACATGTTATTGTTTTAGTTTGGCAATGTTTCATTCAGAGGTTAGAATGTTTGGATTAAATGACTACTTTGTTTATTAATGGATTTAGCTACCATGTCAATATTATCATTTGCTAATTTGTTTTCTAAAAGTCCAAGTGCAGATGCTCTTTTTTTTAGAAGTTGTGCAACATCCAATTGTTTAAAAAGGGGTTTTGGACCACATGCAGTTCATGCTATCAGGTACGTTAAGCATTATTGTTAAGATTTGGTATTGTTGGCTTAAAAAACACTTTTTGTTCTTTTTTCTAACAACAGACATATTCTTATGCAATAGGTTTGACCACTGCAGTGAACATGCACCCAAAAAATAAATGGCGAAAAGATTTCGTTGTCTTCGGCTAGTGTACTCCCGTAGGATACGTATTTTTTTGTCGATAACTTGTGCTTGTACTAAGTTGCTTTGTAACGGTCAAGTATGTAATAATGTACGAAATGTTGTCTAAAACTTATTGTTTGTGATGTTGAATATTTGAGAATTTTAATTAATTAGTTTGCAAATAACTGTAATATCTGATTTGGTTATGGAGTATTGCTATATATAGTGTATTGTTCTTTTCAGTTGCAAAAGATGATATTTTAAAAAAAAACCAAATGCCAATCACAACGGTGCATAACAGTTGTAGTAGATTTTATTACAACGGTGCATAACTTTTGTAATAAAGTTTATTACAACGGTGGAAAAAGTTGTAAAATATACATATTACAACGGTGTTGCAACAGTGCAAAAAAGTTGTAAAATATTTTAGTCTATTACAACTTCTTAATACACGACGGTTTGCCCACCGTTGTAAAATGTATATTACAACGGTGTTCCACCGTTGTAATAGGGTCTTTTTGTTGTAGTGTTTCCTGTAGGGAACCTCACCTGAAACCTCCTCGATCGGCCGGAATTTGGTCCTCTTTGTTCGTTGCTCACTGAAATACATCGTCTCCGATCATCTCGATTTTGCCGCCAATCAGATCCCTTTCAGATCGAACAACCTAAGACAAAGTTGTTCATCTATCTCTTCTCTATAATTTCTTCAACTGGGTCATCGCCTGATTCTTCACCGTTTGATCAGAATTCGCCAAAATCCGAAAGTCATTTTCTGGCTTTGACCATCGATTCCGGCGAATCCGTGCGACGATAAGTTCTGTAATTTTTGTGGTAGGTAGAGATTAACAAGATCTATAATACCCAGAAACGGTTTGGTTCGATTTTGTATGGATTGAGAGATATAAATTATTTAAGATCCAGGGTCCTTTTTGCAGAATTACAAGAGAGAAAGAGGAAGATGGCAGATGTCAATTTTTGAGGAAGAAGAGAAATGAGGGTTAGGGAAGGGGCAAAAGATATTATATAGCAGTGGGTCATGATTTATTATTTATTTTCGAGCTTTATTATTAATTCTGTAGTTCATGCTCTCTTCATTTTACAATTATCGATGCCCCGACCACATACGAACTCCGTTGGCGAAGAAAATTGGCATGCTGCTATATCTTGACGATACGATTCTAACAAAACTAGTTTTATCGGATTCTGAGTCGTTTGCTCAAAAAGTCCTGTTTTTGTCCTTATATAGCTGCTCGATTCAAAATTAATTTCCCACGGTCACATACTAGCTCTAAAAATTACAGAAAAATTATTTCTAGCTTTGTTTTGACGATACGGTTCCAACAAAACTAATTTCGTCGGATTTGGAGATCATTTGAAAAATGGCAAATTTAAGGCGTACATATATTATATTAAAAATACATATGTAAATAAATAAATTCCGAATCTCGAAATATATCAGTGTTTATACTTTTTCAATGCAGAAACATCATTTTGAACTCAATGGAAGTGGTCTCGAGTCCAAATTCATTCATATGTAAAAAGTAGTGTTTTTGGTCATATAAAATAATATATATAAATTCCATAGCGTTTTTCTAAGATTTTGAATTTTTCATAACTTACAAATTATAAACTGAAATCTTAATTTCTTACATTCGTTGGACAAATATCGTCAGTACGATACTAACGTGTCCAGTTTTATCCAATTCCGACTTAAGATCAATTTTATATAAATTTTCAAAGTTTAAAATCGAAAACTGAAATTATCGCGCCATTTCAGGCTCGTTTTATAATTAAAATAAATTTATACGTCCTAACTTTGATTTAAATAAATTTTCCGTTGTTATTATTTAAAATGAATTATTTTAAATATACTAAATCCATTAAAATAATAAAAATAAAAAATTTAAATTGGTTCAAAAATTCCGGGTTGTTACAGATAGAGAGGCACCTCGGATATATCTGTCACTACGGGACCGATGCATAGGTCCGATAGGACCGGGAAACGTGTGTTCAGGAATAACCAATCCACAAACGTAAGGGTGGACTGGCCCTGAAGCATTCAAGGTGTAACAACCAGAAAAATCTGAACCAGTTTAAAATTTTTAAATTGGCTATTTTAGTGGATTTTAAATATTTAAAATAAAATATTTTAAATAATAACGACGAAAAGTATGTTTGAATCGATGTTTGAAAATAAATATAATTATTTTGAATTATAAACAAGGCCTGAAATGGTGCGGCTGTTTCAAATTTTCAATTCAAACTTTGACTAACTCTACCGGGTGCAAAATAAAACGGATTTTAGTGAAACCAAAAATATTTAAATCTGTTAGTGAATATCTTTCTAACGAATCTGAAAAATCGAAGTTTCATAGCGGGGATCAAAAGTTATGGCCAAATGAATTTCAGAAAGGTCGCAATAGAGAATATATCGCCCTTGAAAATAGACATTTTGCATACGACCTCAGAATTCGACGAAACAACTTTTGTTGGATCCGGGATGTCAAATTATTGCTAGGTTTCAAATTTCATAATTTTTGAAGTTAATATGTGAGCGTGGAAAAGGAAAATGTGTTGGGTGAATTTCTGTTAAATTGGATCGACCAGAAAATGGCCATTTTTCAAACGGTCTCAGAATTCGACGAAACTAGTTTTGTTGGGACCGTATCGTCAAAACATAGCTAGATTTATTTTTCTGAAATTTTTATAATCAGTATGTGGCCTTGGCAAATAGAAATGTACGTTCAAATCAAATATTGAATGTTTTATATTTTAAGTTGAAGGAAAACTAACTGAAACAGTCGAATGTGCTTACGAAACATATCCCATTGTGTTCGAAATGGGGGTATTTGGCTAGGGATGACAGTCGTTGGGTTTGGATTGGAGTTCGTATGAGATAAGGGGTATTTTAGAATTTTAAAAATATATAAATAAATAAAAAATATCATTGGCCAGTCATTTCTCTCTCCCCCTGTTTTCACTCTCCCCGACAGCCGATTAAAGGCGGAAACCCCTTCAATCCTTCCCATCCATTTTCTGGCCAAACCACTTCGATTCAGACCTCGACCCAGTTGAGGATTTTGTAGCCCTCGACGAGAGCTTCGAATCCATACCCACCACCCTCCGTCTCGTCGCCTGTAGCTCGCGAATCACCTCCCTGAAGTCGTCGACTTCAAGCCGCCGCCGCTCGTGCCTAGGACCACCGAAGTGGACCTCACTTCTGGCGCAGGTGCGCCCCTCCTAGCGCTACAACGTGGTGCTACCCGATTGGCGTATCGTGCTACGGATTGGAAGTAAATCCGTGACCTAGTTTCGATGATTTTCAGAGAGGTATGCTTTATATTATTTAAACTATTCTATAGCACTTTAAAGTGCTACGGTTTTTGATTTCAATGTAAAAATCACATCTTTCTCGTTTGTTGACGAAATCCAGTGAAACAAGAGACAGTGGACTCGTGTGGACGTCTTCTACATTCTATAAGAGACCGCATATTTTTCTGAGCCTTCTGTTATTTTTGGTGGAGTGGAACCCAATGTGAGATTTCTAATTTATAAACGATATGGAAAACAACGATGCATAAATTATATAGTCGATGTATGAGTTATATAAGCATTGTACACCTCATGTATAAGCGTTGTATAAGTCGTACGTTCGATGTATAAGTTATATATGCATTGTAAAAATTATATATGCATTGAAATGATTGAAATTAAGTGAAATGAAATTGAAATATATTTATATACGAATATATATATATACTCCCCTCGTCCACAGACCATGGACGATGTTTATTGGTTGTGATACTGTTTGGATTATTGGTTGATGTGAAATTTGGTGAAAATCGTGAATGATTGATTGTGATTGAAAAATACCTGTTTGTGGTTGAGAATTATTTTGGGGTCGTCACAATCACTGCGGGGGATCCTGAGGCGTTTGCTAGAGTGTCTTGCATTGGTGAGTAGCCATCCCTGGCCTCGACTCTTAGATGGAATCCAACTTCCAATACGTGATTTTTCGGTTTTAGTTGTAGAACCTAGTATGGCGACATGATATATGGCACTCATGCCGTCTATGATTGATACATTTATATTTGAAGTTGTTTTATACATGATACACTTATAGTAACATCAAATGATTTGTTTTAAACGTACCAAGCAAGTTTGGCTATTATAAGGAAAAACTCTACCCACCAGTTTGTGTTGCATTATGTGATGGGACCTGAGTCTTATAATAGCTTCCTTTTTTCAAAAAGTATTACACTGTTTGTTTTATGCACTGGTATTCTTGGGAGAAAACGCGTTACGTGTTATACGGCGTGGTCCTTTGATTTACTTTATTTTAAAGTAAAGTTTTAAATAATTGTTTTAGTTCTCACACCAGTCCCATGACTGACCAGGATTTTATTGTTTTAACCTAAACTCTAGGTGCCCATATTTTTCATACGGGCAGCTAGTAGTTTTGGTTTTGCAGATATTATATTCCCAGCATCCTGGATTTACAGCTGGAGCTATATTCGGAAAGCTTTGTATCCGTGTATCTCTTTTAGCTGTGTTATGTATTATTTTTCCACTGCTATGTAAATTATTTTAATCTCTGATATTTTTCTGATGTATATTGTTTATTCATACTCTGTTATATTCTTGTACTCTGATGTAAATTGTTGTAATAGCAATGAAATGTTTTACTGTTTGTGTTCTGATGAGTGTTGTTCTCAAAGCAGTCCGCCTTCTTGTTCGGTTTAGGTCGGCCGGGAAGTTCGGGTCGCTTTAGTTGGTATCAGAGCTTTGGTTTTACAAAGCTCGAGAACAAGACACATTAGAACCAAACGAAAGAATTCATCAGAGAATGGATTAGTAATATGCAATAAGAATGACTCGTTTGAGATAGGATCAGTAGTATCCTAGAACGAGTTTCGAAGAGTGTTATTATTAAAATAAAAACAAAATTGAATTTAAGTTTTGAAATTTAAACCATATTATACGTATTTGAGTATTTTATTTTAAACTGATTTTGGACTATCGGGTGTATAGAGATTTTAATATACGTCTGATCTACGTGTATTTGAAGCCACAAATATACTGGATAGATATAAAATCACACTCTAGTCGCCCGGAGATAATTCTGATGATTGATATATCATCATCAGTATTCATGTTCGAGTCTTGAAAGTGTGATATCTATATATTTCCAATTGACTGGTGTGAGAACTAAAACTAGATAGGGTTGTTGTTGTGATTTGGCATTAAAAATGTGATTTTTGAGTATATATTAAAGTTATATATTTGAAAAGTTAACCGACTAATTGATTGATGTTTGTGTTGTGTGATTATTAGTTTGACTAATTAAAATATTGGAATGATCAAACCAATATGAGAATGAAAGGTAAAATTTAGCCAAATCGAATCAAATATTGAACAGAATTGAAAATTGATTGGGATTGTGTATAAGTACATGTGTATATATGAACAGGTCGTAGCATGGAAGCCAAGAAGAAGAAAAAAATTGTATGCCCGAAAAATAGGTACATGCTTATTGTATATCTTGGGTTTGATGATTTTATGAGCCGATTACCAAGCCGATTGGCTTTTTCTTTTTCTTTTGGATTGATGAGGGCCCTGTGAGGCAAGTTGCAGTTTTAAATATCAACCCGTACAAAGGAGGTTATGGCGAAATTTTTCAAAAATTTACGATGTTAGCAGAATTTTTGAGAAATTAGAAATTTCTTAGAAACCGAAAAGTTGAAGAACGAAAGCCAGAATGAAAGTTGAGTTGGTTATTTAAACAACTTTCAGCTCCGTTCCTTTTCGAGGATGAAAAGATTTTAAGTGGGGGAGATTGTAACAACCCGGAATTTCAGAACCAATTAATTTTTTTATTTTAGTTATTTTAAATGGTTTTGAATATTTAAAACGATTTATTTTAAATAATAACAATTAAATTTTTATTTAAATCGAAGGTAGGACGTATAAATTTGTTTTAAAAACGAACTAAAAATTGCGCGATAGTTTGAAAATTCGATTTTTAAATTTCAAATGAATGTGTAGAATTCAAAATAAATCGGATTTCAGTAAAACCAGAAACGTTAGAATCTATTTAACTATATATTTCTAAAGAATGTGAAAAATTCAGATTTCATAATATAAATTGTAAGTTACATCCAGTTTAAAATTCAGAATAGTCACTATGGAATTTATATATATTTTAAATAATATATAGCCCTTAAAAATAGCCATTTAACAAATGACCTCATTTTTCGATGAAACCACTTTTGTTGGATCCAGAATGTCAAATTATTGTTAGGTTTCAAATTTCAAAATTTTTGGAACTAATATGTGAGCGCAGTGAATTTAAATGTGTTTGATAATTTCAGTTTGAACTGGATCGACCAGAAAATGACCATTTTTCAAACGGTCTCCAAATTCAACGAAATTAGTTTTGTTAGGATCATATCGTCAAAACATAGCCAGATTTATTATTCTGGAATTTTTGGGGTTAGTATGTGGCCTCGGTGAATTAAAATGTACGTTGAAATCAATTTTGAACGTTATATTAATTTATATTTTAATTTTGATGAAAACTGGTCGAATTGGCTTATGGGACATATCCCATTGCGTTCGGAATGGAGGTAACTAGCTGGGGACTATAGTCGGTGGGTTCGATCTGGAGTTCGAATGGAAAAGTTGCTATTTTTGGAAATATTATAAATATAAATCCAAACCCTAAAATTTTATATATAAAAAAAAAGAATAGGAAACTGCCACCCCCGTTTTCCCCCCAATCGATTAGCATCCCGCCACCACCACAGGCCGCTGCGTCCCCAGCTAGCACCGCCGCCACCTCTAACCGGCCTCCTCCAGTTGCGTCGCCCCTCCCCAAGCCACCACCAGACCCCGTCGCCCCTTTTTCTTCTTCAAAACCCCAAACCGCCTGAAAACCATCGCGTCGCCCCCCTGTATCCACCAGACCACCGCCGCACCTCCCCCTAGCCCCCAGCAACCCGGCGCCGACCATCCCCACCTCACCTCTGGCCGTGGGCCCCTCTCCGACGGAAAACCCAATTTCAATAAAAATTCAGTTTTGCGTTTAACCCCCTGACCTTCCCGAGCCCGTATCTTCCAATCCGAGCGCTTCTGGAAAAACTCAGTTTTGCGTTTAACCCCCTGACCTTCCCGAGCCCGTATCGTTTTTCTCTTCGATTTCGGTATATGGAAGCCATATTTCGGAATGCGGAGCCGTCCGGAAAATGCGTCTAAAGTCTGTTGTCCAAATACTGTCTTTTCGCAAATTCTGGCGAATTGGAGCATTTTCGGAAGAAAGGCCACTAGGCGAAAATTGTCCGGAATGGCTCGCTTAAACTACAAAAATAGATCGTGTGAAGATTGGAGCTCGTTCGGAAATTCTGGAACCAGAACAGCAAATCAGAGCATTAAAAAACAACGGCGGAGTGGATCCCAATGTGAGAACTCTTTCTCACTCAAACTATTTTACAGTTAAATATATCCTAGGTTGCCCCGACACTACTTTATTGTACAAACCATGGATGTTTGTTTGAATTGAATTCTAGTGTAATTGACTGTATTGTGGTGAAATGGATTGTATTGTGATTTTGGATTGATTGTTTATTATGTATGGCGCGAGCCCGTATCAGGAGAGGGGTAATGCTAGACGTTACTCCGGTTCTAATATCGCGCCGTTATAATTCCGAAATTTTCTAAAATGAACTATTAAAAATATTCATGTGCAGAATAAAATGTTTGAACAATAAAAATATCATTTTTATTGAATATATAAACTATATAAAATAGTCAAGTGTTGAAATAAATATTTTATCGTTAAAAATATAATTTTTAACATTTATATGAACGGCATAAAATTCTCCTAAGATGAAAATAAATATTCATTTACAAATTGGACGATTTGTTTTTGTACACCCGTTTAACTGATATTGATTGGGACGATAAATTTTACACATCGCCCAACTACACAAATAATATTCAGTATTTGTTGGCTGAAACCCCACACGGATATTGGGATGATATTTGACGTACGCTAATCCCAATTGTTTAGTTGTATGTCAATCAATTGGTTGACAGACTGTTGTAAGCTTTAATTATTTATTTTTAATGCTTATGTAGTTGTGTAATGCACTCTGGATGATGGATGATTGGTTATCAATGTTGCAGTATACATGTGCTGTATGAAATCCATATAAATAACATTATATGGTAATTTATTGGGTCTGATTCCAATTCAGAAAGGACGAACATTTTAAAATAACGAATATTTTAAAATACTATTCAGTAGAGGATAAAAATGTGAATTTGATGTCCGATTTTGGATGGACACGAAAACATTGAAATATGTGAAGCCATGTTGATTAGATATGCGTCATTTTAACGTAAATGATGTTTATATCGATTTTATTCATTTTTATAATGAATATTGAAAAGGAAATGATTTCAAAATCAGACATTTTGAAAATATTATCATTTATGTATTAATGATATGGAATATTCAGTTTTGATTTAAAAATTGAAATGGAAGGGGGAATCGTTTCTGAAACAAATTATAAAATTCGTTTTGAATGAAATATATATATTATATATTCTATATATATAAATGGTTTGAATTGAACGCTTCGCGCCGCAACCGTTCACGAATTTCGAACATTGACTTTGAATTGACATTACGGGAGGTCTGACCGTCGGATTCTCCTAAAACCGAAACCTTTGGGTTCGTATCAAAAAGAGATTTCCAACGAGTATAAGAGATATGAAATCTAACGGTTGGATTTGAAGATAAGTCTAAATCGGTTTTGGAAAAGGTCGTTATGGATGTAGTTTGGTGGCCGTTATTGGAAACCAACTTTACGGGCCTTGATAAAATTATTAAAAATATTAATAATTTGTGTAAAATCATAATAAATGATTTGGAAAGAATTTGGATGAAAAATTCGACATTTGTGAAGATAAAAATATATTTTTATCAAAATGAACTAGTTATTGACTAGAAAGATAATCCAACATTTTTAAATAAATAATGAATGGTTTTAATCTAGCCAGAATTTTTCCAATGTATGAATTGGAATGGATTTGAATAGAAATCATCTTCGGGACATTTCGATATTGGATTCCGTGCCCATACGGATATTATGGAGGAATTTGGAAGATAGATATATATCGTTATTCCCCATATGATATGTGTTGGTTTCAGAATTTGATATTGTACGTAAGCCGATATAATTTCTATTAAGAGCCTTATATTTAATATCAAAGTGGATTTTTGGTTTGTCGTGAATGGTGTCTTCAGTAACACTGTTCTTAAACCCCGCTGTGAAAAGAATAAATCTTTTAGTTAAGATTATTAGAGTTTCCAATTATATTTAGTAATTGGAATAAAATGGAATGTGAATTGGGTTTATGGTGAACTATGTTTTTAACGACATTCGTTCTTTAATCCGATTAACAATGAAATGTGATTTGGAATATATAAATCTTTTATTAAGATATAATGGAAATTTTCCAAAGTAAAGTTTACCAATTTAATATATTAAATTGGAATTGAATGGGATACGATTGGGTAATAATCGAAGTGAGCTTCTGTGGAGGAACACTCTTAATATATATGGAATTTAAAAGGATTTGTCGTTATCCCATTTATATTATTAGTCGGATTCGGAAATTGATATTGATTATATATTGATCTGTTTCCCGTGAAAGTTCCATTTTTATGGAAGAGGCTTTGGGTTTATCGTGAACTATGTTTAAATGACATTAGTTCTTTAACCCAGTTAAAGAAAGGATTACATGTTTAACCTTGTATTTCGAACTGTATTGTTGATCTCTGCTAAATATATATTTGTTTGGTGGCGGAGAATTTATTCTCTTGCTTAACACCCTTCTCTGAGATGTATGAGCTTAGAGGTTATATATCGGTAGAAATCAATGGTACGGTGTAGATTGTCGATGTGGCATGTTTGTGTTTCCAAAGTTAAATAATCATTAGATAATGATTTTGGAGGATTAAAACTAAGTGGAGTTTTAATGAATCTTTAATTAGATTGAAATGTGAATGTGATAATTTAAATTATCAAATTTGGGAAACGATCGAGAATGGAGTACCACCAGTTTTACCCCAGGCGATAGTTAAATCTTTAATCAGATTTGAACGTGAAATGGTAATTAATTTTACCGATAACACCGTGGTGTTAGATATGGAGTGCTACCAGTTTTGCTCCATGGGATGAATAGGTTGGGATTGGGAAAAAAATAAATGATTACTTCGGTAAGGTTCGCTAATCCCGACTAGTTTGGAAAACCTTAATTTGGTTTAAATTATGAAAAGAATATTTGAATAAAAGAATATTCTGGATTGGAATGAGGCATATGTTGTGTTTGTGTAGCACTTGTTTACGAGATACGCGAGTTATTTGAAAAGACCGGGTTTATACCCATTCTGAACAACTGATTCGACGATAAGTCGACGATGAAGACGGTGGTTGAAGAACGGAGATCTTCACATCGTTTGGATGATTACTGATGTTTTGATTGGGCTGTACACCCAGGACAAGGTAATAAGTGGTGATCGTCCATACGTACTTGGAGATCAACATGATATGCGAGGACCTCTCTCCTGTATTGGACATATGGGACGAGGAATAAGGCGCCTCCGGTTTCGTTCAGACCCAGAACGGACTTGTAAATGGATGTGTGTCTGACATTGGATTTCATTCTATGTTGATTGATTTCCATTAGATATATATTTGTTTGGTGGTGGAGAATTTATTCTCTTACTTAACGCCCTTCTCTGAGACGTATGAGCTTAGAGGTTATATATTGACGGATATCAGTCGCATGGCATGAATTCTCAGTGTGGCATGTAGAGATGCAGTGATCAAGGCTTTTGTTGAAAAGCAGAGTCTTGTGGTTGATGATCAAAGCACGGCTTTAAATAGCATAGCTTTGTGTATAGCGTTAATTCGCGAGCCTCACACCCGGTATGAGTCAAAAACGGGATCGGACTGCAGGGAGTGCATGACGTTTCTTTCTAGCTATGTGTGGTGTCATGGTATGGAGCCCAAACATTTATGTTTTTACGTATGTGGATGATGGATAGCGAGGCACCCCGAATATATCGGTCACTACAGGGCCGATGGATAGGTCCAATAGGACCAGGAAACATGTGTTCAGGAATAACCAATCCACAAACGTAAGGGTGGAACGACCCTAAAGCATCCAAGGATTCACTGCGGGGGATCCTGAGGCATTTGCTAGAGTGTCTCGAATCGGTGAGGAGCCATCCCTGTCCTCGACTCATAGATGAAATCCAACTTCCAATACGTGACTTTTCAGTTTTAGTTGTAAAACCTAGTAGCGACATGATATATGGTACCCATGTCGTCTATGATTGATACATTTATATTTGAAGTTGTTTTATACACAATACACTTATAGTAATTTCAAATGATTTGTTTTAAACGTACCAAGCATGTTTAGCTATTATAAGGGAAAACTCTATTCTCCAGCTTGTGTTGCATTGTGTGATAGGACATGAGTCTTATAATAGCTTCATTTTTCCGAAAAGCATTACGCTGTTTGTTTTATGCACTGATATTCTTCGAAGAAAACCTGTTCCGTGTTATACGGCGTGATCCCTTGATTTACTCTATTTTAAAGTATAGTTTGAAATAACTATTTTAATTCTCATACCAGTCCTATGACTGACCTGGATTTTATTGTTTAACCTAAACTCTGGATGCCCATACTTTCCACACGGGCAGCTAGTAGTTTTGGTTTTGCAGATATTATATTCACAGGATCCTGGATTTACAGCTGAAGCTATATTAGGAAAGCTTTATATCCATGTATCTCTTTTAGTTGTGTTATGTATTATTTTTCCGCTACTATGTAAATTATTTTAATCTTTGATATTTTTCTGATGTATATTGTTTCTTCATACTCTGTTATATTTTTGTACTCTGATGTAAATTGTTGTAATAGCAATGAAATGTTATACTGTTTGCGTTCTAATGAGTGTTTTTCTCAAAGCAGTCCGCCTTCTTGTTCGATTTAGGTCAGTCAGGAAGTTCGGGTCGCTTCAGGAATGCTGCTTTGAATAACTGCTGCTCTCATTAACACTTCACCATGAACGAACCCAACTTCTACTGACTGTTATCACAAACCTCTTCTGTTTCATCTCCCCTTTTCCACTGTCTTTTCTTCTTTGTAATATTGTTTCTTTCTTCCTTATGCTACCGCAGATTACTCCTCAAAAACTTCGAATGCATGCAGCCTTCCCTACGTTGTTGTTCTCTCCCTTTTGTTCCTTCTTTTCGTAGATGAAAGCTTTTCATTTTTGAATCATGGAGGCATTAACATTTTTTTATGTGTACTATTCGATCTGAATTGAAATATTAAAGAGAAGCTGGAGTGAAGAAAACTGATGAAGATGGGTAGTTGTGTGTTGTCTTCTTCGTATATAGCTCTAGCCCGTGTTGTCTTTCAACCCAGAGAAAAATATAGGCTTGCATACGACAATTGTACTTGATAGGATAGAAATAGGGTATGTGTAGCTGAAACACTAGAGGGTATTGTGCTATTTAGTCTTTGCTTTGAGATAAAGAGATATGGTAGATAGCAGCACACTTAGATTTAGGTGCCAAAGGATATAGGTTAGACTGTGTATGTGGTAGAGTTGTACACCCTTTTTAGCTTAACAGTTAAGTTTAAATATATTCATATATTCTAGTACGATATTAAATTTTACCGCTAACCGCCGTTTACCGTACCCGTTAAAATCGTACTGCCACACACAGACTCCAAACACAATGGAAATGGACGGATTGTTACGTCTTAATGTTCCGGTCCCAATGAAATTAATTTCATTGAAAACGGACTTCGTTTGCACAATGACACCATTTTAATTTATCAGTTCATCTTTAAATTGCACGCACCGATAAAACAATTCCGATTGGCTCCAAACTGGAAATCTAGCAATAATTAGTTATGCGCATTTCAATAAAATCTGTTTTGTCGAAAACGGAGATCATTTGAAAAGTAACTATTTCTAAGGCCTATATAATATTGATAAAATATAATTTAAATCCAAAACAATTCAATTTAAATAATAATAAATTATTATAATCATATATCTCAAAATAAAATATCATACAGTTTTAAAATAAACCAATATATTGTTTAAACTCAGTATTTACAAACCCGGGCTAAACGATATTCAAATTTATATATAATACCCTTAATAATTTATTTAATAAACGCTATCGTTTATTAACGAATTCCATAGCGGCTATTTGAAAATTTGAATTGGACATAACTAACAATCTATAAGTTCAAATCTCCAAATTTCTCTTCCATTAGAAAATTATAATCAAATCGATTCAAACGTTTCTTGTTTCACTGAATCCGACTTAAAACGAATTCTGTATATTCAATTGAAGTTCAAATCGAAAAAACGAACTACCGCAACGTTTCGAGTTCATTTTATAATTATATATAAATTATACGTTCGGACTTCGTTATATAAACGAATTATATAAATCTATTTAAATTCCAATTCAACATTTGATTTAATATAATATATTAAATATCATACCACTAAAAATGAGGGACGTTCTGTATGAATCTACAAACTGTATTTTTCACGGATTTACAAATCTGAATTCAAGAGGAATAAAATAAATTATCTAAATTCAAATCTAAAGAATATACCTCGTTTGGACGAAGAATTTGGGCATCTAAACCTTAAATTTATAGCATCTGCCTCCAAATCTTGAAGCATATTGTCTAAATCTAATATTGTAATATTGTCTGTTCCTGAAGAATTGGAGGAGAAAGGGAATGACGGGGCTTTCGCGCCTACTCAGAAAAATATGAGTTTGATGACTAACCCTGTAGGTTTATTTATAGATATCCAAATAAACCACGTGCTTCCGATTTAAAATAATAAAAACTGACTGTTAAAACAAAGAAAACACGTCATTTATACACGACATGAGTCGACCCATGCCATGATTGGGTCGATCCAAACGCGTTTTAACGTGTTTGGTCCACGTGTTTCTTGTTTTACTTCGTGCGTGTTTTATTTTGTTTTAATTCCTTTGAACGTTACTTGTGATGTTCTATTCATTTTCTAGATTAATTTGATTTCTTTCCTTTTTTGATTCTTGTGTGTTTAACTCTTTTAATCCCCGTGAACGTTAAAAATAATGTTTACTTCTATTTCTGGTTTTATTCAAATTTATACCCTTTTTAACACGCGTTTAATTTCAATTTCAAACGCGCACCATTATTAGAATTAATACACATATATTCATTTTAAATTAGAATGTTGCTTAACTAATGTCATTAAACTCACCTTTATTGCGTGATTTAATTCCATTTATGATGCATGGTTATTTTCAAATTCAAACGCGCATTACTTCTGAAATTTATGTCTATATATTTTTGTATGAAATAAATATATATACATATATGTTCACGTGCATGCTATCATTCTAGAATTAATTCTTTACTTTTAAACTTTAACGTTATTTCCATTTATGTCTCCTTTAACGTCAATAATGATGTGCACTGTTAATTAAATGAACGTTGCAATTTAACGTTAATTACCTTTTGTTTCTTTGTTGATTTAATTCCTTTTTTTTCACATGCGTTTGTTTTCGAATTTCAAATGCACATTATTCATATAAGTCTTTTTGATATTTTTATTATTTAAATTGTGGGTATTACAATAACTTTTCAAACATGCATATTTCTAAACGGTCATTTGTTCAAAAAGACACTAACGTGATTGTTATTTTAGAGTGTATTGGTGTAGTTGTTGATTGTTGTGCATGTAACCACGGTTCTCTTTGAAATCTAAACCATTATTATCACGAACTCTCCATCAAGGATTCTACTCAAAAATTAATTTATTCAATGAAATTTCTATGTATACTATTCAAGAGATCGGGTCTCTTCCTAATCTGATTTGGTAGCATTTCTACGGACCTAATCCATTTATTTTCCCCCACTTTAATTTTAAATTTGCTGTTAATTTTTGTATTCGCTTAAATTCATATAATAAACAAAAAATTATGATTTCCAGTATACTTAGGGGAGATGGAAATGCCCAAGGCAGTGATTTTGGCTTTTTTATTTCTCACTACCAACATGCTGGATTTATAATATATTCTCTTGCAGCCTCACTTACATTTTTGTGGATACCTCAAAATCATGGGTAATGATATATCCTGTACTCTCCTTTATTTTCATCAATAATATAACTTATGTATGAGATGTTACTCACCATCACAGTTAATGTTCTTGAAGAAGTTAAATTATTTGAGGAGATACTTTGTTTAGTTATTTGTTGTGCTAAAATGATGAAGTTTTAGAGCCGGCCGACAACAACTTATTTTGCAACTTCTTGAAAGGAGTTTGAATAGTAGTAGATTTAAATAGTGATTCATAAGCAAAAGTGTGTGATATAATTTGAATTTCAATTTAAATTGAATAAAATAACGTGTCAAAACTACTTATCAAACACGTTCATTAGTCATAAGCAACAAATCGTTGTTTATCATATTTCTACTTATTTGTCAATTTTCTAAGCTCCATACAAGAAGTTATCAACATCAAGATAGAAATAAGTGACTTACAAATATTTTTGCCTACGTATAGGTGTCAAACATGCTCTAGCCTGGTTCTTTTGGCTGGCCATTGGTTTTCAGTTAAGCTGCACTAATTGGGAAGGGGGGTTGGTGGTGAGGGGACACTTGCTCCACTAACCCACCAATTAATCCGAACACTAACTTCTATTAACCTACCAATAAATTCCAATGTTATCCTTCTATACGACATTTGTATAAGTTTCAAGCTTAAAACTTTATTATAATTTTCAAACTTAAGCCAAGTAGTTACTTCAAAAACATCTTACAAGTTGAGGATTTTGGAAGAACGTCACTCATCATAGGTGAAGTTCCATGAGATCATACCAACTAAGATTCTATTCAAAACTATGTTTGTACTGAATGAGATTCTTTAAAATTTGGTTTTAGAAAACCTCACTCAGGTCGAGCTAGGTTCTTTGTGGAACCATGCTCAATACTTGTGTGGTTCTTCGAAGAACCATGCGCGATACTTGCATGGTTCTTCGAAGAACCTCACTCAATGTGAATGTGCTTCTTTAGAAATCTTGTCAATGCAAATGTGTTTCTTCACAACATCACCCAGTTCAAGCATGTCCTCTAAAGCAAAGGTGTAAGAGAATGTATTACATAGGTGAATTTGCCCAAAACAGTATTTAAATTTAATAGATCTAACAAAAATTTCATTTTATAATGGAATCATACTTGATGGAAATTTCAAAATCTTCAATAACCCTAGGCTACGTTATATAGTTGGATATGAACTTGTATCTTTTTAACACAAGTAGATTATTAAAAAAGAATAATAAAATTGATATAAACAATTTCTTTAATCTTTTCATTTTCAAGTGTATTAAAAGCCTTTTTGAAAATGAACCAAAATAGATGTCAACCCCTAATTCATTTTTTATCAACGACGAGTGACTTCATGCGTTAGTTTATAGTTGTCATTCATTTGACAGGAACAAGATATATTGTCCTACATTTTTAGATACCCCAACTCACTTAAAAATATATATTATGACTTAAAAAAAAAGAAATCAATAAAAAATAGATATACTCTTTAATGAATTTAAGAATAAGCCTTTAAATTAAGACAAACCATAGTTGACAACTTGCCAAATGTACCAATTACCCAATCCCAAGTCAAAAAGCAGATAAATAATGTGTATTCATATTATAAGCTATAACACTCCACCTTTATACAAATATCATTTGAACCATTAACATTAAAACCATCAGAATTCACATGTCCATTGCTTGAACGTGTATCCAAAACCTTTAAATTACTTATGCCATAAAGGTCCCCATAGGTTTTATGTTTCTCTTTTCTCTATTCATATTATAAGCTATAACACAAGCAGTCAAGCATAGATCACACAAAAGAAGTGTAAAACAATTGAAAAGGTAAAGGGATACACATATTTTTATTAGTGGTTCGGACACATATTTTTATTAGTGGTTCGGCTTACTCCTACCTACTTCACTCCAGTCTCTTTTATTATGTTTATACTGGATGGATTTCAACTTGTTGACCTAGGTCTAAGTTACAAATACTTGAAAGTGTTTGTGGGAGATAGGAATTGAAGAAGTGAGGTTGATTCGGTAGAGTCGCGACATTTCCAAAATAATCATAATGATCACCCTTTAGTTGTAGATTTTCAGATATTTATATGCAAATCTAGCAAGTATTGGGTATGTAACCAAGGTGCAGAAAGATACATATGCCAAGATGAGTCTTCACCATGAGTCGCAGGACGTGCCAACTAATTTTTTTGAGTTGTACCCTTGTCATAACTATGACTTGGGTCTGACTCATGGACTTAAACCATTTCTGGGTTTTCTCCCTTACAATGTTTTAAATATTGCATTACGGTTAGATATCGTTTTAGGAATTTTAAAGACCCAATCTCGTATAGGAGATCTTGAACGAGATAAGTATATCCTAGACGTCCATCTAGGATTTACATCTAGGATCATAAAGCACATTTCGGAAATATCTCGGGGCATATATTATATTTAAGATTGATCTACATGCATAATAATACCTATGATTACTACGTTAAAAATAATAATGTTCACTTGTTTGATATTTCTCTATTTCTATTCTAGATCATCCAAATTCACTTCTAATTGATTCATGAGCTAAAATTAAACTAAATACATAAAATTGAACATACTTGCAAATTGAACTTCTCTTACCAAATCCAATCAAATTACTTATAGTAAAGTTCTTTAATTCGTTAACAAATCAAACTGACTTGAAATCACAAAATCTCTCCCTAACCGAGTTTGGTCATTTTTAGTTTCAAATCAGTCGAATAATAACAATATTTATCATATTAAAGTATGATAGGAGATAACAACTAATCACGAATAAGAGAGATGAATTGAGTAATTCATTCAAAAGTTTCTCGCAATTGATATTAAATTTGAATTCCCTTTTTTCTTCTCTCTTTAAATAATTTTTTATTATATAATAAAATTTTCTTGTCTAATGACAAATAAGGCAGAAATGTAGCACATTAGATATCTATGGCTCATAAAATTTTGGACTCAAAGATGAACTTTGAATCTCATCGAAATAAATATCAGTTTCCATTGAAATATTTATAGCAACCTTCCTTATATTGGAATATAGTTTGATAAATTTACGCAAATCTTGAAATCTATTTTTATGTCATTGGTCATATCTTGAATTATGTTCGTGCGAATATGATTTAACTTGCGATAAAGTTTTTATTGATGTCAAAAACCTCATCTTGATTCATTACATATATATATTGAAATATTAATTTTATTGCTTGTTACATCATTTTCATTAAAACTAAAGTTGTTAAAAAAAAATCTTAATATCGATCGAGATATCTAGATTTAATATTGGCCGATATATTGTCTGAGGTACCAAAATCTTGACCGGTATATGGAGAACGCGATTTCCACCGAAATTTTGTGTTTTGTTCTGCTTTTTCTTCTCTTTATAATTTCAATTGAGAAAACCGAGGTTTGATACAACACTCACTTATATCATCTTCATATCTTCTAGTTGAGTCGTCTCATCCAATCTTGAGTTGTTTCGAGTTAGTTTGATCATATATTTTCATAAGTCTTCCAGTCCAAAATATGAATCATCAATATCTCATCTAGTACCTATTCAAATCACTTAAAATTATATGGGTGTAATGCAGATTAGTAGGAGAGTCGAGCCAAAGAATTGAAGGTGTCAATTTATAGGCTAGTATGACTCGGACCCACGTCGTCAAGATGACTCAGTGTCCAATACTGGAGTTAGCTCCAAACTTCACCGAACTTTCTCAAGAATCTTTTTTGCCTTTTCTAGGTGCTTCTGTAAAGTCCCATTCCAATTGGTGTTTCATTTAAACCTATCAAGTCCAGTTAGAACTACTTTGATCCAAAAATGGTAAGCATTTGCCCTCCAAAGTGCCATTTAGAATGTAACGTGTGTTTTCAACAAGAACAAGTCTCAACCATCTAGGTCTGGTAGTTAAGCACTCTGAGTGCTTTTCATTTCAAATTCTTATCTAATTTGATCAATATCCAGTATTTCAATTGCTCAAATTTGGAGATAACTCTCCAGTTAATTCGAGCTGAAACTTAATCCTTCTTAAGGCAAAGCCTTCCAGTCAAGCAAATCAAGCTTAATCCTGCTCAAGACAAATTTCATTTGCTATGCCGATCGAGATTTAATCCCACTCAAGGCAAAGTTCTCTAGCTAAGCCAACTCATTTAATCTTGCTTAAAGCAAAGCTCAACAACTGAGCTGTAATGGCCCGCCTTTTTGACCGCTCCAAATCAGTATTTAAACCAACTCAGAAAGTTTATAACGACAGCTCGTTATTAGCTTTCAGGGTTTAAATAGAATAAACATGGAATCATAGTACAAAAAGACAACAGTATATCTCACAATGGAAATTTTATACACAAAAATCAGAGTTGTAGAAAATTTATATAGCGGAAAATAGTATAATGTACACACAAATTTTTTAAATAAAGATTACACTTTCAGTCGGGCCTTGCGCACGTATAAGTTTTCACGTTCCTCTCCAGTTTTGCGAGCCGAATATCTTGAAATATGGAACACTTAGGACTTAACCCGGGCGGTCCATGCAAAACATAAAACACCTGAATCAGGATTAAACTCATTTCAAGTCAGTTACTTTGAAATAAACACATAAATTTAATTGTTAATCCTATTTTTTTTTCAAGTATAAAACCAGTGAACTGACACAATGAGACGGACACACATGCATAATCGAGACGAGAATGTAAGTTCACATAGGCAGCCTGGCAAAGGAACAACATACGTGTAATATTTTCTTTAAAGGGGACCATATGTACTGAGGAAAATGGGTGCATTTTTAAACAAGACTGCTGACTACAAGAAAACATTGATTTAGCATCAAATTTTAGAAGCGGAAATTTCCGTCGCTAATTTGCAATGGATTTGCATGAGATCTGCGAGGGATAATTTCTCGTTTTTTCAATTTTATTTTCTTTTGATTTATCACCGACGCCTTGTTCTTTCCCATACTAATCCGCTACAATTTGTGTCAATTACAGACAAATATTTCCCCTGCTATTTTCAGTTGCAAATGGAGACAGAATACCGACGGATTTGTGTCAAACATATTTTGCAGCTAAATTCCATTATATTTGCAAGAGATATTTATGTTATTATTGTAAAGAATGCTTTAGTGTTATTTTTTTTTTAATTATCAACATGATAAGTTGTTTTTGCCTTTTTTTTTAATTGAAGGATGCTTTTGTAAAATTTACTTATTCTGTTAACATCAATAGTTATTTATTAAGGGGTACGTTGGAATCTGGAAACACCGTAGGTTTGTAAACAAGGTATGTTTCTTATTTCGTAAATTTGCTTATTTTTCAAATTCATTAGCTGTATTTCCTAAACACGTAAGTTTTTTGCCTTCCCTCCTTTGCCCTCCTAATTTTCAATCGTGATTTGCCACCCCTCTTTTTTCATTTCTGCTGTCACTCAACCTTTTCTCGTTTTCCACTCTTTCCTAAACCTTAAATAAAAATCGACAGCTACCAATCGCATTATCGTTCGAGGGCGAGGGCTCCGTATTTCCAATTCGATTCCGATTAAGGCAACGCTAGGCGAGGGTTCGGTAATTCACTCCATCTCCAATTATTTTTGCGGTTTCTTTTTTTACCTTTTTGCGGTTTCTTTTCTATTTTTTTGCAAATTTTTTCTTGCTGCAAATCTAGTTTTTTTAATTTGATTCAACATATTTCTATGCATTAATTTGTTTAATGTTAGCATGAAATTTTGAGTAATCATTATATTGTTGAATTATTCTAAGTAGATGATTGTGATTACATATACACAGTAAGATGATATACGAGTCGACAATATTTCTACATACAACAATTTTTTAGATATAGAAACACTTGGTGGTGGTAGTCCATGAAATTTCAACATTAGATTATTATAGTATATGAAACGATCATATTACAGGATGCCATGTTAGATTCGAAGTTTGATGATGGTGTTGGCATCCTTTTTATACAAGTTTAATTAGGACCTAGTGTCAAGATAGGTAAAAGAAATTGTCAATACAAAACTTGAGGCCTAAATTAAAAAGGCATTTTCTCCTTGATGAACCCCGGACACAAAATTAGGGATGAAGTAAATGAAAAAAACTCACTGAATGAATATAGAAATCACGGTCTTGTAACCATGTAGCTATGATAGGTTCCCGTTTCTGTCATCTTTTCTCTGTACACAATTTCAGAAACCAAAATACTATGGTATTGTATAACTTTATTTCACAAATTCTTTTAGTTAAAGGGTATCCCTAATTTCTTTAGTTGTAATGGCATAACAGTCATTTTGAGGGATTTGAAAATGACTCATTTTCATCATAATTTGGGGAAGAGTTATTCGAACCATAATGTATGGAAAAAATATTCTATTATTACGCAATTGGAATCGGTTCATTGCCGATTCAACTAATAATGGAAGTTCAACAGGTTAATGCATATTTTGATTATTTAGTGCATAGACATTAGGTAATTTAGAAAACAAAAATCAATATTGATTTCGTTTCAAGAAAAAAATGCCAAATAAACATTTATTAATAGTGTGTTATTCTAAAATTCTAATTGGAAATTTGTGTTTTGTTTACAACAGTTTGTATTGTTTTTAATTATTTTTTAATGTTAGTGTTGAGATTTTTTTTTAAGTCGTTATTCTTTAATTTATTCTTTATATGATATATTTAGTGAAGTTAGGATTTTATTAATGAAGATCAGTTCAATAATTTTTAAATTTTTTTTGTTAATAACAAATTTACTTCTTTTCCGATTGATGGAGATTACATGAAGTTATTTCGAAATTATCATTTTATTGGGTAAAACGTGTATATTCATTAGCATGATGAAAGTATTACTGGTATATGTAGTTTGATACCATGTACATGAAATCCTACTTTTCACTTATACTGTAAATTGCTTGCTGATATAAGTTGAGAAAGCTTCTTCACCTTGTATTCTCAATTAATTAAAAGTTGGTGCTTTTTCCTTTTCTTGACCTATACTGGTTTTATGCTTGTTTGTGTTTTGATGGATAAGTCATATTATAGGGTATTGTTGAATACGTGTTAAATAATGCTTGTTTGCGTTTTCGTTTTGTTATTCTTTCTTTCATTCTGGTTTATTTAATGATATACAATTGAAAAAAAACTACCAAGGGAATCAGATGCTAATGAAGAATGACGATGATCTTCTATGACTAATACAATTATGTTAACTACATTTTTTGTTTGGAAGTTAATGAATCAGATGTTAATGAAGCTTGAGATTGTTTGTCCTTTTTTTTTTTTTTTTTTTTGCTTTTTTTCATGTGCTATTTTAACTTGTGCCAAAAAGAAAAAAAAACTTAAGCTAAACTTTCACTTTTGTTATTTGCATTTTCTGGACTTCTACTTTTGGCAGCCAATAATCTGAGTCCTTAGTATCTTAAATATTTATCTACATTATTATCGGACTATAGACCAATAATCTGAGTTCTTACTAACTTAAGCTAAACTTTCACTTTTGGTATTTGCAGCTAAAGCATCATCGACATCTCTACTTATAGGACCAGGCTGAATTAGGATGGTAAATCACAGTTTGGGTTACTCATTAACAAAGTTACTACTACATTAATTCTTTTTGAATATTTAATTTTCTCATGAATTCTTACTGCATTGGTGGTACTACTACGAAATATAAATTTATTGCCCTTCAACTGTAGCTAGAAATATTGAAAAAAGCATATAAGGTCATGCTTATCATATGTGGTTAAATGAAAATGCAGCATAACAACGCATATTGATTAGATTATACTTCCGTTTTACTTTCCAACTTTGAATAGATAAAAGTTTATACTTAGATTTGTATTTTTTGTTTATGGATTGGATAGGATCAAGATCAATTATTCTTTCAAATGTCATATAATCAAAATAATTTCAGTTAGGACATCGATAACAATAATTAATAGTATACTTTATTTACATTTCAATCGTTGAATAAAAAATATTCAGTCGAGAAGTCTGAATAACAAATGAATGCACCGATCGAATTGTATTAATAGTGTACTAATATGTCTCGGTTCCAGAGATAAATGTTGTTTTGTATCTATAATTGACCCTATCTCGTTTGAGTGAAATTTAAGTTTTTCTTTTAAAAAAAATTTTGAATTTACATTTCCTAATGTTAAATAAAATTTCATCAAATGAAATTGTTTGATGAACTTAGGATTAATTGATAGAATGCACTGATTTATTTATTTTTCTATGATATTTTTCTGCCATACTAGAGGGAAAACATGCGCAGATAGTTTGAAATGTTTAATGACTAATAGTTCTAGCTGAATTCATGTTTCATCCAATCTGTAAAGTGCTTAGCGGAATAAACAATTATCATCAACTATATAAGTATGAATGCACGTCCGATGGACGTGTGCATAGATGAATTTGACCAAAGTAGGAAGTGAACTTAAAATTGGACAATTGTTGTGGAGGAGTGAAAAATATTTATAAAATTACATGTATTGAAGAAAACATTTTCTCCCCTCCTTTTGAGGGTTTGAGACTGGCATCTTAACAGGCGAAGCTGTAGATGGCGGAGTTTAAAAAAAATGGTCTATTGTATGGTGTTAGGTTTGAAAAAGGTAAAGATGATTGAAACGTAGGTAAATGAAAATATGCATCTACAATGGAGAATAGCGTGGTAGTTGAGTTGTAGGTGATGCCAGTATAGAATAACAAATATAACAACAATGAAGATACACGTCAATCATGTTGCAGTAAGAGAAAAGAGTAAGAAGTAGTAAAAAAAAGGTTATGCAGTGCTGATTAAATAAGTAAGTTAGTTTATAATTTGAGAATATGTAGATAAAACATCTTGATAGACAACATTCATAGTGTGAGAACCTTGATGTCGTTGATATTTTCCATTTTTAATTAAAATCTTTGTGTTCTTTGATGAAATTCTTTATGATAAAGCGACATATAGCTGACCATGGGTAAATACATGTTCAGGCAGATATATTCCGACATTCGGAATAGTTTGCCCATGAGTATACATGCATGCCCAGTGAGCGTGTGCATGAATGAATTTAATAAAGTTGAACTTGTGTTTTAAATTGGTAGTTTCTGTGCTATTTTTTGGATCGTTGCATCTTAGCTAAATCAACTTGGTAACGGTACATAAATTATGTGTATCGGGTATTTTATTCTCATATAAAAGCTCGATTAATTAATATATAAATAACATAGTTGCGAGGAAAGAGATTCTTCATGTAGCTTTTACTGCAATATATTTGAAAAATCCAAATATTTGAAAATTCAACATAACTCATTTAAGGGTCAACCATCCAAAGTAAAATATAAAATCAAACTACAATTATAGCATGAAAAGAACATGAATATAGCTACTTAAGGACTTGTTGTAATGTGAATACCAATTGTTATATCTGACTTCGAGAATGTAAGTATTGATGAGACCCAAATCAGAAAAGCAAACTTATAGTTTGCTTTGTGTATTCCAAAAAAAATCATATCAAATTATATGTTTTACATTGTATAATTTAGTTTAGACTTGAAACTTGAAATGCTTAGTTATAAATTATCATTCATTGTACTTTCAGCAGTTTTGATTTGCACATATCTGACTGCCATTATTTGAAATTTCCATTAGTGTGAAACCTAGAAATTTATGCCATATGAGCTTGCATTGAGGAAAGCCTTTGAATGTACGCTAGAGCGACAGATATTATATGATAGAAATTTGTACCCAATTTGCATTAAGTGTTAGATAAATACACTTATAGGTTAATAGAAAATATCTTTCATTCTAAATTTAATGACTTTGCTATTAATCATTTTATATTCTAGTGACCGGTTAATATGACATGTTAACTGCAATCATTACAGTGTAATCGATTGAGCTATTAGAAATAAATTGCAGAAACTTCAACTATTATTGAAATGATTATCTTAGAAGTCCACGTTACATTATCTAATAAAAGAGCAGTAGTATTTTCTTTCTTAGAATTATAAGTCTGACACCATCACGATACTATTTCTGAAAAAAAAAAAAAAAGGAAAGCACGCTATCATAATACCAATAACAAAGCATGCTGACTGTTCACAAAAATGAAGGAAAGAGTAATAAGAGAACAGTAATTTTACATTAACTTTGAAGGTTACAGGACTTTCTAAGCCAGCAAAATACTTTGAAGCATGTGAGAAATTACATGATGTAAAATATTTTGTTACTCAAAAAGCTAAGGATGTTTACATGGAAAAAGATTAAGTGAAATAATAAAGAGGATATAAAAAGTAAAAAACAAATCAACCCATTTCAATACTCTACTGGGAAATTTTATAGCTATAATAATTAAATACAAAGCATAAAAGAGAATCTAAAATTACTGTATAATATTATCTAATAAAAACATTGCATATCACGCCTAGAATAATGCATGCCAGGAAATAATAACTTCAGCTTATATCAATAGATGAGCATAAAATACGATTATGAAGAAGGTTCAAGTTAAGAAAGCCAATTTTGTAATTTTAACTTGAACATTGAATTCGAAAAACCATACTTATTTAAGTAGAGATCAGAATTTTAGTGTCCTATTCAACATAACTAACAAAATCCGTTGTAGTCCACTGCTCAATAGGCTTCAGCAACTCATGCCGTAAATGCTTCAGCAATGGTGTACTCCACTTCCGCATATTTATGGATTCCCGCTTCTCAAACACAATTTAGCATAACTGTTTCAATCTTTTTATGTCACTCACATTAGCATGCCATAAGTAAAGTATGCTTCATGATAGTTCGACCACACCACTAAAAAGTTTGCCCTGTATCAATGCGCAAACTATGGGGCTGGACTGTATATTTATAGTGGATAGCTTCTTCACATTAGTCTTCGCTGCATGCTGCAGCTTGATGCTTCTTTTGCTCATGTATATCCTGCATATGTTGCACTGTTCATTTTGTTTCTAGTGTCGATGCTTCATGCTCTGGTCAATGAGGATCCTCTAATACATAATTTCACTGCTCTTTTTCCCACTTAGCTTATTTATATTTTTCATTCCCATGATGTACTCCTTTGCTTCATGCCAGCTTTTAGTTATGTTGTCCCATCTTAAGATATTCTCGTGCAAAAATGTTCCTTGTCACGCCTTTAATTCAGAGCCTCAAGTTGTTGAACCACATTCTCTTACACCCGCTCAAATGTTTAGTCATAGTGACGTGTAGTTCACTGCCATTTATATGCACGTCTCTTGGCACATGCGTCTCCAATCTCTTTGCTCAAGACATGTTTTGTCCATCTATAAGGTATGTATCAGCCTAGCCAAATGCATGTCAACATATTTGCAGTATCAAGGGAAAATAACTTCTTTATTTAGTTTATTATGCTAAGTCCAGGGGATGTCAACTCTTTTTTCTTTTTTCAACTTTTTTTTAGATCATCAATGCAGGGACCATTTTCAGTGTCTTCAGCTGAGATTTTAGTTTTGACCAATTAAAGAATGTTAAAAAGAAAACAAATTCAATACCTTATATGACATTATATTTATTAATTATATAGTTTCTAAACAAAAGAACCTTGTAACACCTAAAATAGAACAGTTAACTTAAATTAGCAATTAAAAAGAGAAATGATCAAATTTTGGATAAAGTAGTTCACTTGCTGTTGAAAGTAGAAAAATAGGTAAGAGTCAATGTTCTAAAAATATTTCATGGCATACCTTATTTCTTGATTTTTGGCAACAAATCAATCACCCATCGCCTAACCAAAACAATTTTTAAGTCACTCAAAATGCTTGTGTAATACAACTTTTTTTTTTTTTTGAACAATTAATGCAATGAAAGTATAAAACACCTAGGGTGTTGTAACAATTACTGTTGCAACTTACTCATATATCAATTGAACGCAGTAGCCAATGAAGATTTAACAAAATCTAGCTTTTAGTTATATATGATCATCAGTTGATATATTAGAATTTTAAAAATAAGGTAATAAATTAGGGATAAAGGACAGATCATTTGTATATAATATTTCCTAATGATGTTATTTAATTAGTTATGGTAGAAAAATAAAAGTTATGGATACTACAAAAGATATAGATTATTTTACTGTCATCTGATCTTATTTATATCGTGTTAAATTTGTATATTCCAATCATGCAATATGATCCTTAACTGAAATATGGAACAAATTAAATGTTTATAATGGACATAACAGTGGAAATATGGTGATCTTATTTATTATATTGCCTGATTATCAAATACTGATATATATGATGTTGATATTGTATCTAAAAATATTTGGCATTATATTTTATGAAATCTACCATAACAGGAATTAAACAATCAATTTTCAAACTTGTATAGCTCTGTGTATGGAATAGTTAAGAAATTATCATTACAATCATATACCAATTGAACTCAATAGTCTAGGAAGACACTAATTGTAACAAAATCTAGCATGAAGTTGTATATGATCAGTTGATATGTCAAAAATTTAAAGATAAGTTAACAAATTAGGAAAAAAACAGGCAGATCATTTGTAAATGGAATATAAGCTTTGAATTCAAAAATTAATAATTGTTCTAAAAAATGAAAAAAAAAATCAGAATATGGTTTCTAAACGCTACCCATAATGTATGAAACAGTAGAATAAAAATTATTCGGCAGGAGCATAAAGTTTCATCTTTATGTTCTAAAAAAAACATACTACAGTTTTTAAATGGAGCACATAATAGCAACAGGAACATATGAGACATGTAAAATAAAAAATACTATAAGTAAAAATTACAGTTTTTAAAAAAGTTAGCCAAAACATGTAGTGAGTGAGGTAAATCTTGACAAAATTTATCTACTTTAAACATGCTAAAGTGCTTATATCAAGAAAATTGAATGATGCAGTCTTGAACACATATAAAAGTATATATGTGTGTACATTCCATTTGTTTCAAAAAAAAAAAAAAAAGCTTATAAAATATCCAATCAGTCTAAACACAACTAAATAAAACCCATTCCAAAACATAGCAAAATGTACATTCAAAACTAAAGTTAAAAAAGGAGATTATTAATAACACTCCCTTTTTGGTTAAGGGGTGTCACAAATTTTAGTTTTCAAATTTTTGTTAAGGGGTGTACAACAAAGACTAAACCCCCCTTAACAATACACAATAATAAGACAAAATTACCCTTGATCTGAAGAAAAAACACGACGTGGTGAAATTCGGTCGCGAGTCACCGTTTTCCGAAGCACGACGTAGATGTGAAAATACGAAAAACGGTCTGCAAACACCGAACAATCATTATAAAAATAGAAAATTATGACCGCTTTTAAGGTGCAAACACGGTAGAGTATAACCATTTCCGTTGTTTTTGATAAGTTTGTTATAGAGATAGAAAATATGTTTTAATGCTACCGTTTTCATTAAATAAAAATGGTATATTCTTACCGTTTTTTTTTTGTTCGAGCGCGAACATTGAAATAAAGCAGGGTTATTTTTGTCTCTGAAAAGTATAAGTTGTGTTGCCCCTTAACAAAAAATTTATACACGGTGTCCCCTTAAAAATATGACACCCCTTAACCAAAAAGGGAGTGTCACTAACAACACTCTTAAAAAATTGTAGATATTAAAATGTAATAATGATGAAATTGCACACTTCACTTCTCGTTAAGTAAGTTATATTAAAACTAAATGTATTATAAATCATCAGTAGTCAAGCTGAACTTGTAGCTGTCAGTAATACAAAATTGAAGCAACATTTCACTTCTCGTTAAGTAAGTCGTATTAAATTTAAATTTATAATAGACTAGTCAGATACTCATATGTAAAATTGAAGAACAATAACAAAATAAAATTGATTAAAAAAAAAGCAAAGCGGGGTTATAACTGCTATTTATGTAAGAAATTCAACTTTCATGGTTTGGATAGGCATACGATGCATGCGCCTGGGGCCTAATGTTGGTAGGGGTTTCGTGTTTTGAATCTTACCACTGTAAACTGGCAGCCAAGCAAAGATTTATACAATACAAATACAACAGTGACACTATTATCCTTTCAAGTGCTTATTCAGAAAATTATAGCTTACGCAAGTGAATAAAAGTTTACAAGTAAATGAAAATCTATCCCTACCATACCAAAAAGTAATTTTTATTTTACAAAATCAAGTTGGTTCTTACAGTTCACATGCATCAGAATTAGCAAAAAAACAAATAAAATAACAAAACAACAGTGTGTCTTAGTTTTTTCTCATGTCTTCTTTTTTGATGTGTAATTTTTATCAACTTGAAATTAATGTATCAGATTTAGCACCACTTACTTTCGCATCATTTTATGGTTGTGATACTATTTTTTTCTAGTGTTGCTTTTTGATCTTTGCTAAGCACTTCTAGCTTAAGTTATAAATAGTAAGGCTCTTTAGATTGAGTCTGTAGAGATTTTGGCTTCAAAAACCTACGGTTTTTGAGTGTTCTACTTGAGCAAAGTAACTTTTTATTTTAGAAGAATATTCTAAAATATTAGTAGAACTTTAGTCTAGGTTAAAAAAAAATTATTTCTAAGGTTTAACAATGAGGCTAACTTTATAAGTAAATTCTATCGTAGTGTTTATTGTTTTATAAGTAGATAGATTTAACATTTGTATGCTGCAGATAGCAGATTTACAAACTGCAACTCAATAGTTGAAGCATGAAGATGTAACACAACATGATACATGGAATTTTATATATATATATATATATATATATATATATATATATATATATATATATATATGACACATGACAGGTTGATCATGACATAAAATACTAGACTGACAGTTACTCATATATCTTCTTCTTCTTTTCAATCCTTTTGAAACATCTTTCTGCTCAACAGTCATCCGCATATACTATACACATATGTACAGCCTAAATCATACAATTACTGCAAATATAGTGACAACAAAATTTATCTGCCTTTGAAGCAGAGACAAGATATGCGTAAACCGTAAGTGGTATAGCCTTTCCAGTTTCTAAAATATTTATACAATATTTTAGATATAAGATAAAACATCGTAAATGGAGTATTTGATTTAATTAATACATATTTTCTGATATAGTCTTCACATTGTCTGAATATGTTAGGTATCTGAATATGCAGTTGACAAACCATTTTCTGATGCAAATAACAAATTTTTAAAATTTGGGTTTATGTTCGGCTTTTACGTGTTATGGCAGTCTAACTATTTTCTCATGCCCCACATTTGACTAACCATTTGACTGGTAGTGGTGAACTCGCTGAGAGATCAATGACATTTCGATTGTGCCGTACTAAGTTATTTTGATAATAATAAAATACTGAAGCTGCTGCTGTTGCGGGTACTAAAGTTACTAATACATATACAAACACGCATATTAAGTCCCTGGAGCAGTCATTAAGCAAATTAAGTCCCTATTTTTTTAGAAAACCGAAAATATAAGGCAGTTTGCACTTCCACAAAAATGAGCTATTAAAAAACAGAGAATAATACAAGTGTGTGGTTTCTTTAATGTATGCATGCTCGCACAATGTACACATAGTATTGAATTTTCTGTAGTGATTTGATCTACATTTCATGCAGCAAGTTATTTTTTTCAAATGTACGTTTTAAATTATACAAACGATTTTAGTTTTAGCTTGAATCTAGTGGAGAAACATAAATTAACTAAATAATAAGAATAAATTGTGCAACATTTCACTCTTTTTCAAGTGCCTATATTATTTTTTGTAGAGTCCGACAGTGTGCTCATAATGCTAGTTTGGATAGGTTGTTTGGAAGACTGTTTTACATAATGGAATACGACTTGGATCAAATCAAAACTGTTCTACATATATCAACCTGGCTTAATTTGAGATAATTTGCCTCAATCTAGGCTTTCGGTGCTTCACCTCATCTTTAACTTGATTTAACATTGAAGCTTGTTGAGTTAGGACCTTAAAGAGGATTTGCTCTCAAACTTTTTCCTCAGTAATTTACACATGACGCTATTAGTTCAGAGTGTTAGCTACCTGGACCGAACCATTGTCACTGTACGTCGAAACCATTTAAGGGAAGATTCAAGGTAGAAGTATGAAAATTCTTCTGGTGAATATTAGCTACCTGGAAGTATGGTACCATGAACATGAATTCAATATTTTTATTTATTATTATCAGGCAATCCCTGATAATGTCTGTACTGATCCCTTGTGAAATGAAACCATCTCTTAATACTTAGTGTGCCTTATTATTTTTAAATATCATGTTTGGATGTCAATTCCATTAAATTCTTTTGATAGATTTGAACCATGGACTGAGGTTTTCTCCTTGTTTTTGTAGTTGAAGTCTGTTCCATTTTCATGAAACTGATGCGCATATAGGTTATACTGCAAATTATGTAACAATTTATGCATAGTATTATGCCTTAGTCAATTGTTGCCTCTACTGTGTATATTAAGGGAAGATTTAAGGGAAGATTTAAGGTAGATTTAAGGTAGAAGTATGAAAATTCTTTAGGTGAATATTAGCTACCTGGAAGTATGGTACCATGACCATGAATTCAATATTTCTATTTATTATTATCAGGCAATCCCTAATAATGTCTGCACTGATCCCTTGTGAAATGGAACCCATCTCTTAATACTTAGTGTGCCTTATTATTCTTAAATATCATGTTTGGATGTCAATTCCATTAAATTCTTTTGATAGATTCGAACCATTTTTCTCCATGTTTTTGTAGTTGAAGTCTGTTCCATTTTCAAGAAACCGATGCGCATATAGGTTATACTGCAAATTATATAACAATTTCTGTATAGTATTATGCCTTAGTCAATTGTTGCCTCTACTGTGTATAACAGGTGCCTAACAGTTTCTGTTTTTCCGGCAAACATTACCTCTGTGTTCTGAAATAAAAGTAGTCCATACAAGTGGGAAATGCATCTTCGTTCGATTTGTCCAAAGAAAAATAGTTATCCCTAATATTGACTTATTCTCACCTTTCATAGATGTAAATCTCTCCAAATTTGGTATGTTCTTAACTTTTACAGATGCAAAATCAAGGTGTAATTGGAGTTGCATGAACGAAAATGAGGGCCAAAATATACTAATATTGTTGTTTCCATTCATTAATGTTGCTACGTCCACCAAAAGGGTTCGAAATACATGAAGTACCATTCATAATTGATGTATGCTAATCTTGTGTAATCTCTTTGCAGCTTCCCTCTTCTCAACGTTCAAAGCGACATTGTGTTGAAAATGAAGATGATGTTCATGAGCTACAAAAAACCGTTGAGGAAATGTGCTTAGAGCTCGAGAATGAGAGAGCAGAGCGGATTAGGATTGAGGCAGAGAGAGAGCGTGAGCAAGCTAATTGCCAAAGACCCGAGGAAGAGCAGGCAAGGCTTGCAAAACAACAAAAAGCAGACAGAGAAAACTTTCAAGCGCAAATGAAACAAGTGATGGCATTGCTTCAGAGAAATGATGAATCTGATTATGAAAATCCTTCGCCATCGTTATCTTCATGAGTTACTCGTAGCTGGATATATTTTGTTGTAAGGATGTTTTTGTATGGAATATCACTAGCACTAGCTGAATAGTTTTGTTAGTTATAATTCAGTCTAGTGTATTTACGAGTTGATAGATGATTGTGGACGGTATTGTTTATGGAATATTAGCTCTAATCAAAAAATATTGTTGTGATAAACAACTAGCAATTCCATTTTCTTTTTTATTAATATCGCTCATTTTGTGCATGCATATACATAAATATATATATATATATGTGTGTGTGTGTGTGTATGTGTGTGTGTGTGTAACTATCGATAGGTAATGGTGCTAGCTAAAAATAGTAATATAAACAGAATAGAAAGGGAATACCAACGGAAATTGTAGAAACTGAAATTTTAAAGATAGCGACGGTTTACCGACGGATCACAAAAAGGATGTATACGTGTATAGATATCGTCGTCGCTAATCCGTCGCTATATAGCTAGGATTTACCGACGGATTATTGTAAAGCAAAATGTTTTTTGTATATTTTCCTCGGTAACCCATTGCTAAATATCCATTTAGCGACGGATAAATATTTAATTATTAAATTATATTATATATATCCATCGGTAAAACGTCGGTGAAAATATTTTAATATGAAATGTTAATATATTATTAAACGACGGTAAAGTGATGGAGAATCGACGATAATTTCCATCGCAAAATTGTGCCTAAAATACCGACTTGTTTTTTAACGACAACCGTATTCTGCTGCAAATCCGTCGCTAATTGCCCTTCAGCGACGGATTAGCGACGGATTTTTCCGTTGCAAAATCAGTGTTTTCTTTTAGTGTGAATGTCAACAAGATTTGAGACTACATATGAGTTGTAAGGGCCAAAAGGACATGCATGGGGTACGTTACCAAAATACTAAACATGCAGGTTTTATGGACTACAAAAAGATGTAGTTTGCGAGATAAATCAAGGGAATGCCACAAACCCAAAATAAAAGCATAAGGTAATCAAAATAATACACGCATATTTGGCATACGGGGAGTAAACAGGGTTTTAAACACGCGTATGTAGTTTCTAGCATTAAACTTAATGGTAGCATGTTTGCAGTCCACTACATTTATATTAAATAATTCTTAAGTCAAATCTATGGCAATTCGTGTTTATGTAAAGGGTGTACATGCCCCTAGCTTATAAGTAAAGTATGGCAACAGCAGGTTATATGCAATAGAGGAAGTGCACAATACAGGACATGTGCATTTCCAACATAATCAGGGAAAAATAGAGCGCACAGCAAAATGAAAAGTAAAAGCATATTTTTCTTCTTAACATCCATAAGTTTAACAATAGTTGTTAAGGTTTTATATCTATTTGCCATATAATACCTAATGGTGAAAGGGTTTATTAATGACATACGAGTCATTATTGAAACACATTTTTCTCAACCAAATCAATACAGAAATGAGATGCCTAATACAACTTTTATTTTCTAAGACTTAACATCCTTGTAATCTTTAAAGTAACCACATATCACTATTTGACCATACTTATACTTTCGGGCTCACTTTCCAAGTTCATTTGTTGACCACGAGTAGTATTAGAAGATAAAGAGCTTGGAGTAATAAAACTAGCCAAGATACTAAAGCTTCGCCAAATATCAACCAGAATGCCTTACAATCTTCTACGGCAAAACAGTCCTTGACATGGTTTAGTTCCTGTAAGGAATTCAGTTTACTAAATGCAAAAGGAAATTCTTTATCAGGTCAGGTGTTCAAAAACAAGGGATCTCCTTCATAAACATTTAAAATAAACTAACAGTATACTTGGTAATAGGTCACACCAAAATGGAACATGCAAGTTATATTTCTTTGACAAGACTAACGGAGCAGTGCTAGCAAACAATTCGTCAAAAAATTCACCCGGACAATCAACCAAATAGTAGCCAAAAAACCCCAAACAATCATGTTTAATGCTATATGAAGTAGGAAGGCTTGAAATACGTTTAATCATAAGACGTACTTACCTTATTGCAACGAGTTGCGAGCGGAGCAGTGAAGGAAAAGGCACGGCGGTTTCGTTCAGGTGCGGTGACGTTGGCTTCGAACAATGGTTCATGCGTGCTGACGGAAGAAGCAGCGTTTAATCTTCTGTAGCAGTCAGCGCCGCATCGGTTTGCTGCTATCAATTTGACTTCGATGGGTGACTTGGGCGTCGGCGACTTCGAGCGGCTTCAATTGCCACAGCGATCGATCGCGGAGGTTGGAGGGGCCACCTCTCGTCGGTGGTGACCGCCTTCAAATTGGCGGCACTGGACTGTTAAAGTAAGAGGAGGAGATAGAGTTCGGGTAGCTGGATTTTGGGGAATGAAGCAAGAGACTGTAGCGTCGGCCGTGATTTTGAGGATTTGTGAAAATTGGAAATATAGATTTGGGGAACGAATGAAATAAGCAACAAAAGAGGGACGGTGAAAAAAGTAAAGGGGACACGCTGATAAAAGGGGACGTGTGCTTCACAATCCAGAAGGATTTTTATAGGTGTACTACCATTCAAATTGACGTAAACAAGTGGCACAAACAATTATTTTAAAAACTTGTACCCTTTATAATACCATGTATATTCAACAATACATACCTAAACTAGTATTTAATTTAATTTTTTCAAATACATATCTAAATTAATTTCTTACCGAATTTAAATCCAAATTAAATTATTTAAATTCTCAAATTAAATAAAATTCAAAATTCACAAAAAATAGAATAAATTAGTTTATAATATATCAAATATAAATAGAATAAAAGTTTACAAATATAAAAACTACTAGATTAAAATACTAATAACGCTTAATTTAAATAAAACCATTCAAATTCAAAGATTAAAAATTCAAATTCACACTTATAAATTAATTCAACCCAAGCTTAACTAAACTAGATTTCAAATAGAAAATAAAATACTAAGTATAAACATACTAAATTAAATTAACTTTAAATTTTAAATGTCAAAATTTCTGGTTCGTTACATAAGCCGAGCAAGACTAAGTCTTATTGTATACAAAGCTTTCTGGCTGTACCGATTGAGACTTCCCAACATCCATCTCTTGACCCCAAGTATTTCCAGTGTACTGCATCCATTCGGGGCATGACCTCGTTGGGTTATCCGTTATTCAATATAAGTTGCGGTCTCTCTTGACCATTTTTATTTTAGTTAATGTGCGCGATCTCTCCAGATCGCTTAATGTTCGAGTTAAAATTCACGCTAAAGCTTGCGATCTCTTCGGATTGCTTAGTTTTCAAATTTAGGGAGACAATCACTTTAGATCGATTTATAATCATGTTTTAGTTGGATGATCTTTGATGATCGTTTAGTGTTTAAATTCAGTAGGGCGATTTCTTTAGACCGTTGAGTTTTAGTTTGAGAGGATGATCTCTTTGGATTGGTTAGTGAGGGTCATGGTCTCTTCGGACTAATAAGCTAGTTAATAGTCCAAACATATATATTAATGGTCTCTTTGAACCAAGTTTCTTTATACAGCCTCTCTAAGTCCATCAGGGTCTATCTTTAGACCCTTGCTAAGTCCAGTCTAGTCGCTCTTCGACGAAATGGAATAAGTAATGAGTAATCTGATCATATCGTTCTTCGACGAAGCGTCATATTGCTTGCTCTCCAATCCATTTCACTTTCCGACATGACATTGCGATTCTTGCCGATCCCAGTCCAATTACTTATCCGACGTGACTTAACGACAGTAGGCTGATTTTTCGTTCTCCCGTGAAGCAACATACTTCCTGCTCTCTGGCTCTATCTCTCTGAATGGAACATAATACAATAAGCGTCCTGTGAACTCATGCTCTCACTCTCAAGTGAAGCGATGCACTTTCCTGGCTCTAGCTCCCGACTGAGAGCTTTGTCCATGTTGCACAGGCTCTACTACTTGCTCTTTGGCAAGGGAACTTGTGTTCTTCAATTTGATCTCATCTCTCCGGTCGGGGTTTCAAGGCGATCTAACCAATTATTATGATCCGATGGAATTTTTTGGTTATTTTAAGGATCTCTTCGACTTTTGTACATGTGCAAGTGGTGCGATCAAATTTCCCTAGTCATCAAAAGAAAGTAAGAGCTGAGAGAAGAGAGCAGAGAGTAGGAGATGAATCTACCTCATGTCCATTCCAATCATGGGATTAGGAATCTCGAACCAAACTCTGGTTATTTCTAGTTGTGGATGGCGGTTGCCCCACGTGCACATTCCAGTTGAATTCGTCATGTATCATTGTAGTTAATCGCTCATGATGTGTTCCTCAATTAAGTCTTTTAGATTGGGTCGTTAACATATAATCAAAAATTCGAAATTTTTCTGCATCTATATTCGAAAAGTGAATACGTATCCAATATTTGAAAAAATTAATGCAGATATGAAGACATCCGCACTTAATAATTATCCTTCTGATTTTTTTGGTTCAAGATTATAGTTTATGCGTATTTTAGTATAACAAAAGATATTTATCGATTGTTTTCTTTGGTTTATATTATACGCATTAAATACATATTAATTGCTCAAAATAATTTATTATCATCATTTGTTTATTTTTAACACTTTAATAATCAATGTGATCAAAACAAGTTTATTTTAAGCTTAAATTTCTAGTTATGTTTTTTGATTTATTAATCGTTAACAGATATGATAGTTATCTGATATTGATATTCGTCCACATCCATGGATGCGAATATACAAAAATGACTTCAGATGCGGATACGAGTATGACACCATCCATGTTCAAAAATATCTATTGACAAGCCTACTTTCAATGCATGCAATCTTTTGTGTTGTGATCATACAGCTTATGAAATACACAATATTTTTTTTATAAGTTTTACTTTCGCTCATGTTCTACAAGTCCTTCCTTCATCGACTTGCGATAGGGGGTGTGCCTAAGTAAATTCTCTGTGGGGTCTCGTTCAATTTCGCGTAATAAACTTTGGCTCCTTTGTTTTCCTCTTGGCTTCCCTAGAGTTTGCACTGTCGTCTTTCGTCTTCTTCTCTTCTTTATTCTTCTTATATTTTGCTTTCGGCAATCTTCCACCATCCACATTGTTCATCTCATCCATCAATTCAGCATCTTCAACCTTTGCATCTTATTGCCGCATATATCTTTCAGCCTTATGGTAGAATTTAGCGGAATCCAATGATGGTTCCCTCTCCAGTGTAACCTTAAAGTTCGTTTCACTAGCAACTTCTGAGACCGCCGTCATCAAGACGATCGGCGGGTCCGACCTATTCACTACAACTTTTGCTTCATGTTAGATAATGACATCATATTCTCTGGTTTTGGGATATGCTCTTTGAGCTGCCTTGAAATTTTGCCCACAAGCTCGTTCCATGAACGAATGAATCTGTTCTCCAAGTTCCTAAACCACATTTCCGTCAAATTAATCAAGCAGGAAACAACATCATATCAGATATTAACAATAAAAGGATTTTTGTTGACATCTTCCAAGCTCTGATTTAGTGCTTCACCTCTAACCACCATTCTAATCATTTCCGTCATTTGGTTCGAGTTGTCTGGCAAAAATATCTTTGATTTTTAACAACGTCTTACCCCCAGTACCGTAGGGCACTCCTAACACATACCCAGGGACGTACTTTTGTCATTGTCTATTCAATTTCTGATCCATAGTTCTAACTCCATCTTAAGCATTATTCCTTCTTGGGAATTCCAGCATATAGCCTTCCGTCTGCGGCCTTCTAGCATTCATGTCCACATTCTTAATCTTTGCCACCAGTCCTTGACATTTTCACAGTCACTCCAGCGTTAGTCATTCCCGCGTTGGCTATTCCAACGTTGCTCAAGCAATGCTTATCCTACTGCAGGTTGACTTGATTCGCTCCAACTTGTTTGGATCTAGCGGATACGTTTTTAGTTAGGTCTCCAATTCCAGTAGTTTCTGCAATATCCTTAGGCACTTAATCTTGAACTTTTATTGCTTTAGTAGCTTTTTTTTGCTTCATCTTTTGGAAGAACTTCAGCATCATCTATTATTGCCTAGCTAAAATCTCATCTTTCATCTCCATCATTTTTTCTCTTGAGTTCAACTTTCAGTGAATGCATCAAATGTTAACTTCAAAATTTGAATCAACATCCAAAATCTAATATGAAAACACAAATTCAAAAGGTGACAAGCGCATGCAGATTACACAAAAAAGTATGAAGCAGTAAAAAAAGTAAAATGATACACAATTTTTATATTTCTTTGACCTACCTCCATTTTAATCTATTTATTATGTTTATACTAGATAGATCTTTTTGAATCTCTATTAGTTAGCTTAGATCTTAGTTGCAAATATCTGAAAGTGTCCGAGGGAGATAATAATTGAAGAAGTGAAGTTGTTACGACAAAGTAGCAGCATTTTTAGCAAGGTTAGAAGATATTCATCTTTAGTTGCAGATAGACAAATATTTATAGGCAAACCTAGTAGGTGTTGGCTTTGGGCCTCAGAACCAAGGTGCAGAATATCCATATGCCAAGACGAGTCTCTGCCATGAGTCGCACGGCGAGCCGACTCATCCCTGTGAGTCGTACTCGAGCCATAATTATGACTCGGGTCCGACTCGTAGAGTTAAACTACTTGTGGATTTTCTCACTTGTGTCATCTTCCTATCATCTAGTTGAGTCGTCTAGTCCAATCATGAGTCATTCCGAGTTAGCTTGATTATCCATCTTCACGACTCTTCCAGTACATTCAAATTCAAAAATATGAATCATCAATATTTCATTCAATACTTATCAACATCACTTGAAATTACATAGATTGAATGCAGGGGAGTAGAAGAGTCGAGCTGAAGAGTCGAAGGTGCCAAATCATAGGCCAATATGACACAGCCCTAGTCATCAAGATGAATTGGTGTTGTCATGGTTAGCACCAAGCTTTCTCAATTTGCTCTTTTGTTTTTTCTATGTGTTCATGTGAAGTTTCGTTTCAATCCGATTCCATGAAGCCTCTAGGTCGAGTTAAAGCCGCTTTGGTGTAAAAACGGGTAAACAATGTTTTTCTAACTGTCCAACTAAAATGATTTTTATGATACACACACTTGCACATACAGTCATTAGAATGTACAATTCTGGTCAACGGTCTTCTCTTTTCATCATTTTTTAAATTTGATTGAACTAATATCTTGCACACCAATAACCATTTGTTAATTCTATTCTTTTGATTTGCTTCTTGTGATATACAGACACTTCTATGTGTTTGCATATGTAAAAGCATGTATCTGAATCTAGCATCAACTGTGTATCAACAGAAGACGCATACTTGTTATTTTGATGTCAAAGTTTGTCTTCATCATGTTCTCACAACCATGCACACATCCTTTACTCTTATGTTTGTGCATGCAAAAAACAAAAAACAAAAAAACAAAAAAACAAAAAAAGATTTTATTAATATGAACATTTCTCGTTCTATCACTGCTTTCATCGTGTTTCCCAGTTTCTTCCTCGTAACTCCTTTAATAACTCTAAAATCTCTTATGCTTTGTAGAAAAATTGTTGCACGTCGTTTGATTTTTGTAAATAATAGCAAGTGAACTCGTCTTCCATTGCTTTTTAAGTAGATATCTATTTTTTTTCTTTTGAAGGTGATTTTATTTTTTGATCATAAGTTCTTCTCTTGTATCATCTCCACCCCCCCCCCCCCCCCACCCCTTTACAAAATTGAGCTCTCCAAAACTGTTGCTACTTTTTTATGTTTGTCTTTGAGATTCATCATTGTCATCTCCTTATGAAAAAGAGTGCTAACTACCAAATTTATTGAAACAAGTTCATTCGAGTTAGTTAAATGATATAGCGGCTCCGTTCTTTTACATAAAGCCTTATTGGGCTGTTAGTTGGGCCTAGCCCACTATTCTGTTTTATGTATATATAGACCTGTATATTTCGTTTCCTGTATTATTACATTTTTACATTTTCTTGTACATCTTTTGATCAGTTCAATACAATTTCTCTTTTCACAAATACTTGTTCATTCTCGTCTGATTTCCAACTTGGTATCAGAGCCTTCGAAAATCTCAGTATACATCTGAGACTTGTAGATCATCAGAAGTGTTGATCTATTAAAGATCCATCAGGAAAATTTCATCATTTGGATCTTCCCCTCATCGAATTCTCTTGTCATTTGAGGGTTGTTGCTTTATATACAAATCAAGTGCCCTGCCTACATACTTGTGTGGCTGCATCAAGTGCCCTGCCTACATAGTTGTGTGGCTGCATCCTGATTTACACATAAAGTTGTGCTATTGTACGTTTAAATTTCAAGAAACCGATCAAGATCCATCAAGAAAATCTCACAACTGCTCAGAGCCATCAAAGAGTGCAAATCAGAATCTGTTTTCGTCATCTAGCACTCAAAGTTGCTTCAGATTAACAGTTGTGTGAATTCCAGAATTGTATCTCAATTCAAGAAAGCTTCTAGAAATTTAAAGCATACCGTGTGTTTTCTTTCAAATTTTATATCATGGTCGAAACAGATTCCAGTGGTCAAGTTTCCAGCAACAGATCTGGATCTGTTCCTCCTCAAGTTCCAACTGATCCTGTTCAAGAATTGATGAAGTCTATCATCAAGCCTCAAAGTCAACTGATATCCATTCAACTTGATGAAACCAATTACCTGTTGTGGAAATTACAGGTGGAAACAGCCATTAGAGCATATGGTTTAGAAGATTATATTTTAGGAACAAAATTAATTCCACCAAAATTCATAAGAGATACTGAAGATAAGTTGGTTTCTAATCCAGAGTTTACCATTCATCAAAGGCAAGATGGACTGGTCTGTGCATGGATCATGTCTTCTATTGGATCTGCAATTTTACCCCAACTTATTGGGGTAAGAACTGCCCAAGAAGTTTGGGCTACTATAGAAAGAAATTTCTCTGCACAGTCTTCTGCAAGAGTGATGCACCACAGAAGACTGTTACACAGTATCAGAAAAGGTGAGTCATCTATGAATGAGTATTTGTTAAAGGTCAAGAATATTTGTGATCAACTAAATTCAGCAGGCCAAAAAATACCTGAATCCGAACAGGTAATTGCTATAGTCAGTGGTTTGGATGATGAATATGAGGCTGTTACAGCTATCATTTTGTCTATGGATCCAACTCCATCCTTGCAATATGTCTATTCTACCTTGTTATCTCATGAAGGTAGGATAGAACATAAAAGGAATATCAATTCTGATCTTTCTATTAATTACACTGCCTTTGGGCGTGGAAAGAATCAAGAAAAAGGAGTTTCAAGAAATCAATTTAATAACCAGAGGGGAGGTTGGTCAGGCAGAGGTAGAAGAGGAGGAAGAAGCAATAATAATAACAACAGAGTTAGATGTCAAATTTGTGATAAAATGGGTCATACTGCAAGCAAATGTTATCACAGATTTAACGCCAACTACACACCCTCTCAGCAAAACAGTAGTGCAAGTGTAAATGTGGTGAATGTGTCAAAAGATGGCAAAGCACAAGTTTCAGAAGTTAACAACACTGAAAATTCTTCTAATGATGATTTGGCTGATGACTGCTGGTTTCCAGACTCAGGTGCAACTAATCATGTCACCAACAATTTGAGCAATCTAAACTTGGGAAACAAGGAGTACAAAGGTACGCAAAATCTTATTGTTGGTAATGGTAAAACAGCACATATTACACACACTGGAAATGCAAGTGTTGATGGAACCAAACAATTATTTTTGAAAAATTTATTGAGAGTTCCATCAATCAAGAAAAATTTAATGAGTGTTTCCCAATTAACTAAAGATAACAATGTTTATTTTGAATTCTACCCAAATGCATGCATTGTTAAGGATATTCTAACACAAGAAATTATTTTGCAGGGTAGAGAGGATAAGGGTCTATACAGATTTAATATCTGTAATTCTGAAAATGCTGAAAATTCTGATTCTAATAGAAATAAGTGCATAATGTCTGTTATGAACAATCATGAATGCTATAAGGAATTTGATATGTTACATTGTAAATTGGGACATCCTAGTATCAAAATTGTAAAGCATATCATGAATAGCAACAATATTTCTATTAGTAAAATTCCAGATTCTTATATTTGTTCTGCATGTCAATTGGGAAAGAGTCATAAACTTGCATTTCCAGATTCACAAGCATGTTATACTAAGCCACTTGAGTTAATAGCAACTGATTTATGGGGTCCTGCTCCAAACAGTTCTAACTATGGCTATAAATATTATATATCATTTATTGATGCCTATTCTAGGTTTGTTTGGATCTACATGATTAAATCAAAATCTGATACAAGTAATGTTGTCATTCAATTCATAAACAGAGTTGAAAATATTACTGGAAATAAAGTCATAAATTTTCAGACAGATGGTGGAAGAGAATTTTTGCCTTTAAAAGAATACTTTGAGAAAAAGGTTATTAATCATAGAACTACATGTCCTTATACTTCTGAGCAAAATGGAATCATAGAAAGAAAGCATAGACACATTGTAGAAACAGGTTTAACCTTGTTGGCTCAAGCCTCTATGCCATTTAAATATTGGCCTGATGCTTTTAATACAGCTGTTCACTTGATTAATTTAATGCCTACAAAGGTTTTAGAATTCAAGTGTCCTCAGGAAGTGCTAACCAAGGTTAAACCAGATTATAAGCATTTAAAAGTTTTTGGTTGTCAATGCTTTCCTTATCTTAGACCCTATAATAATCATAAGTTAGATTTTAGATCTACTTCTTGTACATTTTTAGGGTACTGTAATAAACAAAAAGGGTATAAGTGTATGGATAGCAAAGGAAGAATTTACATTTCTAGGCATGTAAGATTCAATGAACAAGTTTATCCATTTTGCAAATTAAGTGCAAATACAGATGAAAAATCTGTAAGTACAAGACAGGTTACTGTTAATTTACCTGATGAAGTTGAGTTTTTGGTGCCTGTACACCAAAAGAACCATGACAACTGTTCAAGCTCTCAACACACAGTGTCTTCTAGTAGACCAGGTCAAGAGCAGTTCTCTTCCCCTCAACACACAGTGCCTTCTAGCAGACCAGGTCAAGAGCAATCCTTCTCCAGGAGTGACAATGAAAATGTTCCAGATCAATCAAGACAAGAAGAAGGAGTTAGTCTCACTAATATTGATCAGACTGAAGAAATCATAGCAAGAGATGATAATTCAGTTGCAAATAAAGATGCTGTAAACCAACATCCTATGCTTACTAGAGCAAAGTGTGGTATTTATAAACCAAAAATTTATAATACTGCTATTATTTCTGATGAACCATCTTCCTTTAATGAAGCAGCACAAAGTGACAAATGGCAAGCAGCAATGCTAGATGAATATAATGCTTTAATAAACAAAAGAACTTGGACATTGGTTGATAAACCAGAAAATAGGAATATAATTGGTTGCAGATGGGTTTACAAGTTGAAGAAAAATCCAGATGGATCAATTTCTAAATACAAAGCAAGGCTTGTTGCTAAAGGGTATTCACAACAGTATGGGTTTGACTTTACAGAGACATTCTCACCTGTTGTGAAACCAACATCGATAAGAATAATTTTAACCCTTGCTTTATTTAGAAATTGGAATATAAAACAACTTGATGTTAATAATGCCTTTCTTAATGGTGAATTACAGGAAGAAGTTTATATGGAGCAGCCTCAAGGTTTTGTGCAACAGTCCAATAAAAATCTTGTGTGCAAACTCAACAAAGCCATTTATGGACTTAAACAAGCTCCTAGAGTTTGGTTTGACAAGCTGAAAGCTACACTTGTGAATCATGGCTATAAATCTGCCAAATCTGATAACTCAATCTTTTTTAAAATTTCTGTTTCTTCTACAACTTATATATTAATTTATGTTGATGATTTTATCATTACAGGTAACAATGATTCAGAAATTAAGGCTATTACAAAAATGTTGAATTCAGAATTTTCTATCAAGGATTTGGGAGAATTGAACTATTTTCTGGGTATAGAAGTCAAAAGATCAAATTCAGAAGTATGTCTCAATCAAAAGAAGTATATATCAGAGATCCTTCATAGAGCAAAAATGGACAAGGCCAATCCTCTACCCACACCAATGATTACCAATATTCATTTATCAAAATATAAAGGAGAGCAATTTCAGAATGGAAAATTATATAGAAGTATTGTGGGGGCTCTTCAATATGCAACAATAACCAGACCTGACATAGCTTATAGTGTTAACAAGGTCAGTCAGTACATGCAAGATCCTTTGGATACACATTGGAAGGCTGTTAAGCGTATTCTCAGATATCTTAAAGGAACAATTAATCATGGATTAATATTTAAGCCCAGTAATACATTAAACATTAATGCATATGCTGATGCAGACTGGGGTACTGACTGTGATGATAGAAAATCAACTTCAGGTTATTGTATATATTTAGGAAAAAATCCAGTATCATGGTGTGCTAAGAAACAAAGTACAGTTTCAAGGTCAAGTACTGAAGCAGAATTCAGAAGTGTTGCTAGTGCTTGTGCAGAAATTATGTGGATTGAATCACTTCTGAATGAATTACATATCATTACAGTTAAACAGCCTACTATATGGTGTGATAACGTAAGTGCAATTTCTCTATCATCAAATCCAGTTTTACACTCAAAAACAAAGCATATCGAGCTAGATCTGTTTTTTATCAGAGAGCAAGTTATGAAAAATAAATTGAAAATTGGATATATACCGTCGATGGAGCAGAAAGCAGATATTCTCACCAAACCCTTGTCTAAACCTAATTTCATAAAGCTGAAGGAGGAATTGAACGTAGAAGCTCTTGATTCGTCACAAAGATCCAACAGAATTATTTTTGTTCCTGATTGTTGATATCTTCTTCTCGAATCGATGCTACAGAGTTCAATTGACATCAGATTCTACTCGTTCAGCTAGGTCTTCAACGAACTCGAAGGTTGAATTCATTGAAGCATATCAGTTTAACCTCTCTCAGCAAATCACAGTCGATCTCAAGCTCTGAAGCTCAAGACTGACTGGATCTACCTGTCATGGAGGCCTGACGAGCAAATTCTTAATCAATTGTCGATGTTTTAGTGGAGTCGCCTTTTTCCTTTTTCTCTCGTTGTGAAACCCTAGCTAGGTTTCAGGGGGGGAGTTAAATGATATAGCGGCTCCGTTCTTTTACATAAAGCCTTATTGGGCTGTTAGTTGGGCCTAGCCCACTATTCTGTTTTATGTATATATAGACCTGTATATTTCGTTTCCTGTATTATTACATTTTTACATTTTCTTGTACATCTTTTGATCAGTTCAATACAATTTCTCTTTTCACAAATACTTGTTCATTCTCGTCTGATTTCCAACTGAGTTTGGTTCGATGAAACCACGAGCGTCTTCCAACTTTTTGAAAATGAATTCATCAATGTCAAAGCTTGCGCCTTATGATCCCCTTCATATTTGACGACCGCCATTGGTTCACAACTTTTTAAAGTTCGTTGAGAGCTTCACCGGATTCTTCTTTCTTTAGTTTCATATTTACTAGTTTCGTCATTTATAACATTTTATTCATCATATGTTATTTGTCCTTTAATTTCTTTCCTAATCCATTCAATGTAAAATGATGTTTTTTTGAAGATGACACCAAATTTTTCAGAAGATAATTAATAGTTTGATTGTCTTTTCATCCTTTTTTTTTTTCTCCATGAGATTATTGAGACATAAATAATCTTCATTTTTAATTTTTTTTATTAACCTTCTCATGTTCACAGTTTCTCCATAACTGTTTTCAACATATTTATTTTTCAGTAAAATATTCATGTTACAGAAAGTGATATACGTTGTAACAATTTGATAGTGATCTTTATGCAGTTAGATGAAGAAGGAAAGAGAGAATAAATGAATTGATATAGCAAGTTCAATATAACAACTTATTTTGGTTTTTCTTTTATTAAATTTGCTAACATCTTTTACAATATAGTAAAAGTTGATTCTCAAACCCTGATTTAATTTCCCTAATGATGAAATCATCAGACGTATTGCAATATGTTTCTAAATTTATCCTATTAACAAGAATAGTCGTTTTTCTTAAATAAAAACCTCTAAATAATATATATACAACCAAATGTATTTCCAGATATTAAACGAACAGATCATTGAATCAAGACAAACCATGATTGATTGCTTGTCTATTATACCAATACGCAATCCAAAACTAAACATAAATGATTAAATAATATGTATCACTAATTATAACACATATCCCATACAATGATGTGTATTATTTTTATCATTTTGATATTCTAAGTGTAATATACTTCATGGAAACAAATAGATTTATCTAATATTGAGTATTATAAACACTTGTGCAGCTGTAAAAATCGTCGATTTCTTATTATACCATTGAAATTCCTGTTGGTCAATAACAATTTTTTTATCAATACCATAGTTTGGATTACTTTAGTAATTTTTCATGAGCGGAAAACGTAAAATTCCACAACGTAAGACTTATACAAATGAGACCAATTTATGCATCCGTTGAGAAGCGGCCAAGAGTGTGAGATCGATTAATGGAATAGTCTTTGCCTGATATATCCGGGTTAAGAGAAAATTGTTCTTTTCGATTGGGTTGTGATTACAATGGTTACACTCATGGCTGATAGCTTTTCTATAGGTGAACAACTGGAGGAATTCTTGTTAGGGTGTTTATAGTTGATCGATTAGCATATGCTCTTCTATTAATACTTGTAAGTTGCGCTTATGGGTTATAACCAGTAAGTATATGCTGTTAAGTAATCATGTTTTTCTTTAGGATGTCAATCAAGGTCAAATTTGAAAGTTCACGGTTGGACCAAGAGTTTGCACTTTCTAGACAATTATTAATAGTGTAATGCTAAGGGCACCCCCAAAACGTGCTAGGAGCTACCGCACAGTACCACCGAACGATTTTTTTTTTATTTTGTCTCGTTCGGCGGACAACCACCGGCCGAACACTGTTCGATCGGTGGTTGTGCGGTAACCCCTAGCACCTTTTGGGGTGCACTTATCATTACACTATTAATAAAGATAATATGTGTCTATGAAAAGAGAAAAATATAGCGAAACATGAGGAAATTATATTTGAGATGTTCTAAAGCTTTGAATGGATCCAAAATATGTGTAGATGCACACACTTGGGCAAAAGTTGCCTTTAAAAAATTACAATTCTGACATTGTCAGGCGACCATGCCAGCTCATGTTGGACTCCACCAGTGCTTTAAAGTGCTTCTGGATTTCAATTTGTATTTGGTATAATTTTTTGTAATTATGTCTTAATTTGGTGTGATTTTTAGTTATGTCTTAAATCTATTGTAAGTTGATTTTATTATATGGCTAAGACTATTCAGGGGACAAAACAATCTTTATGGTTACACCAAGAATATCATTTGAGTTACTCCGCACGCCAATGGATTGTCAGAAGTGTATCATGTCCTATACGTGTAAAAGTTGTTGGAAACTAGTGTGTCTACCGTACTGTTGTGGATGGATCATAAGGCTATTAAAACACTAGAAGTGGCGAAATGTGTATTAAATACTTGTGAATATAAAAAAGTATTTACTCAAATTGCAACAAGTAACAAGTAATCAGAAAATAAGTAATAAAATGCAGAAAAGTAAATAACACCCGGATTTTTATACTGGTTCGGATTAACCAATCCTACATTTAGTCCTGCTTGTAATATTTTACTATAACTGCTTGCTTTCCACATGTGACAAGAACACTTTTACAATCTTGATTTTATGGGCCACAAGATACACATCCTTATCAACAACAACAAATTATGGCAAGTTGTTGTATCTTCAATATAGATTCTTACATATTCGATACAATGATCCTATAGACCTCCAATATTGACAATATATCTTTGAGAAATAGGAAGAAATCAAAGAGAGAATGATGTGAATAAAAGTACAACTCTCTGATATTGTGTGGTTTGCAAATCCTTGAAGAATATGAAGTGAAACTTGATTTGCAAAGATGACTAAAAATGTTCAATGGATTTGTATTCCAAATGTTTGGAGAAGGAGTAGGAGAAAATGAAAAATCTTGATGTTAAAATTTGTTTTCAAAAGCTTTTATATAGTGGTTGGAGAGACGTGTCTTTTGGTGAAGAGATGGAGGGAAATGTCTCTTCACTTAAAATTTAAAATTCTGAAAAATGACTAGTATGTCGACATGGGTCTTGCAAAAATGAACAACAACGTAATAAGTGCTGCAAGTTTCTAGCTATTCAAATTTCCTTATATTTGTGAATTTTGGTGATTTGGTTGAGGTCAGTGATTGATGAGCTTCAAGTATAATTGTTATGAGATCTTTAACAAAATATTCTAAGGTTCAACCAACTCCTCATCGCTTCAAGCATCTCTGTCCTTCAGCATTCTTCTCTAATAGATTTTGGTTTTCAATTGCTCTGATTATTCTTTCTTTGTAATTCTTCCATTGCTCTGTTTAACCTTCTATAATTCTTTTTTTGTACTCTTGTTTATCTTTATTAATGTCTCCATAATATATCTGATGTAATTGCACAGTTCGAAGATACGTTAGTAGTATTGTTTATATGGTTGTTCTCATCAAAATCAATACCTAGGTATTAACAAAAGTAACATTAATGATTCTTCAATGGTAATTTATGTGTTAGCTTTTTATGTAGCGTTCTAACTTTCTCTTTTTAGCTTCCAAGTTTCAGGCATATTATCTTCTCTCTATTGGTCATACGTGGGTAGCAATCTGAGTACAAAATGGCTGTTTATTAAGCACATTGTCAAACGTAAAAAGGGATGATGTAAAGTTACTCATTTTGAACATACCACATTATTTTACATTATTTTATGTTATAGTAAATTTATTTATCTCAGTACACTACTACAAAAGTGGACATATTCGACACTAATATGTGTGCGTTGCATGAAAAGTGTGGCGAAAGCCATGCTTTCTTTGATATTCTGCAACAATATTCATATGTTGTTGCATTAGACGTGAATGCACTGTTGTGGTGGGAATTCTAGTGTTTTGATGTGCAATACCATTTAAAAGCATAGTTTTACATATATACAAGTCAGGTCATCAATCCGCTTTATCAGCATAAACAAACCGACAACCATAAATGTATGATTAATCCAACGGTTCAAATTAATCCAACTCATCTATCCACGTCTTTCCACATAAGATGCGTTATTACCTTCAGGAAAAAGAATTAGAACTTGTAAATACAGATTAGTTAACAGGCATGTCATAAGTAATATTATATTATTTAGAAGCAAGTACGCATTAACCCCAGCATATTTTCCGATAATTCCCACTTAAATTTCATCCATCGTCGCTTTCACGTTTTATTTTCCCTAAATCACCACCTCCTTCCCTCTCATTGTTCCCATTGCTTTCAAAGAAACCCTAAATCGATTCTCTTCAACTCGGTGTCCTTTTTTTTAGCCGACTGACTGGCAACCCCTAAATTGCTTCAATCTCAAATCATGTTTCCGCGAATAGTCATTTTA